>JAQFVV010000011.1:7236453-7588974 GCA_028023455.1 Epiperipatus broadwayi
TACATGATCCCATACATTATGTTTAAAATAAATAATGTACATGTATTTAAATATTACATATTCAGCTTGCACTCTGCCCATTCCTCTTCTGTATATATAAATGGACATATTAAGTTCCGATATGTGAGGTGTCATAGTGGCTAAATTCAACATGAGTGACAATAATATTGGTATCAACAAGAGCTTTGAGTGTTACATCTTTGGATTTTCAATGATATGGATGGCTGAAGAGTTGGAGAGTGGAAAAGATTGAAACCTACCCATTAAAGTTTGAAGATTTGCTATTTTAATATAAACTGAGCACTGACTGTATATGTGTGGAAGATGGTGATTGGGACCAACCGATTGGAGGTCATTTATCCTTTTCACATGTATGTAGTCATGGGTATCAGTTGTATAAGATGGAGTGGATGTATGTGGGAAGCTTGAAAGTCTGACTTCATGTTCTTCTAACTATATTTAGTATGTGTATGTAATTATATATGTATAATAAATCAGTATCTAAATTTTATATTTAAAATTGTTTGACAGTTTTTAATTTTATTTTTAAACATTTTTTTTTTAAAAAAAAAGAAAAGAAAATTTGTAGTAAAAAATTATCGGGAGTTTTTTTTTCCCTTTTCATGGTCATTTTACATAATGCTAATTTTATAGTTGGGCTGCTTTTTTTCAAAACAATTGTTTTAAAATAAAAATAGTAAAACAATTTTAAATAGAAAACTTAGTTACTGATGTATTATACATATATAATTATATATACATATAATAATAATATAATTATGTACACATACTAAATATAAATATGTATGCTTACAGGCTATACTCAGAAAAGCTTAATATTATACTAAATTTATACCTACTGATGCATAGTGCTTTCAAGGGCAAAGTATATCTTCATATACATAGCATTAAATACTCAGAAAAGCTTAATATTACACTAAATTTGTAGAAGAAAAATGGGTTATATATTTTTAAAAAATGAATCTGCCTTCTCTTGATCATTATTTAAACTAAATGAAAATTCTAAGAATAATAGTTCAGTGCAATATGTAAAATTATTGAATATTTTTCATATTTTTCACACATTCTCTTTCATATCTATCAAACTAGTTGACATATTGAAAATTCAACTGTTTCAAATGTATTAGTATGATATAATTTAATTATATATCAATTTTTAAGTAATTCTATTGAATTTAAATACATTAATCCTTGATTTTAAAATTTCATGCTAACTTGAAAAAATTCAAAAATGAACAAACAAACAAACAAACACATTTTCCAAAATCAATAAAAGCATTTAAAAATACCTCTATAAATTTTGCTGCTCAACAAATCAAATATTAGCAAGTGCACATCCCAATCAGCAATGGCTAAGGCATACATTTTGAAAACATTATAATGGTTTACTATCATATCAGCTCTTTGTTGCTCTTTTGTGATCATCTATAATGTTTTTCCAAATGATATTTTGCAGTAGAAATTGGAATCAAATTCATAAATAAAAACCTCAAAATGCCAACATCATTCAAAATAGTATACAAATTTCCAAATTTAAAGGAAGTTGATAATATCATTATTGCTTGTGTCATAATACAAAAAGGTTGACAACAATACTGATTGGTAGATTATTTGGTTTCAGGCTTTTAAGTGTACTTTTTCTTTTAGTATTATGGGGGGGGGATTGTGACTTTCACTAATTCATTCACATATTTAAGATTATTCAACATATTTATAAAATGTTTATTCTAAATCAAAAAAAATTCATGATTACTATGAGATTTTATTTTTAAATGTTTGATTTTACAAAGTCAAACTATTAAAACTATAGTCATGAAAAGCAGAAGTTGTTTGTTGAAAAGAAATGATAAATGCCACTGAAGAAATTTGGGGGGAAATGTTGTGATAACTAAAATTAATTTCTATTTTAAAAATGTAATTCAAATAAAAATGATTTTGTTCAATAATTTTTTTTTAAAAAAGATGAAGATTCAGTATGAAAAGAACCATTGTTATCATTATATATTCAATTTAATACTTTATTTTCTATTTTGCAAAGTCAATGATTAACTTTTGGAATATCTTTTATTTGTAAATTTATATTTGTAATAAATAATGTAAAGATTATCAATATATTACATAGAGTAGAGATTTAATTCTAAAAAGAAATGTTGCAAATATGACTAAAACTGCCACTAGATCTTTAATTTTAAGAGTGAAGAAGTTGGTAGTGAATGAGTTAATCTTTGAAATATAGAGATTTATATTTTGCTAATAACTTCTGTTATCTATCAATGAAAATGAAAAATTAAATATATTATCTTCACTGTAAATATCTTCTCAAGATTGTAACAGAAGTACCATTCAAATGCCTTTCACAGTACTTGACTTTCTGAAAAGTTAAGCACTAGTACTATTGCTATGTATAAAAGAGTTAAGGCTTGTTTTCTTGAAAATGTTAAAATAAGAGTGAATTTCAAACTTAAGCCAGATGTAAATGCAGTATTATTAATTAAAATTATAATCAAGTATACAAAGATAAGAGATAGAATCTTATTTTATAATGAATTTGTGTAAATAATAAATAGAAGTCAATTAATTGTAAATATTTAATAAACGCACATCTAACACATATTTGAAATACAAAGAAATCCGATTGACTTCCATGAACTAGCCATTACAAATGCACATACACACTTGCTTTGCCAGAAAACCTAAGAATAAAGTGGTCATGCTTATTCTTTTAATCTCAGATTTTATAAAACATGATTATTTTATTCTTAGATTTTCTGATGAAAAAATTGAGTGTATACATTTATATCAACAAAAGTTGAACTACTTTGCTTATATGTATCCCCTAATCATCATTTACTATGATTACACATCCTGTTAAAACAATAGCCAACTTTCAATACAATAGTGTCATCCAGGGCAGTGTTTAAAGATTTTACACCAATTCTACTCATAGGATGATGGCAACTGTGGTTTTTTAAAAAAACCAAAGACACTAAAATGTATAAATATTAAACTGAAATCAGATCCACATGACTATATAAGCAAATGAACTTGAATTGAAAACATTTTTGCATTTCCATCTTGGGCTCATACCTTTATAATTAACTAAATAGATAAAGGTGCCTGCTGGATGGTTATATTAGATCCTAAAATCTAAGTACAATGCTCTCAGATCCAAGATTCTTTACCAATGAGAGCTGCAAGCTAAAAACTTGTCTGGGGATATTGGATGAATAGACACTAGATAGAGATTTTATGCATAACCCTTCTTGGTCCATTGGATACTAAGGTTTGCACTGAGTGACACTACTGTATGGTGCTACATAAATGGAAAAATGTCAGTGATTTAGTCTGCAGGTTGTGTAAGGAAGGGATAAAAAATATTAGGCATCTGTTAACTGAATGCAAATGCTTGCAAGTAGAAAGGGTACAAATAATGAAGTTGTGGGAGAATAAATATAAACAAGAGTTTATACAGAAGATGGGTTCTTGATTTTTATGCTGGATTTGTAAAAAGATAAGGGGGATTTAGATATAAAGGCCATGGAGTTGACAAAGATTATGTTGTGGAAATGGGATGGAGCAGAATGGAATAGAATATGCAAAAAACTTAGAGTGGTAAATGGAAAAGGAAGGTAAAATGGTTAGCAGGTTTCTCTGGGTGTGATAGCTGAGAGATTCCTGATTCAATATAGATTTTGAAGGTAACAGTCAGTTGCTTTTGTAAAGAATGATTTTGATTTTGGGGAAATGTTATAAGAATTTAGAGATAAATGCTAAAAAGACTAAAAATATGTTCAACAGTTTTTCAAAAAAGAAGAAAGAAAAATTAATAATAATAATTTTAAAAAAAATTGATACATTTTGAATTACAAGTGTCAACTTTAATCCACCCACAACTTTGATATAAAATTCACTCTAGATAAAGGCATTACTGATTATCACTAATCATTTATTAATCTAGAGATTATCTCTAGCCCAGATATAAACTTTAAACCTCAGTATATATATATATATATATATATATATACTGATTTTTATATATATATATATATATATATATATATATATATATATATAATAAAAATTACTCCAAATTTGCAATTCAATCAGACTAGCCAAAAAATAAACTCTAAAACACAAACAATGGTTTCACTGTTACAAGCAGCCATCTCAAGCATAAAGAACTATAAAATAACATATTTAAACTAAACATTACCCACAATTCCACTTAGATGCCATAAACTCTTAATATTAAAAGAACTTGTAAATAAGTTAATTGCTTTAGAATCATAAATTTTTAATAATAAAGATTCTTTAATTCTTCTTTTTACTTCATTTCTCCCAAAGAAAACAACCTTAGCCTCATCAAAATTAATAGTGTGTCCTGTATATTTTTCATAAATATATAAAGCAGAATTAAGATATTTATTTCTAATCCTACTTTTATGTACTTTTATTCTTTCATTTAAGCTCAAATTACTCTGATCTATATATACCTTCTTACAAAAACAAAGGATAATACACACATTCCTTGTTTTTATAAGAGGGTATATATAAATTAGAGTAGTTTCAGCTTAAATGAAAGAATAAAAGTACATAAAAGTAGGGTTAGAAATAAATATCTTAATTCTGCTTTATACATCCATGAAAAAAATACAGGCCACACTATTAATTTGATGAGGCTAAGGTTGTTTTCTTTGGGAGAAATGAAGTAAAAAGAAGAATTAAAGAATCTTTATTATTAAATATTTATGATTCTGAAACAATTAAATTGTGGGTAATGTTTAGTTTAAATATTTTGTTATTTTATAGTTATCTACACTTGTGAAGTCTACCTATAACAGTGAAACCATTGGTTGTGTTTAGAGTTTATATTTTCCATTAGTCTGTTTGTGTTGTAAATTTGGGGTAATTTTTATTATTTTATTGATTAGTTTAACTTTAGACTTTTAATGTATCACTAAATAACTGATGTTTCAGTATAATAACACATACTTTCCTCAGAGCTTAGAGAAAAAAAGCTCTGCTCTGAGGAAAGTACTTGCTATTGTACTGAAACATCAGCTAATTACGATTATATTTTTATTACACAGAAGCTCCTGGAAATAATACTATGAATTCATTTATCTGAAAGAATATTTGAATTAATATATGTATATGTCTTGTAAGATTTTTGATTTTATCAGTGCATCATTCATTTTTAGCTTAATTCTATTACAACCATTCATTAGCCCAGAAGTAAAACCAATTTCCCACATTGCAAACCCTATATATATATATATATATATATATATATATATATATATCAAAACAATATATATATGATCAAAACAAGTTATAAATTTCATAACTTGCTTTAAGCTTGCATTTTATGATCACTAGATGGAGCTTTACCAATAGCTCCTAACAAATTTTGTTTACATAAATGCCGAGAGAGATAGAATTCAAAATCTCTATCATTGTCACCCACCTCCAGACCAGTTGGGGTTTGAGCTTATTGGCTCACATCAGTAAAGGCTTGGGAGACTAGAAACTAGATCTAAATACCAACTGTATAGTCAATGCTATATATTGCAGAGGATTTTACTATATGGTGAAACTGAACTGATTTCAGACCCATATAGCTATCTAGTTTGTTAGGCTGGATTTGAAGACATTACGTGTCTGATAAATTTCATGCTTTCAAACTGATAGAAACATGTTTGATAAGTGCTGACTTTAGAGTTGGTATTTAGATCTAGTTTCTAGTCTCCCAAGCCTTCACTGACATGCGCCAATAAGCTTGAAACCAGTTGGTCTGGATGTGGGTGACAATGATAGAGATTTTGAATTCTATTTTTCTTGGTATTTATGTAAACAAAGCTTGTTAGGAGCTATTGGTAAAGCTCCATCTAGTGAATATATATATATATATATATATAATTAAGCACAATATATGAAGTAAATCAACTTCATTTCTCATTTTATATGTGTATTATCATTTATAGATATATTTAATAACATTTATTCCACACAACACATTCTTAAAACATATGAATAAAATACTCAAAAGGCAAACATTTAAGGTGTCTTTGTTTGCATACTTCAAGAATGAGTGATGCAGAATGAAGGTTATTAAGTATATCTATTTTGAATAAATTACTACAATTTAGTCTAAGAGTAGCAAATTTCTTTTCTCATATATTTGAGTCACGTCTTTTTTTTTTTTTATAAAGGCATCAGTGATTATAACTAATGTGCTGGTTCAGCCAGAAATGTTTCATTTGCTGTTTGTATGTCTTTATTATTAGTTTAAAGTAGGTGTGGTAAAATCGAAGTTTTAGATATATTTAAAAAATTAACAATTATTAATATCTCGGTTAAATTTTAGTGAGTTGGAACAAAATAGATTAAATTAATTGTAAAATTAAATTTGATTATAGTGCTTTTGGTAGAAATATAATTAAATTAATAAATAAATGTGTTTTAGCGAGTGCTTATACATCTGCAATTTATGCGAGTAGCACAAAGAAATGTGAAGATAATTATGTTAGGATTATCAAAAAGAGATCAATAATGAAATACGTGATTGAGAGAATAATCAGACATTATGGAAGTAGGCTGGGCATGTCATAGACAGAGCAATAAGTGAGACAATTGGAGCTTTAAACTGGATCCCGTGAGGCTGTAAAAAAAAAAAAAACTTACAAGACGATTTATAAGGGATAGACAAATGAATTAAGAAAATTTTCTGGAATTATGTAGAAAAGAGAAGTTATGAATTAGATAACATTCAAAAGGATTTTCATTAAAATGAATGTGTTTTATAAAGAAACCACTCTTTGCAAATAATTTTTTCTGAACCGTAAACTTTAAATGGAAAGTTTGTAAAATAAATTTGGTAATAAGTTAATAGTTATTCAAAAGCTCTTTGTGTTTAGATATATGTAATCACATTAGTGTCTATTAAGATAATTTTGAATTCTAATTTGTTTTTGTATTTTTTTAAAAAAAAAGTTTTAATTATTTTTTTTCTACTTCCTATTGGCATACTTATTTATATCTTAATAGTAAGGAGACAGTCATACAACACGTGACTTAATAAGCTTCTGGTATTTACAAATGTAATATAATGAGCGTGCTATTTTTGTCAAGTTTTATATATATAATTTAAATTAATACAAGAAAATTTATTTTTTGTATATATATAAAAAATATTGCCATTTATATATATTTAAACCAATAAAACATCACAAGATTCTGTCATATGTATCAACTTTTATTTTATCATTTCTTTTTTACAGCTATGAACGCGTTTTAATGTTTTATTTTCTTAATTTCTTTTGAGTTTTTTTTCTTTAATCAATTTCTATCTTGTGTGCGCCTGTATTTAAGCAACATCATTACTATTTCACATTATCACCATTTCATATGCTTACACATATTGTTAATAAGAGTAATGTGATGTGATGTGATGTGATGTATTGTGGCTTCTCCTTAAACGAAGCCAAAATTATCTCAGCAATTATGCCCAGATAAACCTGTTAGCCACTTTATTTTCCATTCCCCACTCTAAATTTTCCCATATTCTGCTCCATCCAACTTCCACAACATAATCTTTGTCAACTCTATAGCCTTTATATCTAAATCCCCCTTATCTTTTCCCAAACCCAGCATAAAAACCAATAATTCACTTTCTGTATAATCACTTTTTCATATTTATTCTTCCATAACTTCATTATATGTACCAAACTCTCCATGCAGTAGTGCCACCAAGTGCAAGCCTTTGTAATCAATGAAGGCAGGAAGTTTTGTGCATAAAATCCCTATCTAGTGCCTACTCAGCCAGCACCCACCAGACTAGTTTCTAGCTTGTGTCTTTCATCAATGACGAACCTTGGATTTGAGAGCACTGCACTTAGACATTAGGATCTAATGCAACCCTTCAGAAACCACCTTTTACATATCTATTAAGCTCATTCGCTCGTATAATCATATAGATCTGAACTCATTTCAGCATTGATACATTTTGGTGGTACATACACTTGGTAACACTACTGTATGGAGAGTTTGTTACTCTTATCATTACTATTTGTTAGCAAAACGAACATCTGAATGTATTGTATTTTTAATATTCATTTTAATTTACAGTATTCCTACTTCTGAAATTAAATCTTATTTGAATACTTATGCTTTTCTGTCTAAGCTTTACAACTTTTGAGTTTTTTTTTACTAGCAACTAAACTGCAGCTTATTCTATTCTTTAAATAAAGAACTATAACAACATACTACTACGTTTTATTTAAGAGATTAAAATTCTGAAATTTTTCATATCATTAAGAGCAGAAAGTTAATTCCGACAAAAACGTGGATTTTATTACAACAGTAATTTAATTTTACCTATGTAAACAATGATTTTATTAACCTACATCTTTTTTATTTATTTTGTGTTAAAATATAACGTAATGTTTGCGAGTTTCTTTTCAACATCTGCAATAAGATTATTAAATACTGTCACATTTCAATAGCAAGTTAGCATTATTATATTTTTTTTTAAATGCTTATTTTTTATTAAGAGGTTTTTTTAATGTAAATAAATTTATAAATTACATTTTTGAAGATTAATCTATTTTTCTTTTTTACAACTGATTTAAGTAGAATAATTAAATCTACGTGCAATGATATTATGTAATGCAAAATAGAATCTCTTTAAATGATATCTGAATATTCTCACATGCTCATAAACACTTTAGACAAATTAAATTACATTCCTTCTCTCAAAGTTTAGTTTATCATCATCATCAATCGTTATCAATCCACTGCAGGATGAAGGTCTCTCCAAGTTCTATCCATCTTCTCTAATCTTTAGCTTCACTTCTCCACATGACCCCTGCACACTTTCTTATTTCATCCATCTATCTCACATGTGGTCTCTTTTTGGGTCTTTTACAATCTCTTGGAATCCAGTTTACGATTTCAATTGTCTATTTTTATTTTCCATTACCAAATCCTGCTTCTACCATTAATTCTTTTTGTCTTTTGTTCCGTTTTAATAACAGCAGATTGTTATTTCCATTATCGTATCCTTTTACTTTTCAGTCTTGTTATAAAGACATAAATAAAAAACTAATATTCTAATTTCTTCAGTTCTTTCTCCTTCACTTTCTTCCAATCTCCATGCAATTTACTCAGATTCCTTTTCATCAGCCTTCACTCCAAATATAAATGTTCAATATCTTCAATACTTTCTTTTCCAATTTCACACAAACTCCATCTACACTCCAAATTTTATTCATCTTTATCTTATATCCAAAGCACTTGCCTTTGCTCAAATAATGATAAAATCCATCTAATATTATCATACCTTCTTTTATATTGCTTATACTTTTTATTTTAATATAACTGCAAATTATTTTTATTTTATTTGTTATAATTCTATGATTTTTATACTCTTTACCCATCCTCTTAATTATGTAACCGAAGTATATTAACCTACACATTTTAATTCTATTTTTTATATAAAATGGTAGTTGTTATATGAATTGATACTGCCATCTGATATTCTTTAATTATTCAATTTTATAATAGATGTAAAAAAGGTTAAATATTGCTCCTAATATAGATATATACTGGAAAATCATGAGATTTTTTATTCTATCTATCTATCACTTTATCTATATATATATATATATATATATATATATATATATGATATATATTTGTTCTATATATATATCACTTTATCAAAAGATCAAAGATATTTATCTATATTTAGCATAAAATTGAGGTCACCAAAATATATAGTTTCTGGTCTATTGGTATATCTCTGTAGGTATACCAGCAAGTTATTTTGTATTCAAAACTTTACCCTTACTGTAGTATTTGAATTATGTGTCGTTAATATAAATAGGATATATACTTTCAAATCTAATGCTCCTTATTAATGAAAGTTGATGAAAGACAATAGCTTGAAACTGGTTCAGAATAATGTTACACTAACATTTAGAAATTACTGGTTACTTAAACTTACAATAGGTGGCTCTTGAGTAGAATAGATGAAGAGAATTACTGTTCCTATTGCAGATATTAAGAGAGTTAAAAATATTTTAATAGAGGTATTTTTAAGTTGTTGGTGCAAACAAATAAAATAACCCAGATAGATCATGTCTATATATATGTTACTATATATTTAAAGTTGTTAAATTTAAAACAAATAATAAATTTTATTATTTTGAAAGTTAGAACACGGTTACCTTGTTTAAAAAAAAGAAAGAAGTTATAACTGATAAATCTCTGAAAATTGAAATAGTACAGTTTAAAAAAATAAATGAAGATTTTAGAAGAGATTTCTTTGCACTTTTCTTTTTCCTACTATTTTTATTTTTTTTCAAAAGCAGTCTTAATTCACAATAACTAAAGTATTGTTCCAACTTCAAAATATGTACAAAACACTTTCAATTTTCTTGATCCCAGCTTTAGAAAAAGTATTTCACTCTATTTATTCGACTACAGAGTCATCTATTATAAGATTGAGGTTTTTGATTATTGCCTTTATTTACGAGGTCAAAAAGCTAGAAACTAGCCTCAAGATTTAAATGCAGTACAATTATTTACTGTCCATTGACTATTGGAATAGAGAAAATTATAATGATTAATATATTAGGTGATTAATAAGAAGAAAGACTAAAAATAAATACTAAAAAAACTACATTAATGTTAATAGCTTTTCAAATAAAAAAACTAACTCTATACATATTTTCATCAAATATTTATTAAAATTTAAGGGTAAAATAAATTACTAAATTATACTTGGATATAGTTTTTTTTTGTTGTTGTTTTGTTAGAAATAACAAGTAATAAAAAACGTGTCTATATGCTTGAAAAAAATGGTTTTTAATAAGTGTTTTTTTCAGTGTTTATTTATGCTTACAGGCTGAACACTTAAGAGTAAACAAAAATTGCAGGTCAGATGGTGAAACTAATTAGAAAAAGTTAAAAGCAACACCTAGAAGAAAGATCAAAAGTGTATCATTAATTCTATTAAAGAGAATTAAGAAACCAAAATGAAGCAGAGCTGAATATATTCCTAGAAGATCTGGGAGTGGACAGGAAGTTGAAATTCTGCACTGGCTCATAAAAAATTGAAGAGGTCAATATGTGGGATTAATTTAGTTATTTTATATCTAAGAAAATGTTATTTAGTAAAAATTCAATAGGTATATCAAAGTTCAAATAAATTACTTTTCTGTTAATATATTGTTTATTTTGCAGTTTTTATTGAGAAATTGAAACTTCCAGGATCAATTCTTTTTACCCTCTTCTGGAGTTATGAACTTAAATAATTAATGAACACCAGTCTCTACTGCTATAATGTATTTATCTCCAGACCAATATTATTATTTTTTTGCCTTTATCGGTGACAACTAGGATTCAAAGCTGGAACTAATGAAGTCATTATTACCTAGTATTTATTGTTTATTCCTTTATACTACTTGAACTAATATTCTGAATTTTTTTTAAAAAAAAACTTCATGGTTTAAACCCAAGATAACTAACCTATTTTCATACTTATATAGAGCTTACAGCAGGTCAGCTCCTACATATTTTAAATACCTGTTTTAGATCATGTGTAAACCTCTTTTAATTTTTTCTTGAAGGACTAATTCACTTTTTCACATTTTGCTTATATTGCTTATATTCATATTTGAAAGTATATGAGTATACTATAAGAAAATGGAGTGATGGTCTTGAATTTAAAAGCTCATAACAACAACAACAAGGTTTGTCTGAAGTTGTGTGATGGTGACAATTTCTTGGATTATTTTAATAATCTAGCTGAAATGATAAATGTCAGTAATCTCACTGAAGTTAGCATATATTTTCTTTTCTCTTCTTCAAGCATTGTTGGCCTCTTCAGTTTAGTAGTAAGAAATTTTTATATTCTGAACACTGAAGTTAAGGCAATACTCTAATTGACCAGAAAAATAGACTAGTTAATTAGGGCTCATCTTAAATTCAGTACTTCTGAATCTAAAGCTTACAACAATTCATTTCCCATTAGAGACTATCACTAGTCATCCAATAATACTTAAACAAGCCACAAAAAATACCACTCAAGATCTTGTTCCCTATAAAAACCTATGTGTTATTAACGGTTAAATGCATTTGCAAAACAATTTAAAGTTTGATTTTTTTTAAAAAAAAAAAAAAAATTTAACATGGTCTATTATCACTGCCATTAAATCCTTTTTAACAACAGTACACACTCCTTTTTTTAAAAAAAATATATATGACTTATAAAATATAATGTTCTTTTCCATTAAATCCAATCAAAAAATATACACTCCTTTTTTCTTTCCAAAACTTTATTTCTTTCTTCACTTGGATTACTTTATTTATACTCATTTTCAAGTATCTACAAAATACATATTTACATCTTTATAATCATCAAGACAATTAAAATAAAATAAAAAAATATTGTTTTTTATGATAAGGATAGATGCATTTTTATATTTTTATTTTATTTATTTTTAATTGTATTGATAATTATAAAGATGTAAATATGTATTTTATAGATCCTTGAAAATGTCTACAAATAAAATGGTCGAAACGTTGGAGCTTTAAGACAAGAAAATATATATATATGGTAATGAAAAAAATAGTTTTTGGAAATAAAAAAGGAGAGTATATATTTTTTGATTGGATTTAGTGGTGTTAACTATTGAAGAAGATACTTTTTTGTATTTACTTTCAACTAATTAAAAGCACCTTACATATGTTTTCCTTATCAGATACAATTCACTCTAGATCCAGGATTAAATACATAATCTAAAATTTGAATGTTTGTTTATATTTTGATAACAGACAGGACTAAAATTTTAGGACTGTACATACATTTGTGCGTATATAGTTTTGAAATAGAACACATACAATATTCCACTTATTCAACAATGACTAATCACAGATCATGAACCTCTGTTATTAATGATAGCCTAATTTAGGCGTACAACTGAGATAATAAAAATATTTAATGACGCCACCAACTACAAGCGATTCTACAGGTTTTTTTATAATTTTATAATTTTTTGTTATAATTGTACCTAACTGTCTGGAAACCCCCATATCTTACATAAATAATAATTCTGTTTTTATGAAATTACCTATTTAAAATAAATTAATTTTAAATAGTTTAATGAAGTAGTACTAAAACTATCTTTAGAGCAGATGGCGAGTTAACTGCAATTTCCGGTGCATGAACTTCTTACAAAGTCCCAAGCAGTAAATCAATCGATTTTTTTTAAAAGTACCTATATATTTTTCACTTTCATTTTCTTCAAATAATCAATGAATTTGATGAAATTATAAAAAAAAATGTTTGTCAAATTTTTGTACATATGCATTTACAAATAGCTCAAAATAATGAACAGTATACATTAAATCATTACACAAATATTCATATTTATATCTTTAGGCAACTGAAGAAAAATAGGGAAAAAGTTATCAAGAAAAAAGATTGAAATAGAAATGAATAGATTGAAAGTCATATATATATATATTAATGATATTACTGCTAGTATTACTACCATTGCAAATAACAACAACAATAAAAACATTCCAAGATGTATTGAAAAATAACATGAAGGCAAATAATAATAATAATAATAATAATAATAATAATAATAATAATAATAATAATAATAATAATAATAACAACAACAACAACACCTCAAGATAAATTTAAATATTGGGATATATACCAGATAATTTGCTCTCTTTTCGTGTTAAATGATAAAAAACCAATTCTAAACATTAACAATAGACAACTAATCTGAATTCAAATTCTGATCATTAGAACCTAAATATTATGATTTTCTGCTCAAATTAAATCTTGAAGCACTACCAACATTACACTTTTATAGATACAGAAGGAATTACATAAATACAGAAAACATATGCTGGTTATGTCATAGTGAGACTGAAACTCAAGAACATTTTCTTTTTACCTGCTCTGCATTTGATAATAATCGCTCATCCATATCATCACTATACAAACAAAGAAATTATGACTTTCAAACTCTTTTACAATCATTTGTTAAAGGTAACTACCCACATATTCGAGCAAATACTTTGACATTATTTTCACTATGGTGTACAAGATGCTCTTTCATGTATAACAATAATCCAAGAAGACATCCAAATACATTCTGCAATAAAATGTAACTATTCCGCTTAAGGGATGAAAACATCGTATCCCAAGAGATGTACACAGCCACTTGGTCTATGTTGCAACAATGCTCAAAATTATAGCATGAAAAGAGACTAATAAAAGAGAAAACTAAGTGCCTTGTCAGTATATAAAACTGATTGGATGGGTATATAGAAAAACGTAAAGTCACATTTGTAAACCACATGCTCTCCCCCCCCCCAATTACAATTTTCAATTTGTTCATATTAACTTCAATTTATCTGCATGTGGTAAAATAGTTATTAATGTAACCATTTTCTTGTTATAAGCAATAAAGTCCTCAAAGCTAACAACAACAACAACAATAATAATAATAATAACAACAACAACAGTAAAAAGGCTAAAGCAAATCAACAATGTTTTTGAATCTTTGTAAAGTGAAAAAAAACTTATAGTAGAAATTTATTTCAAAAAATATTAATCGGCCTATTTAATTCTTATTTTTACCGATTATCCAATAATGATGTGTGTGCGTGCTTGTTTTCTGTCACTTTTTAACTTTTTTAATACATTTTAATTTTTTATTTAAAAACGTTCTTTCAAAAAGTGTGATATATATTGTCATTGGCATTTTAATTTATTATTTACAAAGACAGTATACTGTTCAAATGCGATAAATCTCTAATATCTTCATTTGAGATACTTCCTCTCAGTGTGGCGACTTCAAACTATTTGGGATTAGAACCATATTTTTTTGACAGTAGCACGCGCAAATATAAAAACAATAAATCGATTTCAGCTTCTACTAATCTTCAATAAAGTTTGTTCTCCACAGGATGTTCCGAGGGTCGCTACTACTGGCTGACATCTCTACCGTTTCCCCCTGCTGATTTGCATTAGACTTACACAATGTTCTTTACGGCAAATAATTACACCTTGGTCGTTGGGAAGCGAATCGATTTTTTTTTCCTTTTGGTAAAACCAAAAACTTGCGACCCTCTCATTACATGCAGTTAGATAATTAAATGCGACTGTCTGGAGGTGGGTGGACTGGTTAATCAATTTCAAACCGGGCTCGTTAAGGTAGGACCCTGTGCAGCGGCCAGGAAGTTAGTATCCCCTCCCTTTCTCATCGGAGATCGTTAGGATCTTCATTATAGCCGTCTGACTCATAATTTTTATAATTTGTTATTTAGCATTTATTATCAGCAGATTAATAAGAATGTTATCAAAATTGCTACCATATTTTATTATTACTATTATTTATTTAAACCAAAACTAGTTATATATTTTTAAAATTAGCCGGCCATAACAACTCATTAAAACTGCTCGCTTCCAATATTATTGATTAAACAAATGAAAGATAAAAGACGTTAGTCCTAATTATTTTATAAATACAGTACTTCTGATTAATTAAAGAAAAAGAATTTTTATAATTATATTTGTATTTAACATGCGGCATTCGTTTACAAAAGATTAAAAAAAAAAAATTCAAGTCGGAAAAAATGTATTATTTCTTTATTTTTCACTTTTTCCAAGTTCTACAGCAACTGAAAAAAAGAAGGCGGAAAGAGAAATTATCTCTACATATGTAACATATGGCATATTCTTCAGTTCAAGCGCATTCTCTGGCTATGCCTACGATCTAATGTTCAAGTCCCGGTGGATCTTGGAAATTTTTCTGGATTACTAAGATTTTTAAGCAAGCTAACCTATATAATGAACCTAGTTAAACATCCAATAATATAAACATTCTTAACAAAAATATAAAACAAGAAAGCGAAACATATACTTCTTTCGCTGTTTTTTTAAGAGTGGTATGCGAAAAGGGCTATTATTCTATTTCATTCTATTTACGTCTTTGTTTACCTTCTATATATATATTAAATAACAATAATTCAAAATCTACGGATTTTAAATAAACACAATGCAAAATAAATCTACCACTTTATTTAGTGGAATAGCGAATTTATTTTATTATACATTTATTTTATTATACATATAAAGACTGCTCCAATTCCTGTTGTCAATATAATCAAAAAATAAGAACGCTTAATTGTTTTCATCGGTAGTTGGTCGTTACTTTCTTAACAAAAAGTTGCTAAAGATTAGGGTAATTAGCCTAGTGGCAGACTCAAGAGCTAAAAGGTTCCTTTGATTGATTCTCAGCTGAGAGGGAGAGATGAATGAAATTATTTTACTCAGTTGGTCATTTTTACTAATCGAAGAGCATGTGATGTTCCAAGATACTGGATATAACGATGGTATAAAAAAACTGGACATAAACGATGGTATAAATAGCATTTACTGTTTAACAAACATCAAAAAACAATGATAGCGATTTTACAAATTGTTAATATATGTACGTCTATGCACAATATATATATATATGCGTGTATAAATGTTGATGTATCGATTAAGATGAAAAAATGTCCGAGAGAGCTGATTGATATTCAGATGTGCATGGTTTATAAAGGCAGATGTAATAATAAGTGAAGCAATAAAAAAAAGATAGAGTTTGCAAAGTAGGCATATAAGGATAGCAACAGATGAATTAATATGACAAGAATCAGAAGTGACAGAGACTTAAAATCAGTTGTGCACGTGCTTATGTGCATTTTTTAAAGAAATTAATAATATCAAATAAAAAAATTATTTATATGCAGGAGAAGTTATTTTCTCTACATTAAACCATAATCATCATAAGAACCACCCTACTTCTAGAAGAAAAAAACAGAAAGAAGCAAGAAAAACAAAGTTTAAAAATGTGTTTAATGACTATACAGATTGTTTCGAGAATTACCAATACTCCATGTATGCCACATTAGCTCTTATTGTGTTTAATATCTTGAGGTGCTGTCTTTTAATTTCCTTTGCTGCAAATTATTGTTTGTGAATGTCAATGTTGTTTACCTAATTGTAGCTTTCTACTAGCCTTACTCATACACTCCCAATGAAAATGTTGGCATCCAGATAAAATTTTAATATATATATAGTTCGACTTTCATTTGAAAACTGTGATCTTGTTGACATAAAATTTATTATACATATCGCATATCCAATCTAAAAAAAAAATATGCTTTTACAATTTAGAAGAATTATAAGTAGTTGTATACATAACTAATTTAATTGTAGTAATTACATTAAATGATGTGGTCCCTTTGTCTTTTAATATGAAAAATGTAATGCTAGTAAAATAAATATTGTGATGCCCCTCAACAACCATATGTATTTTCTACCTAAAATATTATTGGGACTCAAGCGGATCCACAATTTCAATTGGATTACTATCTAAATTAGAAGTTATTAAATAATTTTTCGTTATTGGATGCTATAGCAACTGTGTTTCATAAACATTAATTCTAAAATGTATTTGTAGATGGTTTTGTAAAACTAAAACAGATTGTACTTTGGATTGGTTTGAATAGCAGAATATATAGCACTCTGCAAACATAAAATTCAAAAAGAGGGAAGAAGTTCTTATTTTTGCTTTTAATCTGTCCAGAGCAACCTAAGAGATTTAAATTATATTTTGATATAGCAGCAACAACAACTCCTCAAATTTAAATGGAAAGTAATGTTACAGTTAATAAACATTTTAACATTTGTTTTATTTCAAATTCCTACCGTTCTTTACTGACAGTAGTGCTGATATTATCAAGATGAATAATATAAATAAGTTTCTAAGAACATTAATCTACCTTCAGACATTGCCACAAACACTTGAAATTTATGGACTCAAATATCTTGGTTAAATTGTCAAGCGTTGGTGGTCTAGCAGTTAGCATAGCTGCCTACCAAGCAGCTGACCCGGGTTTGCTTCCTTGTCAATGCATTTGACATATATATATATATATATACACCTTGGTTAAATTGATAAAAGCTATATATATATATATTATTCCTAACATTTTTTAAAATTTGTCACTGAAACTCTAATATCTCCAATAATATCACATGATTTTCTTATGTACTTCTCATATGCTTCCAGACATAAGCATATAAGAAAGTCATGTGATATTATTATTGGTACTAATGTTTTTAGACAAAGAGTAAGAGAGTGCTCATAATTTGTATAAAATTGAGTCTTTAAAAAAAATTAAAGAACAGACCTGATATAAAATCTTTATAACTGGGTAAGGTGTTCACTTGAAGTAAAAATTAAGTTGTTTATTTTTCAGACTATTTGATTATATAGTATAAAGAGCAAAATTAAGCTTACAATAGGTAGAGAGTGAAGAACCTCTTCCTAATAACAACTCACTTCTGGTTGAAAAATCTATTAAAAGTAAATGTATATATATTCCAATGTAATTTTATTGCAATCTTTTTGATATTGTTAGGATTAAATTGTACAACTTCATATGTCCACAATTTATAGTTCTGAAGCTAATATATCATTATGAGATTTTAAAACTTCTACGGGTTCTTCATTAGAACCATAATTATTTTATTTTAAAAATTATAAAATATGGATTTTCATCTCATCAAGTCGACTATCTTTTCTAACCATTTGTTCAAAATATTATGAATATATATTGCCTCAGTTTTAAGTTATTTAAAAATATTAGGATTATATATTTTTTAAAATCTATTAACTAGTGCTGGTCAGACTTTTGGGGTAATGGATGGTTATGATAAGATCGAGCTAAAGATAAAAGATCCACTGACCAAAAAAAAACTTGCAAACATTATATAACTATAGGAGCTTCAGTTACTTTCTATTCAGTTACATATAATCTGAGTTACTTATTTATCAACTATTTTACTGATGTAATTAAAAGACCCAGAAAGAGACCACATGTGAGATGGATGGATGAAATAAGAAAGTATGCAGGGGTGATGTAGAGAAGAGAAACTAAAGATCGGAGAAGATGGATTGAACTTGGAGAGACCTTCATCCTGCAGTGGATTGATAATGGTTGATGATGATGATGATGTTGACTGATGTAATTTAGTGAAAGTTTGGAATAAATCAATAAAAAAAGATGGAGAGGACAAATAATTATGAGTGATAATTGTGCTTAATGTTACAGAATAATAATTTTGAGCTTTTGGACATTTAGAAAATTGATCAACTGATTACCAATGAATAAAACAGGCATAACATTCATTGCTGAAGGAACGTTCTAGTGAGAATAAACACTATTCTGAAGATCAATGAAAAAAATCTTAATTATTTCAGTTAGAGTATAGCTTTATAAAAAAGAGAGCAATTAAAATCATTACAAATGGAAAACGAGAGGAAAGTGAAGAAGTTCACATTATAAGACTAAATACCAATGTTTTCAAAAATGTGGAGAAAAACATCATTCATGTTATCATCATCATTATTATTCATTACTACTGTGTCATCCCATTATTATTAATCCCTGACATTTCAATAGCATTTTCTCAGAATAACTTATCATCTATTTGATTTTTCAAGTTGTTCAAATAGATAATCCAAAAGCACTTAATCTTCATTCTACTTTAGAGCTATTGTATGCCTCAATAATAAATGGGCACCAGTTAGTATAGTAATATCTCCAGACTAGTTTCTAAATTTTGGCTTCATCAATGTAGACTAGAATATAAAGCTGGAATTTAAATATCTAGCATCTATCTTTTATACTTTTATACTAGTCATATCAATAACTTTAAATTTTAAAAAAAAAATCTCTAAGGTTTTAAACCCAAGCCAACTCACTTAAGGGACTTCAGTTTTATAGCATCTATAATTTGCTTCTACCTATTGGATAGAAAAGTTAATACCAACAACAACATCACATGACTTTCTCTAATGCATCCAAGAACAATTGTCTTCATCATACTCTAGAGCCATTTACAGTAATCAAAGGACATCACATGTTATAGTCTACAAAATCCTATCTTCAAAGCAATTCTGGTTTTTGCCTTCATTAGTTAAGATTAGGAATAAAAACTAGAACTAATGCACTCACCTTCTATTGTTTTCTACTACTCGAGCTACTATTCTAAAATGTAAAAAAAAAAAATCTTACAGTTTTAATTCATATGGGCACGAGTTAGAATGCATGAGAATGATGTGATTTTGTTGTTGGCAAATGAATAATCATTATTATGATGAAGGAGTTTCTCCATCTCATTGTTGGACTTTTTTTTTCTACATCACCAATCTTTCTACATATTAAAAACTTTTATAATGAATTATATTAAAAATTATAGAATTACATATTGCTCATTAGTTTATAAAAGGTTTAAGCATCAGCACTGCCAAGCTATAGTCCATAAATGCTGAACTCTATAATCCACTGCCCCATCCCTGTGCTAAACCACATAGCATTTGAACTAGATTACTTTATGGTAAGACCAAAATATGACAACTTTAGTACTCAGAGTGCATCAGGAGTCTAAATCAAATATCATCAGGAATTTTGTTTAGTTTTGCTGTCTATGATATCTTCAAAAGTTTTTAGCAGAACTTTAAGATTATCAGTAATCTAGTTATTCTCCTTCTTTAGCGATTCATTTTCACATCAATAGAGAGTTTACAGGAATCATCAAGGATTGAACAAACTAACCTTATTGTTGAAACTCTACTGAGTGTAATGCTGTAATAATTCTTTGAACTGAGGCATGTTTTATTGATGACAAAGGATTCAAAACTGTTGATCATGTTTTCAGTTATTTTTCACTCTTCTCTTTAGTTTCCCTAACAATAATCTTGAGATCTTTTCTATTTTTAATTGTCATCATAAGCATGATAGTCATGAATAAGAAGAAATAAAAGTCAGGGGAAATGTCACATGACCAATAAAAATATAAGTAATACATTTAAAAAGAGATTTTGTAAATTAAAAACCAAGTTATGTTTAAAGAGATGTGCTTAACTGTTAAATAGTATTATTATAATATGGTAGCAATAAATAAATGGGGAGGGTATTTCCTAATGGTATACAAGATATTAGATTAAATAAAATCTTACATTAATAAAAGTAGGCTTTAAAATTTGACAGCATTCTTTGTCATTTTTTTGGTATGGGAAATAAAAAAAAATGATAAATTTTAAAAAGGTGATAACTATGTGGATTTTGTGAGAATGTCATTTAAAGATTATGTATTGAGTCAAAAGAGAAAGAGCATTTTTCTACTTTTTCTGTCTTTACATATAAATGGAGTTAACTTTTCTTTATTTTTAAATAATTATTAAATATATTCATATTCCAATTACTTAAATTCTATTTTATTATACTGTAACAATGAATAATGATAATATCTATGGCATTGACAAAAAATTTTAAGTTGTAATCTAGAAATACTTATTATTATTATGGCAGTTATTAAAATGAGAACTCAAAAGTCTTTATAAAAAAACTAAGAGAATTTTAAGAAAGAATGAAAAAAAATATGTAAAGATTACAAAATAAAATGGCGAAACATTTCAAAGATCTCACAATAAGTTGCAAACAAACTTTATAAATGACAAAATAAAATGCAGAAAAGAAAAAAAAAACACAGAAGAAAATTAAAAAGTCGCAAACAAACTTTATAAATGACAAAATAAAATGCAGAAAAGAAAAGAAAAACACATAAGAAAATTAAAAAGTCACAAACAGAAATGTAAGAAAAATTTAAATGATGAAAAAAAAAAAGAAATGAAAAGGGCGGGGGTCAAAATAAAAGAGACTTAAAGTTGTGGGAGCATAAAGAAGATGACTGAAAAATGAAAGAAATCAAAAAAAAATTATATCTGAATAACTATCAATATAAATGCCATCTTCAAAATAAAATAGAGCTAGAAATTTAAAAATGTAGTTAAAAAATTTAAGTACAATACAAGTTCAATAGATAAAGAGACTACATTTCTAAGTTAAGATATCTGAAGCCAAAAGAGCAATATGATAGTGCTCAATCAAAAATGAAAGACCTAAGGTATGATTTAAAGGAATTGGAAAAACAATTTAGATAGTTTAAAGTGTAAAAGTAGTAGAAAAACCTGTCACAAAGAATACCATATCAATTTAAACATAATACTGAAAAATCTTTAAAACAAAAAACAATTAATGCTAAAGTAACTTCCAATCAAAAATATAATTAAATAAATCAAAATGATGGAAATAGTAAATTTGAAGAAAGTCCTAATTATAAAAAATATAGAGAACTAAATGGAGTTGAACTGAAGGTTTACTAATTAATAACTGAAGGATGAATTGAAAAGCAATTTACTGTTTTTTGTCTGTTTTTAATCAGTGTAATATGAACTCTTACTATATCTCAACCATCCGTCAGTGTAGAAACTCAAATCAGGAATCTGAGGTATCAGATTAGAGGCATAAAATGCCTGAATCTTCATATTGACACAACTCACTTGTAAGAGAAGATAGACTGCATTTCCACATTGGTGAATGGTTGAAATACTGTGGAGTATAGATGAAGTATGCATAGATAAAACCAAACCTTGAAAAAAGTTGTTGATTTTAAGAAAAAATATGGTGAAGTAGATGAGAAAAAATAAAATTTAAGTTAGATGATTGCCAGAAAATCAGATTTTACAATTATAAAGCTGAATAAATGTCACTGCCCTTAAAATGTACAAATCAGTATTAATTTAGTATTTGCCTGAAAATTTGTGATGTCAGTTTATTATATGTGATAATATGTTAGGTTATTTCCATCATCTATCATTAAATGAATGCCTAGAAAATTTTAAACTTTATTTGAACTTTTCAAATACAAACAACTATTAGTAATAACACACAAATGAACAGCACAGAATAGTAAATTATACATTTTGAATTGTATTATTTTCCTTATCCACTCTTCTTCAGGTGTTGCTGGCCTGACCAGTGACAATATTAGCTTAGGAGTTGAACTTACATCTTTAGATTCTTGAATACCTCATTTTAAACCATTGCTCTAATAAACTGAGCTATTCTGACAATGACAATAGTCAGTAAAAATTGATATACTTATCTAGGAGATTTGGTGTAAAACTTTCTAATTACTCCTTTTTTTTTTAAATTTCTTTAGTTTATTAATAATGCGAATGCATGCAAAGTTAATAAATAAAAAAAAATAAAAAATGTAATCTAGACAGATGCGATGTACTCTGAAATATATGACAAAAATCTTAAACCATGTTATACTGGAATATTTATTTTGATTAACCATTATTTAAGATCTATTATCCAAACAAAATTTCAAAGGTGATTTTTAACGTATTATAATAAATAATTTCATTGTACAAATATTTACAAATAAAATTTTAAAAAAAATATTCAGTAAATACTTATAAATTAATAAGCCTAGTTAAAGTGAAGTGCTTTTTTTCTATTTGAGTAAAGTTTGAGTTTACAATGAGAAAATTGAAGTTTATTCTTGAAATCCAAAAAATTCACATACCCAACAAATGCTCTAAAATGAAAGATTTTAATTAATAGTACTTCACTTACATTTTTAATTAGTTAAAGATTTATTTTTGTTATGTAATTCTTAAAAGTGATATTTTATATATGAATAATTACATAATTATTATTTTTTTTTGTAAAAGAGAATATTATAAATGATTGAATTTCCATTTTAAAATTTATCATCTCTCAGTTCATAATGGATGATCAAATAAAGATTAGACACAAGATAAAACTAATTTCAGTCAGAGAATCAATATAAATTCTATAATTTAATTTCTTTTAATTTTATAGTTTAGTTCCTGATATTATATAAGTTTGTTCTCCATATTAAATTAACAGATATATAATCACTTTTGGAAAGCTATGTCTAAATCTTTAAAATTGAAATTAATTGATGAAAATGTTAGAGTATTAGTGAAAGTTAATATTTCTTATACAATAAATTATTTTGTAATCACAAATAAAAATATTAAACTGGTAGTTTATGTTTGGATTTGTGTCAATAGTAAAATAATTTTCTGAGTTTACTTATTAAGTTCAAAGGAAAATATTTTTTAATATCTTTGACTTCACATTTAGCTATTTGAAATAAATATTTATCCAAAGGGTCATCAATGCATCATTCTCTGACATGGAAGAAATACTTAATGTTCTTTATGTATTGCTTATTTTATTAAAATTAATCCATGGAATAGTTTCAATTGCCCAGCAATTTTCTTCACAGCTATAACATATATAAATACAAAAATACTTAAACATATAAACATACAACATTATAGCCACTTTTAAATGACTCATATCTTATTGTCTATATATATATATATCATTATCATCAACCATTATCAATCCACTGCAAGATGAAGGTCTCTCCAAGTTTAATCCATCTTCTCCGATCTTTAGCTTCTCTTCTCCACATCACCCCTGCACACTTTCTTATTTCATCCATCCATCTCACATGTGGTCTCTTTCTGGGTCTTTTACAATCTCTTGGAATCCAGTTTAAAATTTCAATTGTCCATCTATTATCATCTCTTCTAGCAATATGTCCAGCCCAACTCCACTTCAATCTTTTACCTTTTTTAATGAGGTCAGTAACACCTGTTTGTTCTCTTACCCATACATTGCATTTTCGATCTCTTCTTGTTACTCCCAACATACATCTCTCCATACTCCTTTGAGTGGTCTGAAGTCTCTGTATTGCTCTTCTATTAAGTGTCCAAGTCTCAGATCCATAAGTAAGAACTGGTAAAACACATTTGTTAAAAACCATCCTTTTCAAACACATAGGCATATTTCCTTTTAGTATCAAGTTATTTCTACCAAAAGCACTCCAACCAAGTTTAATTCTATGATTAATTTCCTCCATTATGTTTCCATCTGTATTAATAATCTGACCAAGGTATTTGTAACTGTTAACTTCTTCTAATTCTTCATAATCAATCTTTATTTTCATGTTTTGAGCAAATCGATTAAACATTACTTTAGTCTTTTTAACATTTATCTTTAGTCCTACTTTTCTACTTTCCTGCAACATTTCCTGCAGCTCTGAAGCATTATTTGCAAAAACAACTACATTATCTGCAAAATCTAAATGACTTAAATAATCTCCATTTACTTTCACTCCTTTAGTTTCCCATTTTAATCCACAAAATACTTCTTGCAGCACTGCTGTAAAAAGTTTTGGAGATATGGAGTCACCTTGTCTTACACCTTTCTCAATGTTGATTTTTCCAGTATCATTATGTAATCTAATTGTTGCTGTTGCATTTTTATAAATATTCTTTAAAATATGACAATATCCTGGATCTATACCTTGATGATCCAATGCTTTAATCACTGAAAAAATGTGTATAGAATCGAATGCCTTTTCATAATCTACAAATCCAAAACATAATGACAATTCATATTCATTTGTCCTTTCTATGACTTCTCTCAATACCTGGATATGATCTATTGTACTAAAACCACTTTTAAATCCAGCTTGTTCTCTTGGTTGGTGGAAATCCAAAGTTCTCTGTAGACGAGTTGTAATTATCTTGGTAAAAATTTTATATAAAACTGATAAAAGGATGATAGGTCTGTAATTTCTAATATCTTCTTTATCACCTTTTTTAAATATTAATATTATTACTGCATTCTTCCAATCTTCCAGTACATCTTTATCATTTAGACATTTGGTATATAACTTTGCTAAAATTGTTTCTATTTCTTCACCTGCTTCTTTGAATATATCAATTATAATTCCATCATTTCCTAGAGCCTTTCCTTTCTTCATACACTTAATTGCAAGTCTCACTTCTTCATTTAAAATTCTGGGCAATTCGGAAGATGTAATAGATATAGGAGGTACTTGTTCTTTATTACTATATAATTCTTGATAAAAATCTTCTACCAATTTCATGATGTCATCTCTCTTTTTAGTAATAATTCCATTTTTTTTTCTTATTGCAGATATAAATTTCCTACCAATACCAAAATGTTGTTTAACATTTTTGAGACTTTTATTTTCTTCTACAGCTTTCCTTGCTATTTCACAGTTATACTTTCTTATATCATTTTCAACTCTTTTCCGTACCATTTTACAAAATTCGAGATATTCATTTCTTTTTAATACATCATTTTTGTATATCTTCATATTCCTTCTTTTCTTCATAAATTCTCTAGTCTCAGTAGAAATTTTATTAGTCAATTGCTGCTTTTTTCTACCAGCTATGTTTGTTGCAGTTTTTAAAAGTGTATCAGTTATTTTCATATTAATTTCATTCAAATCTGAATCATGTTCAAAATCTCCTAACACATGAAATCTATTTGTAAGTTCTAATTTAAATTCATTAGAATGTTTCTGAAGATTAGGAATATCAACTGTAAATATTGTTTTTCTTAATAATTTTTGTCTCTCTAGTTTTACATTAACACGTAACTTACACCTTACTAATCGATGATCACCTCCTGTGTTAAATTTATTAAGAACATTACAATCTTGAAATATGTATTTACTGTTAGTCAAAATATAATCCAATTTTGCTGTACCTTCATTTGGATGCTTCCATGTCCATTTCCTTTTAACATTTTTCTCAAAAAATGAATTCATAATAAAAAGTTTTTCTTTTTCTGCAAACTCCCCAAGTCTATGTCCTCTCTCATTTCTATTACCATAACCAAAATTACCTGCAGAAATTTCATCTTTCATTTGTCTATCAATTCTAGCATTAAAGTCTCCCATAACAATTTTAAAATGTTGTTTACTCTGATCAAAAGCCTTTTGTACATCCATATAAAAATCTTCTACTACTTCATCACTATGAGAACTTGTTGGGGCATAAACCTGAATTATCTGCATTTGGTATCTGCTATTAAGTTGTATAACTAATCTTGCCACTCTGTCCGATACACCATCAATCTCCACAATATTGTTCTTCCACTTTTTATTTATAATAAATCCTACTCCACTTCTATTTCCAATATGTGTGCCCTTATAATAGAGCATATGTCCACTTTTTAAATCAATTGTTTCTTCTCCTTTTCTTCTAACTTCACAAAGTCCAATAATGTCCCATTTAATATAAGACAGTTCTTCTTCTAATTCTTGCAATCTTCCTTCACTTGAAAGTGATCTGCAGTTGTAAGTACCTAAATAAAAAGTCGTCATCAAATGGCAGCCTGGGTCCACTATCAGGGGATTCTTAGCACCCTCTGCCTTCAGCCACCAACCTCTGCCTTGGTTGGTGACTTTACAGCCTCCTGGGAATAAGGGCCATGCTTTATTTTTGTCTGTCATAATTGTATATATGTATTGGAAAAATATTTATAATTTACACAAACATTCATTCTGCCTTATCAGGCACTGAGAAGAAAGACCATGGTGTTTCTTGATCTTAAACTCAGAGGTAAAAAGCCAATAAACTCACCACACTGGCTAATGTGCGTTGGTGAGCAGCCCATCCATGTTCGTATACTGTATGAATAATCACATAGTAATAACAGTTGCAACGACAAGAACGTATGGAGTGGACATTAGGAATTTGCCCTGCTCGGTTCCTTTAAGGCCTCCAAGAGGAATCAAAGGGTCTCCTTTCAGTTAATAGCAAACTCCTTTCTGCAGCCCTATATATATATATACATACATACCAAATATATATATATATATATATAATCTTCAATTATAGTACACATACATATATTATCCCTATTTATATATTATTTATATTCCTATTATATAAATAGGTATAATATATGTAAGTATAGTATAGTTGAAGAATATGTATATATTTGGCATGTATACATATATTTGTATATAGAGATGTAGGTAATAAGATATGTTTAAAAAATGAGTCATTTAAACATAGATATATATGATTAATTATTTGTGTTTTTATATACTTATATATGGTGTCTCTCTGAGGAAGATTGCTGGACAATTGAAACTATCATATGGATTAATTTTAATAAAATAAGCATTAAAAAGGTAAAAAGAAAAGTGGATTTTTTGATGGAGGACATACATATAAATTTTTTAAAAAGCCATTTGGTCTTATCAATTGAAGTTCGGGCATTACATAAAAGAAATTAAAATAATATGGTCATGTTAAAAGAAAGAATAACAACCGAATAGTCAAGCATTGGTGGCCTAGTGGTTAGCATCATTGCTTTCCAAGCAGTTGGCCCGGGTTCGCTTCCTGGTCAACGCATTTGACACATGAAAAAAAAACAATAGAATATTAGGAATTGTTATTAATTAAAAAGTGAACTGAAAGATAAGAAGATGAAAACCAAGAAAATGTTAAAAGATTTGATGAACAACAGGAGGAAGCATGGTCCATCAGAGGCAGAGTTTATTGATGAGCTATATGGAGAAAGAAAATATGCGATTAGGAACATTCTTAACAATTACAAAATAATTTTAAAAAATATTAAAAATTATTGTTATGTATGTTTATGACTTAGTAGTTACTTCCTCACTTTTGTCAATTATTCAGTAGTTATTGTTTTTTTTTAAGAAATGCAAAGAGAAAAAGATTTAAATTAATTTTAATAAAAAAACAATTTGTAAAGAAGAAATTAAATTTTAGATGTAATAAACACCTCCATACTTCCCATTCTTTTTAAATTCATATAAATAAAGATATAATAAAAGACAAATGACAAATGACCCCCCCCAAGATGCATTTTGTGCTGAACCAGCACTCATCAGTTGGCCCAGGTCACCATCTCTCATATATATATATATATGCAAAGTATTTATCTAGAGTAAATTGTTACATTTCCATTTACCATTGTCAAATTCCCTCCACTCACAACTTCGACGCCATCCATTTCTGATAAATACACTAATGATTATTACTAATCATTTTCGAAACTAGAGATTATCTCTAGCACAGATATAAACTTTAAACCTCAGTTAAAGATTAATATATCTGATTTTTTAAATTTACACACACGGAGTGACACGGAGTTATTCACCTTTCTCTGTCCTGTATGTAATATCTTTATAGATGTAATAAACACGTCCATACTTCCCCATTCTTTTTAAATTCATATAAATAAAGATTTAATAAAAGACAAATAACTCCCAAGATGCATTTCGTGCTGAACCAGCACTCAAAGTTGCTCTAAATAAAATATCTATAACATAGCACTTTTCTAAATCAATAACAAAAAAAAAGTTGCATATAAGCCTACAAATTAGACGAGATATGAATCAACATGAGTAATAGTAATTCATTCACATTTGCTCCAAATTTAATTAAAACCATCTGCTATTCCTGAAATCAGTGAGGCAGACCAGCGTAAGATTACCATTTAAAACTATTCGAATTTAGGCATAAAACAAAATATAGCAAAAGAAAATTACACATATTCCAGACAGGAAAAAAAATATAGTCCTGTGTGTTTTGATGCAATGGTAGAGCGGAGTCTCTGAAGGTTGATATCCACTGGGCCATATTCACCTCTATAATTTCTGGCATTTTGAACTTCTTATGAACCCCCAAACAACAGAATCCCTTGACTATTTTTTAAATAAGATATTCTTCAAAATGTTCAAATTAAGGGAAATTAAACTGCTAACAGGTAATAAATATTATGAATCATAAAGGGTCATATGCAATTTTAAACGAAGTAAGATAGAATGCACTTATAATTAGACATTCTTTAAAAAAATGTATTTTTTTTTTTGTAAGAAACTTATACTATATACTAGAACATAAAGATCAATTATTTTTTATATAATAAAACAGGAGAGAAGGGTAAAATTATATACATGTGTGTTAATAGATGGACAGTTGAAATCTTAAACTGGATTCCAAGAGATTTAAAAGACCCAGAAAAAGACCGCATATCAGATAGATGGATAAAATAAGCAAGTGTGCTGGCGTGATGTGGAGAAGAGAGACTAGAGATCAGAGAAAATGAATTGAACTTGGAAAGACCTGCATCCTGCAGTGGAACGATAATGTTTGAAAATGATGATGATGATGATCTTTTTTTTAAGTTTAAAATATTAATAATAATAATTGCACATTATTTTATTTCAACCGAACCTTTTTTATTTAGCATTTTATCTAATTAATATAAATTTATTTAATAGATTTTTTTAAAAAAAGAAAAGATTGCTATTTGAAAATATAAGGTGTTTTTTTTTACCTGTCAGAGAAATTGTTTTAAAAAATATTCGGTTGTTGTTATTTTATACAAAAGTCTTTTTAAAAAAGGCATTTCTATTATTTATTTAAACAAACTGTTAAATAAACTAAACAATTTATGTCCAAAGTGGCATTCAACTTTTAAAAATCAAGAATTTGAAAATGAACTGAAAATAACTTTATCAACACTATTAAATTCTTTAATTCTATCAAATAAATTTACTTTGGAAAATTCATATATAGACCGAGTAACTTATGAAATGGTGATCACGTGATGTTTTGAAGCTTTGTTTAGCTTTTTTTTTTTGTCTGATTGTTTTATATTGCCATCAGAATTTGGAAGTTTTGCAAGAAAAAATAGTTATGAATAGATTTTATTTTATTTGGCCTACCAAACTGAAAGGCTATTAAAAAATTTGAATAACCATGGAAATTATGTTTAGATTTTTAAAAAGTGGGTTTGTGTTCACTTTAAAAAAATTTGCATATTTAATTATGTAGATGTTTATTGCTGAAAAAATTATAAGAAGAATCTTGTTTGTTTTATACTGGATTAATTTATAAATTTATAATTTTTTATTTTAAAAATAATATTACCATATTTTGGGAGTCTGTGACAAAAAGAATAGTTTTGAAATCTTAAATAAAAAATAAAGAAACCTATTTATCACTAGCGGAATAGATGATTGAATATCTAATATTAAATATAAGGATGTAAATAGGTATATGAATATCTATTAAAAAGTCAAAATAAATAGTTGATATTAAATTTTACATTATTGTTAAAAGGAAAAAAGAGTGAGATTTAAGTATCTTATTTCAATATTAACATTTATTATTTGATTTTTATTAAGGTATGTAAAATATTATTCGCTATTTTTTTTTCTCCTTAATCTTATTATTACTACTATTAGTATAATTCTTAAAAACTCCTAGCAGTTAGAACTATGCTTATATATATATAGACATATTTGGATATGTAAATGAGACTTAATATGTAAATGCCTCATTTAAATATTCCATTTTTTTTGACAATGGAATGCATGAATTCTTTCTATTGATAGAATGTGGATCCTTTGTGATCATGCCTCTATATTTTCTTCTATTATTTTTCTTGGCACAGATTGTTTTCACATTGTTGGTGGGAAAAGGGTGTCCTGTAGGAGTTCGTGATCATAAAAGATTGTTTTATATTTGTTGTTTTATGTGCATATAGTTCTAACTGCCAAACTTTAAACAGCACTATGATTCTGGCAGTAATCCGACAAAAGCATGCTTAATGCATTATAAAACTTTTGAACTTTAATGGTTACTTTTTTATAATACTTGATTATAACGAGTTTTTAAAAATTATAGTATTTGATGAAAAGATAAGTAAACATTTAGAATTACTACTTGTATAATAAAAGGGACAAATTGAAATTTGGAATGAAGAGACTATCTAATTGATCTAAATATATGGGATTTGAACTCAGACTTTTAAGCACCCTTAATCTATCCACACTATCTTATACCACTGATACCCATGACCACACACATGTAGAAAAGATAAATAATCACCAATATACATATTTCATACTGAACCAGCACTCATCAGGTGGTCCAGATTATTATCTCTCACACATATATATAATCAGTGCTCAGTTTATATTAAGATAGAAAAACCGTCATACTTTAATGGACAGGCTTCAATCTACTCCAACCTCCAATTCTTCAGCCATCCATACCATTAAAATCTGATGACGGAAAGCACAAATCCCATGCTGATGTTTAGACTTGAGATCAACATGGGCAAACATCAGCATAGGATTTGTGCTTTCTATCTTCAGATTTCAATGGTATGGATGGCTGAAGAGTTGAGGGTTGGAGTAGATTGAAGTCTATCCATTAAAGTATGAGGGTTTTTCTAACAATACAAACTGAGTATTGATTATATATGTGTATGAGAGATAATATTCTGGACCAAGTGATGAGTGCTGATTCAGCATGAAATACGTATATTGGTGATTATTTATCTTTTCTGCATGTGGGTGGTCATGTGTATCAGTGGTATGAGATAGTGTGGATAGTTGAAGGATGCTTAAAGGTCTGAGTTCAAATCCCCCATATTTACAATTAGACTCCAGGTATATGAAGAGTGCCTATATTTTTAATTGATCTAAACAATAATTGCTAATATACTGCAAAATTACTGTCATTATTATATAATATCAATAATTTTGTGCTAACATGCTTAGATTAGAGAAGTTTAATATTGTAAAATTATATGTTTAACTGTGCTGAGTGCTTTCAAAGCTCCTGGACTTCATATTCATAACTGAATGCAGATGATAGTAATGAGGAGATGTATTATAATTTATGCAAATTAGTTAGTTGTTAATTGTGTCATAGGTCTTGGCATTTCATTTTATTTGGATTAATTAGTCCATCTTTTTGAAATGGTGAAACAGGTGTCTTTTCTGTTTATTGAATGTCATTATTTCTGAAGTAGGCTTCTTTTATTTTACACCTATGGTCATTTCTCTCTCTACATACTAGTATGGGGTTGGTGAGTTCAAATATGTGTCCAGTACTTTTTTTATGCTCCAAGAATGCTGACGTGGCCTCTTTATTGTTCAGTGCTCTTTTATACATGTACATGTATTATGATGCTCTATTTGTGATGGTTGTTTTTGTTTCCCCATAATACAAGGTCCTGCACCCAGCCTGAGGGCATTGGATTTGATATACAACTTGAGGCATTATCTTAGAATCTAATTTATCTTTTGAATTGTTTATGAGTCTATTGGTATTAGCAGAAGTGTAGAAGCCAATTATAAATTCTTTTAATAGTGTTTTTACTAAGTGCTTGGCAGTGTTAGGTATTTATGGTATGGTTATTCATGGTTTGTTATCTCTAATTCTAACTTGCTGATTTATTTTTGCTTGGAAACATGCTATTCTTTTGGTTTTGCTACTGGATTTAGAGCACATCACTTTTAATTAAATCATGCTAATGAGAATATTATTTGAGAATTAATCGTTTTCTTTCTAAGTAACAAGTTCTCATAGAAATTGCTCATGTCTATTTTATTGCTTTAGTGCTCCAAATTATTTGTTTAATTTAATTTTAAATTGTTATTTTTATTGACATTAAACAACTTATATTTTGTTATTATATAAACATTGAAATACAATAAGTATGTTTCTGTGCAATATTACAGACAAAATTTCAATTAGGATAATAACTAAGCAACAACAAACTAAAATTATCAATGCAAATGGAAACCAGCCATCTAGTTTTAATAATAATATCTGTCTAATCCACATTAAGTTAATAATAGAACTGCTTTTATCTTAAACCTCTAACAGATATAAGAATTATAAACAGGCATAAATACTTTATATCTATGAAAATGTGTAACAACTTTTAAGTAAACAAGCTTTTTCCTCTTGTTGTTTGTATTAATTTAGAATTTTTCACAGTTGTACAGATATATAGTGAAATATAATTAGGAATTTTTCTTGCAATATTCTAAATAAAATTTCAAATGCAATGTAACCAGGTAACAACCAATTAAAAGTTGTAATACAAGCTGAAATCATGATCTAGTAGTAACATTATTATATCATAAAAGTTCATCGTATTTTGTTGCTTGTATATGTGTAATCTTTTTATATGGTTAGTTTTGAAAGGTTTTGCTATATAAAATGGATTATTAATTAATTTTACTTTACATTTGTAACACTGAAAGTTGTTCCTTTATGAACTGTTAACATCTTGGTTCATTTACATTCATACCTGTTGTTTATATTGTTCTGAATTTCTGACTACTTAAGATATTAGCACTGATAGAAAAGAAGTTATCTTTTTTATCTGATTGCCTTGATTTTTCATAGGCAGTGCTGCTAGAATACTTAATGAAATTGAGTTCATAGGTAGGTATGTAGATAGACAGACAGACAGACAGACAGACAGATAGATAGATAGATAGATAGATAGATAGATAGATAGATAGATAGATAGATAGATAGATAGATAGATAGATAGATAGATAGATAGATAGATAGATAGATAGATAGATAGATAGATAGATAGATAGATAGATAGATAGATAGATAGATAGATAGATAGATAGATAGATAGATAGATAGATAGATAGATAGATAGATAGATGGGTGGGTAGGTAGGTAGGTAGGTAGGTAGGTAAATAGGTAAATAGGTAAGTAGGTAGGTAGGTAGATAGATAGATAGATAGATAGATAGATAGATAGATAGATAGATAGATAGATAGATAGATAGATAGATAGATAGATAGATAGATAGATAGATAGATAGATAGATAGATAGATAGATAGATAGATAGATAGATAGATAGATAGATAGATAGATAGATAGATAGATAGATAGATAGATAGATAGATAGATAGGTAGGTAGGTAGGTAGGTAGGTAGGTAGGTAGGTAGGTAGGTAGGTAGATAGGTAGGTAGATAGATAGATAGATAGATAGATAGATAGATAGATAGATAGATAGATAGATAGATAGATAGATAGATAGATAGATAGATAGATAGATAGATAGATAGATAGATAGATAGATAGATAGATAGATAGATAGATAGATAGATAGATAGATAGATAGATAGACAGACAGACAGACAGACAGATTATTTCACTTTTCAAATGTGATCTCCTGTGATATAAATGCAAATATTCGTCTTAAATATACTATTTTGTGTTGAATTTTAAAGTAATTTTAATAGACAAAAGATAAAACAGTACTTAAATAACTCATTACAAAGCAAAGTTTTTTCAACAATGTTTTATAGTAAAGAAGTCATTAGGTACCAGCATTTCCCATTACCAGATAGTGAAGGCTTGAGACTTTTTCCTAGTTTAAAATCAGTTAGGTCTAGAATTAGTAATCAATATTGAATGATTTTCTGGATGGTTTAAGGATATTCATCCAAAAAAAATTCCTATGTCTGCTTAAAGATTTTCAAACTTTACTTAACCCAGATTTAAATTATGGGTTACAATCACAATAAAGAGATAAGCCAACTGCTACGATGTAAAGTCTAGAAAAATTTTAAATTAATTACAGATTTAATTAGAGGAAATTTGAGCATAGTCTTTCAAAGTTCAGTATTTACATTGTATTTGTATTCAAATATTTCATCAACATCATCAATCATTATCAATCCACTGCAGGATGAAGGTCTCTACAAGTTCAATCCATCTTCTCCGATCTTTAGCTTCTCTTCTTCACATCCCCTCTGCACACTTTCTTAATTTATTCATCCATCTAACATGTAGTCTCTTTCTGGGTCTTTTACAATCTCTTGGAATCCAGTTTAATATTTCAATTGTCTATCTATTATCATCTCTTCTAGCAATATGTTCAGCCCAACTCCACTTCAATCTTTTAACTTTTCAATAAGGTCAGTAATACCTGTTTGTTCTCTTACCCATACAATGCATTTTTAATCTTTTCTTGTTACTCCCAACATGCATCTCTCCATGCTTCTTTGAGCGGTCTGAAGTCTCTGTATTGCTCTTCTATTAAGTGGCCAAGTTTCAGATCCATAAGTAAAAACTGGTAAAACACATTTGTTAAAAACCTTCCTTTCAACACATAAGCATATTTCCTTTTAGTATCAAGTTATTTCTACCAAAAGCACTCCAACCAAGTTAAATTCTATGATTAATTTCATCCATTATGTTTCCATCTGAATTAATAATCTGACCAAGGTATTTGTAACTATTAACTTCTTCTAACTCATCATAATCAATCTTTCTTTTCATATTTTGAGAAAATCGATTAAACATCACTTTAGTCTTTTTAACATTTATCTTTAGTCCTACTTTCCTACTTTCATCTGATAACTCCTACAACATTTCCTGCAGCTCTAAAGCATTATTTGCAAAAACAACTACATCATCTGTAAAATCTAAATGACTTAAATAATCTCCATTTACTTTCACTGCTTTAGCTTCCCATTTTAATCCATAAAATACTTCTTGCAGCACTGCTGTAAAAAGGTTTGGAGATATGGAGTCACCCTGTCTTACCCTCTTTTTAATGTTGACTTTCCCAGTATCATTATGTAATCTAATTGTTGCTATTGCATTTTTATAAATATTTTTTAAAATATGACGATATCCTGGATCTATACCTTGATGATCCAATGCTTTACAGATTTGTAAATGGAATAAATAGTTTTTTTTTAAAAAAATTTAAATGAATGATCAAGGTTTCTGCGTGGAGAGAGACGTGGTGGTAACAAATAATGAAATAAGAATAGACAAATAAAATTATCTTTATTTTCAGATTTTTAAAATGATAAAAAATTAATTAATTAAAATACAGATTGACGGTCATTATTCTGAAATCCATCAATCTGAAAATATTTAATATGTCGACCAAACATTATTTAATCAGAAATTCTTGGTTTCACAGTTTTATGGATTTGTGAGATTTTCTCTTTTATTGTTAACCCAAATTTCATAAAAGGGGAAAAATAGTTCTCACTTCAATTAAGTTTATAATTTATAGATACTTAATGATTTTTTTTTTTAATTTAGTTTGTAAATGTATATACAAATTAATTTATTTATTTTAAACGATTAAAGACCACTTTTGAAATTGTTAGATAGTAAGATTTTGAAAAATAGGTATTTGAAATAATAGTAATCTGTCTATATAGACACTTTTAAGATAGACATCAAAAGATTAAAAAAAGATTGCATTTTCTGTAATTCACTCGTTTATGGAAAATGTAATTATTAAAAAGTTACATCAAAGCATGTTTATTCATATTGTGGAAATTCCTGTAATATGTACTGATTCTCAATTGAGTATGACATATAAAAGCAATAAGCTTACAATTGAGCACTAAATTAAACTGGAGTTGATTAATCTTTCTAGCTATGAAAATAACTAACAAACCACAATTACATCAGCAGACTATACAATGAATCGAGTGACAATTCTATATTCCTTGCTTAGTTTGCTGATGTAGATGTCATGAGTTTATTTTCACAGTTTGAGGGAATTATCCAATTCCAGTCCAGTTTATTATACATTAATGTTGTGTAAATTTAATTAATATTTATTTACTTCAGCACTAAATGTTTATTCTCAAAACAAATTAAAACATGAAAACAAAATTAATAAGCTTCTGACATAGTCATTTTTATTTCTACCATCATCAAAATAATAAAAATATGTACATGGGACAATTTTCTTAGAATATTTTATTTATAAATAAAAAAAATTGTTTAAAAAAAAATCAAATCAGTTTATTTGTTATTAATTTTCATTTGAGTGTAAATATAAAAGTACACAATTTTAAGCTAAACATTCATTTTTAAAACAAATATTAATGCAAGATGGTGTTGGAATACTTAATATTCAGTAATTTTTACTTTTGCCATAACATTTTACTAAATATATGTACAAAGTGTAATTTGCACAGAAAAATTAATTTATGAAAAAGTTGGATTGCCCCCCCCCCCTTCCAAAAAAGGCAAACAATTAATTAATTGTAGATTTTAAATTTGGGCATAAAATATAAAAATGAAATGTTTGTAATTCTACACTTAATGTTTATCCTCAAAAAAAAAATGTAAATGTAAAACCAATAATGGTAAATTATTTAATATGGGCCTTTTATATCAGTATGTATACTAGTTTGTAAAAGACCCAGAAATAGACCACATGTGAGATGGATGGATGAAATAAGAAAGTGTACAGGGGTGATGTGGAGAAGAGAAGCTAAAGATAGAAAAAGATGGATTGAACTTGGAGAGACCTTCATCCTGCAGTGGATTGATAATGGTTGATGATGATGATGATGATACTAAAATTCACAATTTATGAAGTCACAATTGAATACTGCGATAAAGGAGTGAAACTTCACCATATTTTATGCCAGATAAAGAATGCATTTTTTTTTTTTTGAAAACAAATAAATAATGAATTTGATTTTTTTTTTGTTTATTTAATACAGGAACTTTTTAGGTGAGATTCACCAATAAATTTTGTTAATAAATTATATATAAATGGAAAATTGTGTTTATATATAAATGGAAAATTGTGTTTAAATGTTTAATGATGATATTTCTTATAGATTAGTTATTTTTATTAGTCATTCATTAGATTAGAGATTATCTATTTAATAAATAATATTTCTGTAGTGTAATTTTTATTACACCCCTCACATACAAGTTAGGGACTGGACACTGATAAAGATATGTGTAAGTGCTTATGAGTGCTGGTTCAGCATGAAATGTGCATCTTAGGGATCATATATCTTTTCCACATTTTTGGGCATTTGTTTATCATTATATCCCTTCACAAGGTGTTAAAGAAAATGGTGTAGTGATAATTATGCAGCAGAAATATTATTCATTAAATCTCTTATAGATATGTAAATAATTTTCTTTAATAAATTTTGATGTAATTTATATTTTTCACATTTAGTTTTTAGAAAAAGATACTGAAACTCAACTGAAATATGGCATGTCCTCCAGGGAATTGCTGGATTTCTCACAATTAGTGATATATTGATGACATATGTTTGGAATGAATTCAAACAACAAAATAACAATTTTTATAGTAATTATAAAATAAATAAAATAACGAAATTGTTTCTTATATATTCTCAATTACCATAAAATTATAAATAAAATACAAAATATTAAAATTAACAAATATCATAAATATTAAATTTAAATGTGGCTCGGATTATTCATGAAACAATACTAATATTAATTCTTAGGCCTTATAATATGCAAATATATATATATATATATATATATATATAAAGATTTTACCCATATAATAAAATGTTTTAGCCATAGTTTTTAACAATATCTTAATTAAGCTTATAGTTTACCTTTCATACAAATCTTTGATAATAGTTTGTATAAATTCAGTTTTTATTTTAATCAACCTTCTTTGCATCAATGATGGTTGAATGTGTTCCACCATAAGCAAGGTTTGTTTTACAGCAGAATGCTCTTCTTTTCTTACAGTATAGTTTTCATCTTGTAACAGCAAAATTTTATTTCTATACACAATCAGGGTTTATATCTAGGTGAAATTACGTAATGCCAGGTGTTTGGATGGTGTATTTGGGGTTGTTTAACAAATATTGTCGCAACTCCTTAGTTAGATCTAGTATTAAAAAATACTTTCTGAAACCATCAGCAATGTAAAGCTACTTGAAACTATTCTGTAGGAAAATATTTTAACGAATGATTTTTCTTTTTTAACAGCTATGTATCAGATTTAATTTTTGACTGATTATAGAACTTCATTTTGTTTGCTTTCTTGCTCGTAACAACCACCTACTTCTCTATTGGTTGGAAACAAACTGCACTGCTGTCTTTTCTAATTCAAAACTGAATTTACTGTTGTAATTATAGGGATTTAAACTCAGGATTTTTCAGTCTATATTCTTCCTTGATTCCATCTCAACCAACTACCATACTTCCAAAAAAGATGTATTTAGAGACAGGTGTGCAGCAAGATGACATGATTTTTTCAGGAAACTTTAATAGTTTTAAAGATTTAGATTTAATTTGAGTCATCAATTATTTTTTGATTTATGCATAATAATGCTATTATTACAACAACACCAAATAAATAAACTTGAAAATCATTTTTAAGTACTGGAAAATAGATTATATTCAATGGAGAATTGAAGAAATAAACGCCTTTATTGCTCAAGAATTCATAAGAAATTCAAGCATCACAAGTGATATCTGGACCACTCTGCCAGTGCAGCAAATCATGCAAGAATATCTAAAACATATGAAATTTCTTCATCACTAATTTTATTTGGAAATATGTTTTTGTTTTTAATTATATATTCTATTTGTATAAGATTTTAAATATGGTAAAAATCCTGTTCCCTTTCTTCTTACATACTATTTGTTCAAATTTAATAGGATTAAGAGATATAATAAACTCTTCCACACTTCCCCATTCTTTTCAAATTCATATAAATAAAGATATAATAAAAGACAAATGATCCCCAAGATGCATTTCGTGCTGAACCAGCACTCACCAGTTGGCCCAGGTCACTATCTCTCATATATCTCTACTATATGAATAGTAAGCTTGCAATTTAATTTCACGAGAGAATTGCCAAAAATATAGATTTCACCTATCCATAATTCACTTCATTGTTTGTTTATATGAGTGCGTGTAGATTTATACACTAAAAATGAACAATACAGTTCTAAAGGTCAATTTCATTCGGTGTAATTACGTATATATATAATTTGAAAATCACTTAAAGCTGACGAGGATTACTACATAATTGAAAGTGCTACTAAAGAATTTAAAATATAATATTTTTTACCGTTAAATTGTTTATTTATATATTACACACACACACGCACATATATATATACAGGGCTAAACTATTAATTTAAATAATTAAAAATCGTATATCAGTATAAACTGCCTTTTTTTTTCAGTACTTAAAAATTTCATAGTATTTTTAGTTTCTATCAGCAATAGAATATATAATGATATATAATTTATTATTTTAAAATTGATACAAATATTGGCATGTTCCAACAAATTTATTAATTATTGAACTTATAAAATGTTCATTATAACTTTTGTACTTCTTTATTTTCAATTCTATATAACTGTTAGTTATACAATGTTTTCTGAAGTGTTTAATAATCACATATTTAGTTCTATAGTCTGCAGAGTTAGTATTATGGGAATTAATAGTTCAAATAAAGTGAACTGTTCACGTGCGCATCTTTAGCAAATGAAGCCATTATTATTGCCTTATTTAAAGGCTGACAGACGAAAAACTGAATTGATGATTTAAGTTTTTTAGAGATATATAATTTATATGTGATTTTATCATTTAGATAAATATATATTACAGTTAACACCATCTAGAAAGCATAGTAATCAACATTATTTATTCAGTCTATGCCATTTAATGTTTCAACAGGGTTAGCTTACTGAATTACTTGAAAAATATCGACCATATGCATCTCAGATTTTAATTCTGTTACTCTTTTGATTACTGTAGAATTATTTATTTCTGTTGATTTTATCCTTCAAATAAGTATCATTTCATTATATATTATTTTATATAACATGGTAACAGAGGGTATAATTTAATCTTATACCAGTAAATCCTGTATAACATTAACAAAAGATAAAAATTTAATTTTAGAAACTACATTTAATAACTCCACACTTTATTTATTTGAATACTACTTATTCTTTAATTTATCATATGTTCATTTTATTCAGTAAACCAAATATTTTAAGTTTTTTTTCTCTTTCTATAGTGTTATATCTTCACAAACTACTTCAGCATAGGTTAAACAAAATCATGCCCATGCTGTCTTTCATGATTTTAAATAACTAATATATTTTTAGTATTACTTTTTGTTTTCCTATAGATAAGAAAATGTTTCTCTGTTATTGTCTTTAATTCTTTTGTTTCCTACAAGTTTACATAAGAGCGGTCCAACTATATCTCATATCATACACAATGTTAGATCAATCCATTTTATCTAATTCTCTTTTGCATTATTAATTAATCATTCAAACATATATATATATATATTGTAAGCTTATATTTTAGTATAAAATATATAGCTTAATAAAACTTTACTAAAATTTATCTGTCTTTTTCCAGATAACTTGATTATCATGGCTAGCATTGTGTATACTTGATACTTATGTCCAAATTAATTGAACAATGAGATTATATAATTCCATATTTTTTTTGCCTTACTTATTTTGTAATTTTTTTTCTTTTTCTTTCTTTTATCTATTAGTTTTGCTCTGTCTCCAAACACTAAGTTAGGTAAACTGTGCTTAATCTGAAAATGAAAACCAACAGTCTATTACATCAAGTTTACTAAAATAAATTAAAACAATAATTATTATTTGTTTGTCTCTGTAAATAATCTAGAGATTATTTTGTTTTAATTAAAGGATTTGTTTAATTTTTTTTGAATTAATTTATAAAACATGATAAGATAAACACTTTTTTTTTCTTTTTCATTTTCCATTTTTTGACAGACATGTAAATGAGAAAAAATTTAATTGGTTAAGAAACAAAATAGAATTGCCTTTTTTTTTTGTTTTTTTTTTAGTAACTGCTGTTATAAACAGCAAGTGTAAAATGCTTTTTTATTTTTTTTACTGTTAAACATATAACAAAAATGAAAGCTTCTTTTTAAAAAAAAATTAGAAAAGTAAAGGTAAAGAAAAAGCTAAGTTAAAACTTCTCTTAAATAATTTAAGTTGCAATATTATCTGTTGTTAATAGCAAAATGTATAGCTAAATCTTAACTAATCTGTTCAAGTCTCCCAACCATGAGTCTAGCTGTTGATAATCTTCCACAAGGTCTACAATTGAATGCACAAGAATTATTATTGATCATAACAACAATAATAACAGTTCTAAAAGGTCAGTCTATTTGAAAATTCTTATTGTTTACAGACTATATTTAGCCTTTGGATAAGAGTTTATCTCCATAGTGTTAACACACATAGTAGTGTTGTGCATGTGTGAAATGAAATACTATATTTAGTTTTGAATAAATTTTACTTTCATGAACTTTAACACATGTGGGAGTGTTATATATGTGTGGAATGAAATGCTATATTTAACTTGGATATAATGTTTTACTTTCATGACTTTAACACTTCTAGTAGTGCTATATGTGTGTGGAAGGAAATGCTATTTTAACATTTTGTGTGCAAGTGTTTGAATGATTTAATTATAATCCCACCTTGAACTTAGATTAGAAACAATATTGTGAGTTATCTTATTGAAACTACAATATAGTTGTTGAAAGAAATAACAGCTAATCAGGCACTATTTTGGCTGTTATAGCATGTGAGAGATAATTATTTTCTTGAACTATCATTGTTTGCCCTTGGCACTAATAAATTAAAGTAATAAATATTCTAATTTGGAATAACACCTAAAATAAAGCCATGCAATTTTATTAACTTTCGAGGATAATCTGACTAAAATGAGACATATCCCACATCTCAAAATATCTTAGATCTTCAGAGAACCTACATGTAGATCAACTAATTGCTTGAGAATCATAAATTTTTAATAATAAAGATTTTTTAATTGTTTTTTTTTAAAATTTCATTTCTCTCAAAGAAGACAACCGTAGCTTCTTCAAAATTAAGTGTGGCTTATATCTTTTTCATGGATATATTAAGCACAACTAAGATATTTATTTCTAATCCTACTTTTATGTATTTTTATTCTTTCATTTATGCTCAAACTACTCTGAAAGGTACATAAACATAAGGTTAGAAATAAATATTTTAGTTCTGTTTTATATATCCATAAAAAAGATACAGGCCACACCATTAATTTTGATGAAGCTACGGTTATGTTCTTTGAGAGAAATGAAATAAAAAAGAAGAATTAAAGAATCTTTATTATTAAAAATTTATGATTCTCAAGCAATTAACTTATTTAAAAGTTCTTTTAATATTAACAGTGTATGTGAGATAAGTGGAATTGTGGGTAATATTTAGTTTAAATATGTTGTTGTTTTGTAGTCCTTTACTCTTAAAGAAGTCTGCTTGCAGCAGTGAAACCATTAGTTGTGTTTTAGAGTTGTTGTTTTTTTTTGGATAGTCTGGTTGAGTTGTGAATTTAGAATAATTTTGATTATTTATTGACTAGTTTAGTTTCAAGCTTTTAATATTTATATATTGTGAGAGTACATACAACTATCACATAAGTATATATGATTAATATATACTTTAGTATTTTTTATAGTTGTTTTAATAAAATTAAAACAAGTAGAAATAACTATTTTTCATTCATTGATATAATAGCATTGTTTAAACTAATAAAATTCATTAACCAATATCTTGACATAAAGATAACATTTAAAGTCAAGTCGTAGCTTAGCAACTAATGCAAAGGAAATGAAATTAAAAATTCAATATTCATTGTTAAATGTAATTAACAATTATAGAATGTTAATATCATGAAAACCAAATGACATATGCAATACATGCTACCAGAAGTTTATTCTGCTATAAATACTGAATCAAAATTTTTATTAAAAGTTCTATCATTTGTCAATGTACTAGCTACTTCATACAATAATTTTTACCATGTTCGAATATAGAATAATTATAAAAGATAGATTAATAAATTGAATTATTTATTTATTGAAGAAAAGTTTTATTAAAAAACAAACTAATATTACTCAAATAGAAGATGCATGTAAAATTCGATAGTAGGGACCTCTACAGGTGTTTAACCACAAGCTTACACTATGGAAGAAAAGAAGGGAACCCTTCTTTACTTCAACTATTGAATAGCTTTACGCTCGCAGATCTAACCGCTTCAGCTTCACCTATTTAAATAGAAAGTAGGTTGAAGTAAAGAAGGGTTTCCCTCTTTTCTTCCATAGCAAAGGCTTGTGGTTAAACACCTGTAGAGGTCCCTACTATCACATTTTACATGCATATTCTCGAGGTTACAGCCTCGGTAAATATTATTTATGTAATCAATGTGCATTTAATAAATTTATAATTACAAATAGAAGAGTAAATAAATTAATCTCTATTAATATTATTCGTAGTTTCTAAATAAAATTATATTTTTTTATTAATTAAAAAGCTTATCAAATCATTCTAAATTGGAATTCTGAAAGAGATAAACTTTTTCAGAAGGCATTCAAACCAAGATTAATTTAAGATTATATCTATAAAGAAATGCCTTGTGACTAAACTTCACTTGTCATAGGATACATAATACTATTGTTTTAACCAAAGATAAATGTAATTGCTTATTCCTACTGAAATGCCTATAAGTTATATAAATTTTATCTATATAATCTAAATGAAACTCCAATTGGTAATAAAATGATTTGTAGAAGATGTCAACATCATGCAAAAAGAATGTTTAGGAACAATCGGATACCCAGATAGCTTTCCAATGATTGACTTCCAATGAATAAAGAACTTTATTCTTAACGAACATTACCTCTCAAACATGGAAATGAATAGGACAATAATATGGACTTTCATTATATCACATAGTCTTCACATAGTCTTTGTGAAGCATCATTTAAAAACATTAATTTTATTTCCTTTGTTACTAAAATCCTTTGCCTTTGGAATAATTCATTTATGAAAGACTAAATGAAGATGAGTAGAAGATCATGAAGTCAAATATTTTTTATTATAGTTAATATAATTTAGGTCTTGTATGAAAGCGACTTGACAGGGATTTAAACTGAGGTACAAAAGTAAACTTAATATGAAGATAAGAGTTTATCATTCTTCATATTGGATTTATTTATAACATTGACACAACATTGTTGTTACTAATTTAATTAACATGATGGTTTTTTTTTTTGTTATTAGTTGTGTAAATTACTAATATCCTGCATGAAAGATTTTATATTTCTTAATGATGACTTTATATAGGAATGGTCTCATGAAATTGGAATTCTCTCATATGGATTGTATAAAATATTATTATTGTTTATTTGTATATATATTAAATTAATATTAGCTAGTTTAGTATTTTTATAATTTCTTTTTTGTAAATTATAAAAATTTGTTTATTATGTAATACATTATTAGAATCAGTTCTTGTTATAATAAATATCTATTATGGAAATATGGAAAGACATTAACTATTTAATATAAAATAATAGAGATGGAAACAAATCCTTATAATTATTTTTGTTATATTAAATAAAATTTGAATTGTTATTCGTTAATAAATATTATTAATGTTTATTTTAAATTTAAAGAAGGTTCTAATTTATTTAATTTATCTATTCATTTTATGAAACCAAAATAAAATCAAACATACATACCCACACACATATATTATAATTATTAATATCATCATCATCATCAACCATTATCAATCCACTGCAGGATGAAGGTCTCTCCATGTTCAATCCTACTTCTCTGATCTTTAGCTTCTCTTCTCCACATCACCCCTGCACACTTTCTTATTTCATCCATCCATCTCATCTCTCTTGGAATCCAGTTTAAGATTTCAATTCTCCATCTATTATCATCTCTTCTAGCAATATGTCCAGCCCAACTTCACTTTAGTCTTAATTTTTTCAGTGAGGTCAGTAACACCTGTTTGTTCTCTTACCCATATATTGCATTTTTGATCTCTTCTTGTTACTCCTAACATGCATCTTTCCATACTTCTTTGAGTGGTCTGAAGTCTTTGTATTGCTCTTCTATTAAGTGTCCAAGTTTCATATCCATAAGTAAGAACTGCTAAAACACATTTATTAAAAACCTTCCTTTTCAAACACATAGGCATATTTCCTTTTAGTATCAAGTTATTTCTACCAAAAGCACTCCCACCAAGTTTAATTCTATGATTAATTTCATCCATATGTTTCCATCTGTATTAATAATCTGACCAATGTATTTGTAACTGTTAACTTCTTCTAACTCATCATTATCAATCTTTATTTTTATATTTTGAAAAAATTCATTAAACATTATTCTTTTTGACATTTATCTTTAGTCCTATTTTCCTACTTTCATCTGATAACTCCGTAACATTTCCTACAGCTCTAAAGCATTATTTGCAAAAACAACTACATCATCTGCAAAATCTAAATGACTTAATCTCCATTTACTTTCACTCCTTTAGCTTTTCATTTTAATCCACAAAATACTTCTTCCATCACTGCCGTAAAAAATTTTGAAGATATGGAATCATCTTGTCTTACACCCTTCTCAATGTTGACTTTCCTAGTATCATTATGTAATCTAATTATTGCTGTTGCATTTTTATAAATATTCTTTAAAATATGACAATGTTCTGGATCTATACCTTGATGATCCAATGCTTTAATAACTGAAGAAATATTTATAGAATCAAATGCCTTTTCATAATCGACAAATCCAAAGCATAATGACAACTCATATTCATTTGTCCCATCTATGCTGTACTAAAACCACTTTTAAATCCAGCTTGTTCTCTTGGTTGGTGGAAATCCAATGTTCTCTGTAGACAAGTTGTAATTATCTTGGTAAAAATTTTGTTTAAAACTGATAAAAGGCTAATAGGTCTGTAATTTCCAATATCTTCTTTATCACCTTTTTTAAATATTAATATTAATACTGCATTCTTCCAATCATCTGGTACATCTTTATCATTTAGACATTTGGTATATAACTTTGCTAATTTTTTTTCTATTTTTTCACCTGCTTCTTTTAATATATCAATTATAATTCCATCATTACCTGGAGCCTTTCCTTTCTTCATACATTTAATTGCATGTCTCACTTCTTCATTTAAAATTCTGGGCAATTCAGAAGATATAATAAATATAGGAGGTACTTGTTCTTTATTACTGTATAATTCTTGATAGAAATCTTTTACCCATTTCATGATGTCATCTCTCTTTTTAGTAATAATTCCATCTTCTTTTCTTATTGCAAATATAAATTTCCTACCAATAACAAAATGTTGTTTTACACTCTTGAGACTTTTATTTTCTTCTATAGCTTTCCTTACTAATTCACAGTTATACTTTCTTATATCGTTTTCAACTCTTTTCTGCAACATTTTACAAAATTCAAGATATTCAATCCTTTTTTTTTAAATGCCATAGCATTGGCTGGGATGTGAACCCGCAAGTGCAAGGCAGTTGCACCAACCTCTTGACCACCAAAGCAAGACAATCCTTTTTAATGCATCATTTTTGTATATCTTTGTATTCTTTCTTTTCTTCATAAATTCTTTAGTCTCAGTAGAAATTTTATCGGTCCATTGCTGCTTTTTTCTACCAGCTATCTTTGTTGCAGTTTTTAAAAGTGTATCAGTTATTTCCATATTAATTTCATTCAAATCTGAATCATGTTCAAAATCTATTAATACTTGAAACCGATTTGTAATTTCTAATTTAAATTCATTAGAATGTTTCTGAAGATTTGGAATATCAACTGTAAATATTGTTTTTCTTAATAATTTTTGTCTCTCTAGTTTTGCATTAACAAGTATCTTACACCTTAAACATCACATGATCACCATCTCTTATGCCAGCACATAACTGTTATCAAACAGGCAAAACTCTCCATACAGTAATGTCACCCTGTGCCAACCAGAGTAATCAATGGATGCAAGAAGGCTTGTGCATAAAATCCCCATCTAGTGCCTACTCATCCAATATCCCCAAACTAGTTTCTGGCTTGTGGCCTTCATCAGTGAGGAGCCTTGGATCTGAGAGCACTGCACCTAGATCTTAGGGTCTAATGCAACTCTCCAGCAGCCACCTTTTATCTCTACTTTAGTTAACTACAGTACTATGAGAATGAAATTTAAAACAATAATATTTTCAATCTAAGCATAGGTCTAAATTCAGTTCAGCACCCATACATTTTGGTATCTTTGGCTCTCTGACAACCATAGCCACAACTATTGTATTAGGCAGAATTGGTGTTAAACTACTACTGTATGGAGAGTTTTGCCTGTTTGATATCAATTATGTGCTAGCATAAGAGATGGTGATAATGTGATATTTAGTAGTTTAACGCCAATCCTGCCTAATAGGATAGTGATGGCTATGGTTGCTAAAGAGCCAAAGACACCAAAATGTATGAGTACCCATATGACTATATAAGCTATTGAGCTTAGATTGAAGAGATTATTGTGTTTTCAATTTCATTCTCATAGTTTTGTAGTTAAGTAGAGATAAAATGTGGCTGATGGAGGGTTGAATTTAAGGCCACAAGCCAGAAACTCTCAGATGGAGGGTTGAATTTAAGGCCACAAGCCAGAAACTAGTTTGGGGATATTGGATGAGTAGGCATTAGATAGGGATTTTATGCACAAGCCTTCTGGCATCTATTGATTACTCTGGTTGGCACTACTGTATGGAGAGTTTTGCCTGTTATCTTACATCTCACTTCCTGTGTTAATTTTATTAAGAACATTACAATCTTGAAATATGTATTTTCTGTTAGTCAAAATATAATGTACCTTCATTTGGATGCTTTCATGTCCATTTCCTTTTAACATTTTTTTCAAAAAAAGAATTCATAATATAAAGGTTTCTTTTTCTGCAAACTCCACAAGTCTATGTCCTCTCTCATTTCTATTACCATAATCAAAATTACCTACAGCACTTTCATCTTTCATTTGTTTACCAATTCTAGCATTAAAGTCTCCCATAACAATTTTTAAAATGTTGTTTACTCTGATCAAGAGCCTTTTGTACATCCATATAAAAATCTTCTATTACTTCATCACTATGAGAACTTGTTGGGGCATAAACCTGAATTATCTCCATTTGGTATCTGCTATTAAATTGTATAACTAATCTTGCTAGTCTATCTGATACAGCATCAATCTCCACAATGTTGTTTTTCCACTTTTTTCTTTATAATAAATCATATTCCATTTGTACTTTCAATATTTGTAACTTTATAATAGAGTATATGTCCACTTTTTAAATCAATTGACTCTTCACCTTTTCTTCTAACTTCACAAAGTCCAATAATGTCCCATTTAATTTAAGACAGTTCTTTTAATTCTTGCAATCTTCCTTCACTTGAAACTGATCTGCAGTTGTAAGTACCTAAATAAAAAGTCATCATCAAAAGGCAGCCTGGGTCCACAATTATGGGATTCTTAGCACCCTTCACCTTCATCCACAAACCACTGCCTTGGTTGGTGACTTTACAGGCTCTTGGAAATAAGGGTCATGATTTATTTTTGTCTGTTATAATTGTATATATATTGGAAAAATATTTATCATTTACACAAACATTCATTCTGCCTTATCAGGAAACTGAGAAGACCATGGTGTTTTTTGATCTTAAACTCAGAGGTAAATAGCCAATAAACTAACCATGCTGGCTAATGTGTGTTGGTGACCAGCCTATTCATGTTCATATACTATATGAATAATCACATACTAATAACAGCTGCAATGACAAGAATGTATTGAAAAAATAACTTAGTTGAAATAAATTTTAAAAATATATTGAGATTATATTGAGTATGGTTATTCATGTAAAACTGATGGAAATCCCTGAAGAGAGTTAACCACTTCTCCCTGAGTTTGAATTCTGAGCATAATGGAACAATTAGTAAAGGTGAAGGTTGAATGATTTATTCTATATTAGATCTATATTACATATTTAATATTAAATTATTACTATTAAAGTAGATTCAATTTTGGATTAAATTTAGATCATTTTATTCACAACATCCTATTTGAAGACCCAAAATCTGATCATTGTGAGATGTGACCACCTTAATGTTTCCTTAGGGAAATACCCATACAGTTACAATATATGTATATGAGGGGGTACCCAAAAATAACCAGAATTGTTCTCTGGTAATCATATGTTTTGTAGTACATGCTTCTGTTTTTAAATACTTCTTTCAGGGACCCTCCTGTACAAATCTACCAAATGACATTATTATGTGAAATCAAGGTCAGACATAGTACTTTTTTTTGTAATGTAAAATTCTGTTTTCTTTTAGAGAAAATGGCAAGGAAAACAATTTCAATACTTAAAACAGCTTACAAGCAAGTTGTTCTGGAAAAAATCTAAGTTTACAAATGATTTAATAGAAGTGTCAAATTCACCATGTTGCAAAAAAGCATGGCAAGTGAAGTCAAAGGTCAATATGATGCTGATTTTTATTTTGGATGCAAACAGCATTGTTCATTCAGAATTCAGTCATAACAATCAGGCATTTAAAACATGCAATTATGAAACTTTTGCATTATGTGGTAAAACATAAACATCTAATTTGTGGCAAAGTGAAGAGTGTAATCTTTGCCATGACAACATGCTACAGCACAAAGCCTTGATGATGAAAAAATTCAGCATGATCCATCTTATCCATCAGTCATATTTTCTCAATCTCACCCTGTGTGACTTCTTTTTTATTGTATTGAATGAAAAACGCCTCTTTTTTTTTAAGACTTAGAAGTGATGGAGACATTAAAAGACACCTCTTTACAAGAGTTTCTGGACTACTTCAAAAAATAAAACATGTTTAAACTGATGCATTGTATTAAGTGGATAATATTTTGAAAGGGACTCAATTTGTAACATCTAAAAATAAATACACAATTTTTTATTACAAAATTCCAATTATTTTTGGATACCCGCTCCTATATTGGTACAATTTGATTTCCAAATGATTTTATTAAAAATAGATGACATCACATGTGTGAGTGCCAAAAGTTTGATACAAATTCAATTTGCTAATTTGACTTTGATAAATACTTAACCAACGATAAAAACTTGTGATATGTTGCAACCTGGGCCAACTGAAGAATGCTAGTTCAGTTAGAAATGCATCTTGGAGATTTTTTGTTATCTTTATTCAATATGTTTCAAGAAAGTGTGGTTGAAAATAATTGTATGTATGTATGGGTGTGTGTAAAAATCAAGAATTATTAGTTCATCCATCTTTTCCTGCTCTTACATGAAGTGAGGAAGCTATCTATGTACCTTATAATACCTTGTGGAATGGCAATTATTGTTCTGCAAAGAATTATAACTTAATGATTAAAGAATGTTACAGAATATAATAATTGAATAATTTATTCCATTTTTAAATAACCCTCATATCATCAGTCATTTGTTTATGGATAGGTTTAAAAATGTTTCCATTTTTTCCCAAAATCTCAGCCACTCCAGAAGTGTTTAACCATCATTATATATGTGTTACATCTGTTACAATTTTCTTTTTATTTTATACAAATCTCTTTAAGCTACTGTAAGTTTAACAGAAACTCATATGAAATGCACCAGGATACAATTGATACACAATTTATAATAGATGGGTTTTATAGTAGATTGAAAGCATACGAGTCATGTGATAGTGTAGATGATAAATTCTTTATAACAGTAACTTAATAAACATATCTAATTCAAATTTTTCCACTTTTTTTAATAAATGATTTTTATTCACATATTTACTCTAATAGATTGGGATTTTTATTTTTAAGGAACTAATTCCTAATACTATTTGCATAAAAACACAACCATTTTAATTCCAGACAAAACACTTTTGTTTTCAAAATTCAGTTGTTTCCATAATAATTCTTTCTTTTTTTTTAATTAAAAAGCCAATTTATCCCCCCAAATTCAGCTATGTAAATGTTTAAAAGTACTCACCAGTTTTACAAACAACTCTCTAATTTTAACTCTCTTTTACCATCTATTTATTTATCTTAAGTTTTACTTATGTTTATTTCCATCAATCTTAAACTGTTTCGTTAAATTAAACCCTAATATCAGGTTACAGATACTGCATCAGCAAACGTAAGGCAGTATATTTGACTCTAATATTAATTCTACCATTTTCAAAACAATCTTTATATATAGATAAAAGAGAAAACAGCCTTTGTAGAAAATATTCTATTGCAGGATAAAACTGAAATAACCTCTCATTGAAAAATAGTGAAGAAGAAGCAGTACTTATCGTTTTGGTACCGGGCTTGCTAATTGCTGGTAGATAAGGAGTTGAACATTTTTTAATTCTTGTTTACCCTGTAGCTATGAATAACTAGATACCCATTTATTGACCAATATTAATAAATAGAGGAATTTGAACTCAAAGATTTTTCAGTCTTAAATCTTTATCTCGAGCAACCGACACACATGTGAAAAATATACATGATTCCCAGTAAGTATATTTCGTACAGAGCCAGCAATCATTTAGGCCAGATCATTATCTCGGTTTATAATAAGATAGCGATCCCTCAAACTTAAATAGACAGGCTTTAATCTTGTCACCGTTCCAACTCTTCAATCGTCCATTTCATTGAAAACCAATATTAAATGATTAGATAGATTTTACCTGAAAGAAAAAAAAACTAAACCTTTTGTAAAAATGTTACTTGATTTGGATTTGAATCTTGGGTTGCAAACATGGCACTACCAGGCTCATCATTATTTGTATATAACATCTTGTTCATAAACATTTACAAAAAGAAAGATATTTCATACCCTACACGCATACCGTTTAATCTTTTTTTTATTATTATTTATAGGTTCTATGAGAACTTTTCTAATTTAAATCACTAAAATAATGAATTAATTTACTTCCATTAAATTACCTTTTTTTAAAAAATAATATATATATGCAAGTTTTTTTGTTTTTCATTCGTCATATTTTATCCTAGCTTATTCCTACCACAACCATCCATCAGCCCAGAATGTGTTTAAATAGGTTTAACTGCAATTTTTCTACGGCTTTTAAATCTAAATTGTTTCTTAGAGAAAAGAAGAATGGCTCAGTTGGTTAGAGCATTATCTTAGAATTCACTATTCAAGAATCAAAAGGTCCAGGTTCGATTCCCATGCTATTACTGTTACTCGTCAGGCCAATAACACTTGAAAAAGAGAGGAAAATAATACCTCTCGAAATATTGTGCATATATTATCTGTGTTCTATTTACTAATAGTTGAATGTAATTGGAAAATTTAATTATTATTTTTTTTCTGAAGACATTCTTTACTTAATTAGATTATGCAAATAGTTCAATATAAATACAACTAAAATACCATCATCACAAACTTTCAGGAAAACACTCTTTTACTAATACTTTCATTAATATCTTAATTGCTTAAACGATTATTTAAGTATATGCTTGACTACATTAAGCCTTTTGTTTATTAGTCACAATTGTTAAAAAAAAAACTGTCGCCATTTATCTAAATCATTAATTACCACATAGACACTGTATTAGCTGTTTTGTTGTTGTTGTTTTTTTCAAGCTTTTCGTTGATGGTTTTTGTTGTTTTTTAATTGTAGTTGTCACATTTTTATGCTTTCATTATTACATTATTTTAGATAGTATTGTACAACCTTTCTTTCACAGTTTAATGACAAATCTGATCTTATCTATCTACAATTCAACTAAAAGTAAAAAATTGTTGCTTTTATCATACCAGTTACTTATAGCTACATACTGTACATTCATTTGTTCAATGTGTATATTAAGTTCTAAGACCTAAGGCTGATAGTATAAATAGGCAATAGATTGTTAGGCACCTAGCTCTTAAGAACCATTTTATTATATATATATATTTTTAAAAAAAAGAATTAGAAAATATGTTACAAATATTAAAAAGAGTCAAAATCAGAGTCATAGATCACATGACACTATCTCTTAAGCTTGTAAGTTATAAACAATGAGGATTGCCAATTCCTCTACAAGCTTTGTGATAAATGCTTAACCAGAGCCAGCACTAAAAATATCTCTGTCAGGAACCCCTCCCCAAACCCCTGACCATGGTTTCATGCTTTGGCACTCCTCAGAGAGATGTCAGGGTAGGGTCAGACACTAGATCTAAAAATACCAACCCAAAGCCACGCACTTATCTAAAAGTTATCTATTGAGTGGAAAAAGAGTATTTCTTAAAATTTTGTGTAGGGACCAAAAAAACACACTGCCCATACTATCAGTGGTAGTTTACATTGCGTGCACCTTCTTGCTATAATTTAATCTAATATCTCAATTTTAATGAGATTTTACATCATTAAAATGAAATTTCAATAGTCTTTTTTTTTCTACTTAACTACTCAGTTTTTGATTTTATAACTATTTGATTTTTACTTATTTGTTTTATTTTTATAGGCCATCTTTTTACTTTTCTTTATAGTTAACCAAATCTGTTTTTTCTTTGTAAATGTATACCTTTTTTTCTTTTACTTCTTGTTTCAGACTATATGCCCAGCATTATTTTTTTATTATCTGACAAATATTTTCTACCCTTTTCTTTTTATATATGACTCTCTATTTTTATAGTGCCAATACTCATCTGTTTTCTCCCTTTTATTAATCATATCACAATTAATCCCAAGCTTTTCTGATCTTTAATCATATTAATTTATTTTCTAATTCATAATATTTGTAAAACGTTCTTCCACATTTGATGTCATTTTGGCAATGGCCCATTTTTTTACCCTCACCTTTGTTTGTTTATTTTTTTTAATTCCTTGCTTCAAAAACAAAATATTTTTACCTTTAAATTTCAATTTTTTTTTTTGCTTTAGATAATTTGATGTTTAATCCTGTAATTGTTTATGCACTACTTCTTAAAGCAAGAGCAGCTCCCCCAGTGCTATCTATAGTATAAACAGAAATGATCTGGTAATCAGCGATTACTTAAGCTAACCATAGGTGGCAATTGGATTGCAGAACTGCCTTTGTTTTATCATATATAATTTGCTTTGCCATTGTATTTGATGATGATAATGTAAGTTAATAATATAGTGTAAGAATATTGATAGAAATGTAAAAAAAAAAAAGATTTTATAATAATAATAATAATAATGGTAATAATAATAATAATAATAAGTGCATTGATTATCAGCTCTAAGTAAATAGTAGCAAAGTTCTAGAAAAATTAAAAAATACTTTATAAAACCCTTGCCAACAAAAGTCAACAGCTATACCTATTTATTTGGAAAAATTCTCATTCAGAAGGTAATCAAACTTTTGTTTTTTGTTTTTTTTCAAAACAAATCTGGTTAACATCAAAACACAACATGGTGTCTGCACAGAAATGCATGGCAACAAGCTGCACAATGCTGAATTCTTTAATTTCCAACAACAACAATAAGATAAAAATGTATGCAAATATTCATGAAAATATAATGATATTAAAAATCCACAAAAATGCTTAGCTGGAAGTAGTGCAAAAGCAAATATATCAATCCCCATCAATGACAGCATGTAGAAAATGTATGCAAATATAGTGAAATCAAACCTGTAAGATATGTAACAGATGAAAATAACCATGGGTCACCCGGTGATAATTGGACAAATGAAGAACTAGTAGATTTAAACCATATGTTTAACGCCACAAAACCAAAAAACACTCTTTAAATTTTCAATAATTTTTTTTTCCTAATACATCACTTGTATTGGCGGCTATGGATCACAGTTTGTCTTTATAAAAATTTCCAAGGGACATTCTGCATGAACAATTAACAAAGAAGGCAATCTGGTACACTGTAGTAGCCATTGATGAACACCCTAACTCAAGATATTTGGCCATTGAATTTTTTAGTGAACAGCAATACACAAAGTTCCAAAACAAGATTAAAACTCTTGGAATTTATCCTCTAATTGTTGTTGACAGAAATTTGCAGAACGATTATCATGGTATCATAAGAAATACTTATTTTGGTTATAGCATGCAAGATTTCTCTAAACTAATGGCACCATTTGGACAGCCATTACATATAAAACCTATATATTGCTCTGATACACCAGCAGTATATTCCAATAGTTTTTACTTCAAGATAAAGATCAATGATAACATTAACCTGAAAGACATTTCCAGTCAGATAATAAATCATGAGGCAATACTCACATTGCAAATAAAAGGACTCAGGCCACAATGCTTTGCGTGCAGGAGCAGAGGCCACCTGACCATGAACTGTGACATTAGAAATTTGAAGGGTGCCCAAGAAACAGGTGAATCACATCAAATTAAAAGGTTTGAAATAAATCCAACAATGCTCAGCATAGCAAACAATGCAAAACTGGCACAGTCAAGTAAGTATTGTACAACAGAAGATGCAAATACCCAAGCAGAGACAAATGATAAGCTGCTAAATTTAATAACTAATAGAAATAAAGAGAGAAGTGAATCCACTGGAAATGGAGAAAAGCTACATGGAAGTAGCCAACGAATGCTCATAAATTATAAGAGCAATATAACTAGTCCAATCAATACAGAGCTGAGTAAATGCATAGCACACAACATGACACAAATCCATCCAAATCAAAGCTGGAAGATCATCACCAGAAAAGTAGAATGCAGGAAAACTTAGAGAATACCCTTTCAAACATAACAAAAAAGAAGGTGAAACAATGTAGCAAAAAGCAAAAGACAACATTGAAGAGCTGCCAAATACACTCAAAAATAAAATAAAAGAGCAATACAAGCTAAAAGTGCATCAATTAATACAAACAGTTAATAATGATGTCACTACTTTTTGGAGCAGAGAAGTATGAAAAAACCCAGACAGAACAGCCATTCATGTATGAAGAAATATATGAGAATGACATTGCAAATTCACCGACATAGCCTAGAATCAAGAATAAAATGATTGACATTATGAAATTGATCACCCCCAGCCCACCACAGAATATGGAGGTGGATATAGAGAAAAAACATAAACCAGGTCAGCTGCAAATGAAAAACTGAAGAATTAAAAAGATAAAACTAGATTACTCAAACACACACAGCACAAATCTCATGTATCAGTTGTCCAAGTCAACCAATGAAGAGGTTGAACATGAATTTCAAAATGCATCAGACAATATTGCAGAGGTGTGGCAAAAAATTGTCACCCATGACAATAAAGTATTAACATAATGAAAGTTAAAATTGCATCCCTGAACATTAGGGGCCTAAACTTAGCCACAAAATTGCACAAAGTCTAACATTGAATAAATCAAATAAGATCACACATAACAGGACTGATTGTAACCAAGAACTATGCCAGATTGCAAATAAACCCAGCTAGTTATATTGGAGCACAGGGATTCTGTTCAGGCTCCAGTGATGCAGTGATGCATCATCTCTCTCAGCCAGAACTGGCATAGTAATTGCTTCAGAGTGTCTATTCAAATCATTCAGAATTATTTATATTGATACAAATTTTTTTATCACTACACTATCCCATAAAGTTATCATGATTAACATAATATTCATCTGCATACCACTACAAAAGCAAAGAATAGAAACAATAATTGCAACCATTAATTCCATGTTTGCCACCACAGCCAACCTGACTATCTTGATTGGTGACTGCAATTTATCATATCAGCAATTCATCCAGAAATGGCTGCACAAGTTAGCTGTACTACTTGTCAGTGGACAGGGCTTTATCTCATGATGTGATCTCCTTCCATAATGGATGATTTGCAACCTTGATTGATCTGTACTTCTACTCACCAACCTAGCATCACTTCATGAAAATAAAACTCATCCCTATAGATTTCTCTGACCACTCATCCCAGCTGGTCACAATAAATCTGGATTCAATAGAAAACTGCAACCTCAAATTAACCAGAAAAATGAGAGTATTGATCCCAACAACCATGTCAGAATTCATCTTCTCTGAGACATACGTCATGTTAGAAAAAATTAAAACAACGAATCTAGATCCATTACAACAATATCTGGCTTTTAGCAACATCTTGTCATTCAACATCAATCATGTGGTTAAAAATCAACCCTCACCATCAAATCTTCTACAATATGCCAACCAGATACATCAATGACTAACTATAATAATGTACACACACAATACACAAATATACATATGCAATCTAACTTGTGCCTACAATAAAGCATGTGAAACCCTTAAAAACTATCTCAAAATCAAGAAGAGCAAATTATGCATTACACAACAGCACACATGGACATGCAAATACATCAAATGGGCCCTGGGCTATATACCAAACATAAAAGTGCTGATGTCCATACAAACAGAAGATGGCATGTTCACTGTACACAACATGATTATGTCCCTATTCCAATATTACAGAAATAAGCTAGGAAATAAATAACTGGAATGGCTTCCAGCCAGGATCTTTGGAGTAGCTGGTGTTGAACCATTATTCATGCCTGAAGAATTTACAAACAATGAAGAATTTACAAACAAAATTGTCAGAATGAACAACAATTGTCACCCAGGCAGCCTGGGAATACCTATATTTGTCCTCAAGCACCTCAGCCAGTTCACATCAAAATACCATTGTGATTTAGCCAATTACTTAGTGCAGGAAATAAAACCAGCAGCACGGATTTATTCTAAAGCCATAGTACCATATAATAAAGGAAGAAAACATACCAATACCCAGTGATCTACATCAATGAGGCCACTACCTATTAAAATGCTAGAAAGGATTCTTAAAGACAAAAAGAACCACTCTTACTACCACACATTAGTGAAATACAATTTGCAAAAAAAAATCTTTGACTACTCAAGTGGCCTTATTGTTCAATGGTATAATGATCTCTATCTGAGGGAAGAAGAAATAAATACAGCCCTGTGGTAATACAAGTCAGCATAATTAAGCTCTTGAACATGCTCAAGCAGACAAACATACCCAAGGCAACGCTATACTTAATAGAAAATCTTATAGAAGTTCACATCATGCTAAATGGTAAAAACTCACCATCGTTCATCCCAACACAGTCACTATCACAGGGTCCTCCCTCAGCTCATTGCTTTTCATTTATTACATCAATCCACTCATTGAGAAACTCAATAAAACTTTCAAAGAATTACAAATACTAGGAACAGCACAGAATATTGCATGTCTGGCATATATGGATGATATCACGGTCTTCTTGACATCCCCCCCAAAAAATGCCACAGTTGCAAAGGGTGCTTGAGTATTACTCAGCCAAATATGGTCTATGCATCAATGTGACAAAAACTTCGTCCTGGTCAGTCTTCACTGGTAGGCCATGTAGATCCATATATCAGTCTGTCCCAAACCCATTTCTGGGATTTCCGTTCCATTTAGAATCAACAGGCATGAGATTCAAAATACAAACTAAACTAAAAGAAGAAGCCAAGCAAATAGCTCAATCCCTGGACAAGGAATATCTGTCAATATACTAAAAGGTCCAGTTGGTTAACAAGCTCATACTACAAAAAATAACATACTATGTGCCAATAATCAAATTCTCCAAGAAATTTATCAGAAACACACTACATATAGTCAGATAATATGGGGCAGGAAAACAGTAGCTATTTCAATCAAGAAACTCAACAAACAGCTTATCAGAAATGGCCTTGGCCTACACAGTCTAAGCAGCTTCAATACACTTAAGACCAGGAACACCATAATTGTCACACTCACCCAGTTCCCCAAACTAATGCAGCTGATGCAAGTGAAGCCCACTGACAAACCATCCCTTAAAGACTCATATTTGGCATTGGTAATAAACCAATGTAGATTGGAGGCACACATCCCAGAATAATATGCATAAAAATATACTATAAAATATACTTATTGGGACATATACAACCTCATTTACACAAATGATGGCAATAAAGATGCATTGCCAATGCTGGGAATATCCAATAAAAAGCTGTTAAAAGAATACAAGAGGTGGGCATTGGAACCAAAATTTTTTGATTTCATTATTAAAATGAACTTAGATATATTGCCAACAATGTATTTCCTATTTCACAAGAGAATGTATATATCTGTGGACTCCTTCTGTGGGCTAGGCCATCAGTCAGAAGAAACATTGCATGTCATATACAATTGCAGTGCATTGTGACAGATAAGAAATATACTCCGCAGCAGATGCAGGAGGAGCAATACCACTATGGACCAGATAATGGCTATCTACAAAGGGAAAACAATACCAGCAATTAGAGCCACCACATTTGCATTGTATGCACTCTGGTGCACCACATGCATCTTTTCTGTTAGGAAACAACCCAGGCAGCATTCCGCTACCTTTGAAAACAAACTAATGTTTACACAAAGTAGGGACAAGTTAAGCACTATCCCAGATATATACACAGCCATCTGGTCCCTGCTCAGGCACAAGGCAAAACTATAAACAGATTGAGGTTTTACTGTTCATAGCAATGCATACAGAAATAACAAGACAGGGGAGATGGTACACCAGGCATAAAGACAGAAAAAATTAAGCCTTCACCAATATACTATCCATAATCATTACATATAATCCCTGATACACCAACATATGACCATGTTGTACACACAATCTCATATAATCAGAACAAATTATAATAAAAGCCAATCTTACATAAAGACAATAAACTACTCTCATAAAGAGCATAATTTTGATGCATGACCAGAGTTGCCTATGCAATACCCAATAGCCAATACAACCATCATGAAGCTCTACAAAGTATAAAAATTAAAAAAAAAATTTTTTTTTCGCATAAGCATATGACACAGTGGATCTGCCCCCGGAGAAATGAGAACTCCCTGATGGATACAGTCCAATACAAGAGACATGTGTAATAATAAATTTTCAATATGTAAACACAGTGAAACTATGTAAAACCGGTATAACCATGTAAATAAATACTTTGGTTTAATAATGTACCTTTGAAACAACAACAATAATAATAATAATAATAATATGGTTTTAATTTCTCCTTATATGTAAAAACAAAAATACTTAATTGTAATTATTAATTAGAGAAAATATAACTTACTATAAAAATTTATCGGCTGAACGTTTTCGAAGAACCATGCCTCATACTCATAGCCTTCATGAAAAGTGTAATAAATATATGCAAATGTAAATATTCAAATAAGCTACTGTTATGTAGCCCATTTTTTCGAGATCTCGAAGCATGTGTCCTTTCTGTTAATGGCATGGATGTCTCTATTAATATAGAATGCCTCCTTTATTTTTCTCCTGTAATCATTTGGCTCTGAACATAAAATAATGGGGTTGGCAGGTATGAAGTTGTGCCCAGATTGTTTCCTATGTTTGAAAAATATGGAGGATGTGTTGCTGTTCGTTTGAGCTCTGTTAAATGTGTAAAGATGTTGAGCCAATCTGGTATTAATTGTGGCTTTCGTTTCCCCATAGTATGTAGCGTGGCATCCGGCCTGAGGACAGGAAATAGAGTACACCATGTGTGGGGTGAGCGATCGATCAATGTGGTCTTTAGAGTTATTGATCAACCTATTGGAATTGGGTGGAGTTCTGAATATTATGTTGAATTTATTGTTTAAAGTTTTTGTTAGTTTGCTGGATATTTTAGGGATGTAGGGGATTGTTATTCTAGGTAGATTAGTGCGAGGTAATTTATTGTTTATTGTACTATTAAATTTCATAATTTTCTTTTTAATGGTTTTATATTTGAATCCTGCTGCCAATAGATCTTTAGTATAATTATTTATATTTTCCTTCCTATGTGCTTCGTATTTACATCCCTACATCCCTAAAATATCCAGCAAACTAACGAAAACTTTAAACAATAAATTCAACATAATATTCAGAACTCCACCCAATTCCAATAGGTTGATCAATAACTCTAAAGACCACATTGATCGATCGCTCACCCCACACGTGGTGTACTCTATTTCCTGCCCTCAGGCCGGATGCCACGCTACATACTATGGGGAAACGAAAGCCACAATTAATACCAGATTGGCTCAACATCTTTACACATTCAACAGAGCTCAAACGAACAGCAACACATCCTCCGTATTTTTCGAACATAGTAAACAATCTGGGCACAACTTCATACCTGCCAACCCCATTATTTTATGTTCAGAGCCAAATGATTACAGGAGAAAAATAAAGGAGGCATTCTATATTAATAGAGACATCCATGCCATTAACAGAAAGGACACATGCTTCGAGATCTCGAAAAAAATGGGCTACGTAACAGTAGCTTATTTGAATATTTACATTTTCATATATTTATTACACTTTTCATGAAGGCTATGAGTATGAGGCATGGTTCCTCGAAAATGTTGAACCGATAAATTTTTATAGTAAGTTATATTTTCTCTAATTAATAATTACAATTAAATAATAATAATAATAATAATAATAATGATGATGATGATGATGATGATATAGAACCAGAATGGCATAGGGAAACCAAGAAAAGAAAAAATAGTTAATAGATACAGGAATAATACTTTTAAAATGCTTGTGTTTACCCTGATTATGTTATAAAAAAAAAATGATATGAAAAAAAATAAGTATTGATAAATTAAAAAAATATGGTTAAAAAAAAAAAAACAAGCTTGCAAAAGCAAAAAAAAAAAATGTATTAACTCAGAAACAGTCCACTAAGTAGTTTAGTTTAATGACAGTGAGATATGCTTTAAAAAAAATAGAACAGTAATGATATTCTAACATATGTTACTAATAAATTAATTTTAAAATATGAAAGAAAATAATAATTAAAAAATATAAACAAGCAAATAATCAAATTATATGTAAGATACTTCAAAATATTATTGAGAAGAGAAACAAATTAAGACAATTTCTTAGTAGAAGGAATATAAAAAAATAAATTTGAAAATGTGTATCGATTTAGTTTATGGACAATTAAAGAATATATCCATTCAAGATGGTTTAAGAAGCAAAAACATAAGTATTAAAAAATCAGATATAATAATCTTCAACAGAGGTTTAAAGTTTATATTTGGGCTAGAGATAATTTTTACTTTAATAAATAATTAGTGATAATTATTATTGCATTTATCTAGAGTGGATTATGTCAAAATTGTGGGTGGAATAAGTTTGTCACTTAGGCATCAAAATATAATTATAGTAAAATAGGTGTGAAGTATGCCAAAACAAATAGAAAATAAAAAATATATAAACTAAGATAGCTGGTTGCAATTGGGATAATATATAATAAAACACACGTTGATGAAATTATACTTTGGATGTTTTAAAATCTCAAAAAAGAAAGTGTAATCAGTACATATAATGAAGTATGCCACTTGAATATATAGCCCACTGCTTTTTTTAATGATTGCAATTGAGATCAGACATAATAAAGCACAAGGAAGTGTATGCAATTATACTTTGTATATTTTAAATCTCAAATGAAAAGAAGTGTAATTAGTGCATATAATGAAGTATGTGACTCGAATGTATAGCCCGCTAATTTTTTTAATAAATAAATGAATGGCTGACCTCACTTACTTAACTCATTTGTGGTCTCGATACAGTGGATGAGATTTAAAAAATTCCAGAGTAATTTGAAAAGATGTTATGGATCAAGAAAAGTGAAATGAAATAGGAAAGAAAAAGTTTGAATGGGCTGAAAGAATAATAAATATTTCACCCTGCATCATTTTATAAATGTAGGTATCTTTTTCTCTAGCAAAACAATGTTAAAATTAACAAATAACTTGAATCACAATAAATGGTTAGACAAGAACAGCTCTTTACTGTACTGCCACCTATAGTGAGCTTGTTTAATTAGCGATTAGCAGATTGTAGAGCATTTAAATCATCATCCCCAGAGAGATTGTTTGCTTTTATCAATGAGGTGGCTTTTGTTTTATCTCATATTGAGTAAGTTAAAAAGTCAAATGATTTGTCTCCGCAATTGAATTTTTATACAGTTTTATCACAAATTTAATTGGGAAGGGGGCGTTTAAAAAATCTATTTAATTAAATTTCTAATCTATAAAAATCCATAATTTTAACAATATTTATCATAAAGCAAAAACAAATATCCCTAAACATATTTAGGTGTGGGTGAGAGACTACAAGTGTATGTGTGAATATATAAAATGAGTGTTTAAATTTTTATTTAAAGTGCCTAAATATTATAGAATGGTGAAAGATAAAACAGATTTTAAATATGCTATTATCTTGGGAGAAAAAATGAAAATTGGTGATCTTAAGAGCATTTTGATTTCTTTTAATTATCTGACGAAGAATAGCTAGATTCTTTTTTACTGATTGATATAGAATAATTAAATCAATAGGCTATATGCTGACTACTTGACAAATCTCAAGCCTATTAAAAGGAGTGTTTAAGTCTATTCAGTCTTTATGTGAACACAAATATGTAAACATAGTAGGCAGATGCACTATATGACATTAACAGTCCCTTCTAAATATTATAGTATGGAGAACTAGCTTTTTTCAAATGAGATTGAATATAAAAATGTAGATGTGAAAGGAATCATTTTTTTCTTAATTACATCTTAGTGACTTCGAGAGAGATATTCATACAGTGCTCTGACTAAGCAGGCCCAAAGTGTTAAGTGAATGAACGCAAGAGAATAAAGAAGCACATATGAACAAAATAATTTTATGACACTGTTAATTATGTTCACAATTTTATATGTGATTATATCATTTTATATGTTATTGATGCAGATCTCTTTCTCATCATTTAACATGTTAAAGCTCATTTTGTAAACTAGAGATAATAATACAATTTTTTAGTCGTTCTATGACCCATATTAAACTATTTGATTTAAGTATATATTATAGACAAATTTAAAATTACATTAATAGACATTTTGGCAAACTTTCGGAAAGTGAAATAATTGCAAACGCTGAATATAATTACAAATTAAAATCATAGTCATTGGCTTGAAACAGAATTGAATGCTTTTCTTGCCTGAAAATTAATTAATTAAATAAGTAATTTTTTTTTTTCAAAAATATAATAATGATTTTACAACGGACATTATTTTGCAGTTATGTATATTAAGTATTTTATCTAAGAATCAAATTGTCATTCGTGATGTGGCTGCGGAAGATTTAGTATGACTTAACGGTTATAAAAAAGAATATTTAATAACATCCTTATTAAAAGAAGTTTTTAATATAATAATGCTCTTTTTTTACTATTCTCGGGAGTGTAGAAAGCATTATCAGATCATTTTACATATCAAAAATAGTAAAAAAATAATTTAGAAGTTCTATGATCTAAATTAGACTATATAATTTAAATGTTAAACCACTACACATCACATGATCACCATTATTTATCCTTACACAAGCTGTTTACACAGAGGAAAAACTCTCCAACCAGTAGCATCACTCAATGCAAGCTGGTGCCTACTCATCCAATATCTCCAGACTTGTTTCTACAGTGTGGCTTTCATCAATGAGAAACCTTGGATCTGAGAGCACTGCATCTAGATCATAGGATCTAATGCAACTTCCAGCAACAAGCTAGAAACTAGTCAGGGATATTCAATGAGTAGGATTTAAATAGGGATTTTATGCACAAATCTTCCTGCATGCATTGATTACTCTGGCTTGCACTGAGTGGTGCTACTATATGGAGAGTTCAGCCTCTGTGTAATTTAAATGTTATTAGTTATTACAAATAATAATTGTAAAATCTCTTTATAATGCCAAAGTTAAAAAATTAAACTTAAATATGATATTTTAATTTGGATTGAGGTAATGTAATAGGGAAGGATATTTAAAATTTTTGATATAGATGACACTGTGTCCTTTATACTCACACTTATAACAAAAATATAAAATGTTTATATATATTTAAAAAATTGAATTCATGTTTAAATTTGTAGTATTGGCTAACATGCAAATCACACATATAAAATAAAAGGTTTATAGTACTTATTGTAATTTTTTATTTAATTTAAATTATGTTAATCATTATTCATATCATTTGATATACACTTGTTTAATTTGTTATAATTTAATTACTATAAAATTGTTCATTTTAGGGTGTTATTTTAATGCAGTTATCATGCTGACTTTTCTTTGCTATTTTGCAGTTATTTATTGGTTCTGCTTTTTTTTTTTGCATAGAAATCAGAATTAAAATTATTAATTTAAAAAAAATCTGAATATGTCAGAATTGTATAGACTCATACAAATATCATACAATTTTTTGACATGAAAGAAATTTAACAATGCCCAGATTGGTTATATCATAATACAAAGAAAACAAAAATTTTACTGAATAGTAGATTATTTAGCATAAAATAATTTTGAGTGTGATTTTTGCTTTAGCATTTCCAAAAAAAAATTGTAATTTTCAGTAATTTATTTATATGTTTAAGCTTATTTATTATGCAAGATATTTGTAAAATGTTTAATTTAAATTTTTAAAAAATACATGTCTATGATTAGATAGACAAGTATTAAAAACATTATTACAAGAAAGCAGAAGTTGTTTTTACTGGCTAACATGAATTGTTATCATAAATACCAGAGAAGAAATTTTTTGTGAAATTTTACTAATAATAAGATTAATTTTAAATTTTAACATTTTTCTTTTTTTAATATAATTTTAAATAAATGTGAAATTATATATTTTTATTTTATTTTATATTTTTATTATATATATATATATATATATCAAAGAAAGAAAAAAGTGGTTTTTAACCATATTATATATATCCCCCAAAAAATATCCTCATAATTATTTTTTCAACATGTATATAATTGTAAAAATGAGCATGTGTTTTCAAAATCTACTATAGAAAATCAGCTATTTATTTATTGAAATACATTATTATAAATATTTATATAAATCAAAATCTGTGAATCATATATAAACATATTACAATTCCTAAAATATTATGTAAAAATAAGATCAAAACATTTGAATTTTAATATTTTTCAATAAGTTAGATATGACACATCTTTTAAAATCTACAGCAGATCTAGTCTGGGATTTTTTTAAAATCTACAATATAAAGAGATGTTTCGTTTTATTGAAATATTTAAAAAACTCATAAATAATTATTATATAATTTACTTATCATGATGAATAAAAAAAATGTTATAAAAAATATATAATAACTACATTTTTATGTATTCTCCTCCAAAGTGTAAAAGGGATACCAGAGAGGGTTAAAGTAAAATTAAATGGCTCATTAACTAAAACTGATACTTACATAAAATTTTATAAATTAATATCTGAATTCTATATGCCTGTGCTTAAATCAAAAACACAAGCTTACATTGCTTACTGCTAAATAATATTTAATGCAAACATGACAATGTAAGGACATCTTGCAAACAAAGGGTTAAAATATATTTTAATTTTTTTAATGGTGTTTCAATTAAGATTCAAATAAGAAATATTTATGGAGAAAATTTCTGAAAGAAATTAAATAAATTTTGGATAGCAAAAATAGGATAAAACTTTTAAAAATATTTCCAGTTTTATCTTTTAGGTGAACTTTTGTTCAATACATTTATGTAGATTAAACTTTGACTGCCTTGTTGTAATGATGTGGCTGATTTGTTCTGCAAGATAAGTTAAAGTTTTATATATTTTTAATATCATCTGAAAACATTTTTGTTGCTGGAGAATATTTGATTATTTAGTGGATGAGAAAAGGGAGTTGGAGCATTGGGGGATAAATTTAATTGGATTTAAAAAGATTGAGAAAAATATTGCCAAAGTTTGGAAAGTGATTCAATATGCCATTTTAAATATAAATGGCAAAAATATGTTTGTGTGTGTGTGTGCGTTTACTGTAAGGAGGCTTTAAAACTAAGTCTTACATAAGATTAGTTGGATTTTAGAAGGTTTTCTATTAAAATATTTTTCAAGTTAAGTAAGAGAGTGATTTATTTGAGAAAGAGGGTAACATTTGAGATGTAAGGTTAGGGGATCTCATGTTTATTGATTGCCATTTAAAATATTATATATATATATATATATATATATATATATATATATATATATATATATATATATATATATATATATATATATATCCTATTGTATAAAAGGGTTTGAAGAGTAGTAGAAAAATCATAAATTTAAATATAGAGTAGAGGAATAAGGATTCCATTTATATCCCATAATGAATGTATGATGGTCAGAAGGAAATTAGGCATTCTTTGGTAGAGTGTACTGTATGTGATAAGGTTTTTCATTTGAAATGTTTAAAAAAGACTAGAAAGGATGTGAAAGGTGTATGGTTGTGTAGATTATGTATGATGAAAAAATGTTTTCTAAATGAAGATTGTTTAAAGGACAAGTCATGAGAAATGAGGAAATATAGATAATGCAAATAGAATAGCATATATACTGAGTGTAGTGGACAAGAGGTATGGATGACAAAATAAGTAGTGCAAGAAGAAATAGTTAGGCAAAGAATAAGTAACATAGAGGAATAGGTAAAGGATGTAGAAGTAAAATTAAAAGTGTTAGACATAAAGTGTGGGAAGATCAAGGAATTAATGACCAGAAATGATAAGGAAGTAGATAAGGAAGTCCAGAAGGTGGAAGAGAATGTTATGGATGAAATAGGAAAAGTTAAATATAAGACAGCCTTGATAGGGGACTCACTAGTTAGAGGATGTGGGCATGTAATTGTAAGAGAAAATAGAAATAAGTATGTAAGAGTATGTTTGCCTGGAACTAGAATTAGGGATGTTATATATAAGGTAAAAAAACAAGAAAGGAGATATGTTTATGCTATGGTAGTAATAAATAATTTGTCAGAGTCATCAGAGCAATTAATGGACAAGTGCAAAAAATTGATTGAGTAATTTTAATAAGGTTAAAAAACAGTAGGAGTAGTTGGATTGCTACCAAGATTTGACAATAGGTATATGTTAGATAGGGCATGTTTTATAAATAAGAGATTATGGTGAGAAAAATAATGTTATGTTTGTGGATGTGTAAGATTTATTATTAGTAAAACATGGAAGTGAAGCATAAGGGGGTTTGATTTATGAAAAATATTACACTTCAGGAAACTTATAAAAGGGGGGGGTAGGGTTTTAAATTATAGTATTAACAGAAACAAAGTTAAGAATCGATGGGATATAAAAAATAAACAAAGGGTAGAGATTTACATATAAATATAGATGTGATAAGAAAATAGGTCTGTAAAACTAATGATTAACAATACAATTATAAATGTAATAGAGAAGAAAGCATCAAAATAACTTATAAAGGGTAATAAGAAAGGAAGAAATTATTAAAATTGGATATTTGAAGATGCAAGGGGATAGGAGACAAAGCAGTTAAAAATGAAGGGCTTGAAGTATTAGCAGTAGTGGAAACACATCTAAGAGAAAAAGAAGAACCTACACTGGAAGATTTGGTATGAGTTATATCAAAAAAATATTTAAACACTGTAAAGTGCCAAAAACATTTGAGGTTTGAGATAAGGTTATGAAGATAAGAATGGATGATGGCTATAGTGTATATGGCCACTGGAAATAGTCAAACTATAATGAAGTGGAACACCAGCATACATAAATGCCTAGTTAAGGATATACCAAGTTTCAAAAAAAAAGGGGGAAAAATAATGGTTATATAAGATATTGAAGAAATTGATGATTTGGATAACAAGAATAGACATCTTTAGAAAATTTTATGTCAGAGAATGAATTTGAGCATTGAAAATTTATCAAATATTTTATGAGAGGCAATACACATGGTCTAGAAATAATATATTTCACACAATAGATTATGTATTAGTAGAGAAAGGGAGAATGAATAAAATATAGAAAATTAAAATGTTAGATAATGAAGAGAGAGTATGTAATAGTGATCATAATTTCTTTATAATAGAAATGGTTAGTAATGTGATGGAAAATAGTAATAAAAGTAGAAAGGATAGTGAAATATGTGAATAGAGAATGAATGATAAGAATAAATTAGAAGAATATAAAATATAAGTAAAAGAAATCATGAAAGAGTTTGTTGAGATGAATATAAGGACTGGTGTTATGAAGTGGAAGAAGTGGCAAATGGAGTTTTGGGTGAGAATATTCAGAAGAATAAAAGTAAATAGGCAACACTCTCCATACAATAGTGCCACCCTGTGCCAAGCCTGTTTAATAACAGTTATATGCTAGCATAAGAGATGATGATCATGTGATGTTTAGTGGTTTAAGAATAAAAGTAAGAGAAAAATGAGAATTAATAAAAGTGTAAAAGATAGAGGAAATGCATACAGATAATATGAATGTGCTATTAAAAACAAAGAAAGTGAAAAAGATGTTAATATTACATGGGAAACCTGTTTAAAAAAGAAGTCTAAAATAGATAATCATAGAGAGAAAATGCAATTAATGGTAAATTATTGGAGGATATTAATAAAAGTGGAAGAGATGGGAGTAAAAAAAAATTGGAAATATATTTAAAAAAAGAAATGTAGGAGAGAGAAAAATAGTATTACTAAATGATAAGTAAAAACAGTGTAGCTCTAGAGAAGAATTAGAGACAATCTTAAATAAGTAAGTAATGGATATAGAAAAGATGTTATTTGTGAAGGACAGAGTGATAATAAATATAAAAGCACATAGCAATGGAAATATTGAATTGAATGAGGCAGGGAAGAAACTGAGATGTGGAAAGGCAAGAGGATGGGCAGCAGAGATGGTGATGAATTTGGAAAATAGGGCAAAATTAAATATATTATCATGTTTTAATAAGGTGGCTGAAGACAGAATTCTCAGATAGCTGGAATAATACAAGAATAAGACTATTATTTAAAGTAAAGGGTAATGACCATAGAATTATAGACCAATAGTAGTAATGTCAGTGTTATATAAAGTCTTTGCATATATAATGACTGGAAGGGTGGCAATATGGATGGAAGAAAATAATATAGTGGAAGAAATGCAAGGAGGTTTTAGATTGGATAGCCATATAAGAGATAGTTTATATGTAGTCACATAAATTATAGATATGAATAGGAATATAAGTAGACAGTTATATATGATCTTTATAGATATAGAGAAGGCATACGATAGAGTAAATAGAAATAGATTATGAATAAGTTTAGTAAATTTGGGAATGAATGGAGCTTTAGTTGATCTTATTAAGAGATTGTATGAAAATAATTACTATATGCATCAATTAGGAAATATAGAATCAGTTAAAGTTAAAAATGGAATGGGACTAAGACAAGGATGCCCTATGTCACCTATTTGGTTTTTGTTACATTTGAGAGAATTGGAGAGAGCAATAGAAAGACTTGGAAGAGGTATAGAAATACCATTAATAGATGGCAAGGCAGTGTATATATAATCAGATCTTTTATTAGCTGATAATATCTTCTTGTGAACAGAAAGAAGGAAAATATGAAAGTTATGCAAAAGATATGTGCAAGGGTGGGTAAAGAGATGGAAATTAAGTTTAGAGAAGAAAAATTAAAAGTAATGATAATAAATGCTGGGGAAAGAGAAAAGAAAGAATTTTTATTGGAGGATATAAAGTTAAATGTAGTGAATAGATATAACTATTTGGGAATCATCTTCAGTAATCAGAGAAATTGTTTGGATGAATGGGAGAAAAAATTGATAAATGAAGCAAAGAAAAGAAAGGAACTGATAAAGAAATTAATAGTGTTTTCATATAATAAATATGGAGTAGCAAGAATTCAATGGAAAGGAGTGGCAGTAGGAGGATTAACTTATGATAATGATGCATTATGTGTTAGTAAAGGGATATTAAACTATTTAGAAAAAGTACAAAGAGAAGTAAAAAAATGCATTAGATGCAAATGTGTGGAAGACAAAAGAAGAAATTCAGGGAGAAATGTGATGGTCAAGTTTTTATATGAGAGATCCAAAAAGCAAAATGAAAATGTTCAGTAAAGTGCAATTTATGGATAGTAAGAGAATAACCAAAATAATATTTAATTTGATTATGAGTAAAGGACACGCAACAACATGGGTGGCAAAGGTAGTATGGTTCGCAAATTGAGGTCTTTAGTTATATGTGTCAATATGATCAGATATCAGATGATTCACCCTCTTTGTTTTTCTGTTAATATTGTAAGAATAGAATTGTAACCTTTTCATTTTATATTTTATACATAATTGTGAATTAACAATGGATCTTCTAGCATTATTTTTAATCTTTTTATAAAATATTAGTCAAGGCTTAAAATATATGTGCTAAGTTTTTCACAAATATAAAACTTTCAATTTGAATAATATTTGTAGCAAAATTCAATTATTTTCTATCATAATTACTATTTTAAATGTTTTTAAATCTACTTAAAATAACCTTGCTTAAAATTGTTAAAATATTAATATAGTGAAAAAAATTTAAAATATTTTCAATTCTTTACTAATATGATTTTTTAATATTTCCATCTCAAAGTACAAAAAACGACTAAATTTAGAATTGCTTTTATACCCATGATTATATTTTTCAACTAGAAATAAAAACGGAAACTAAATTATATATTTATCATCATTAAAAATAAACTGTTAATGGACATAAAATCATATGTAAGTGAATAAATACGAAGTAAAATCAATCCAGTTTTGGGTAGTTGTACATAAAATATGAGCAATCCCACTCCATTCTAGATTAATAATTTAATTTTATAAATTTTAGACTGTGCATACTTTTGCTACATTATGATGTCTGATATGAAAATGTCTAAATATTAAAAGATATGTCATAACATTTTGTTGTCACTTTTAAGAATAAATTTCCAGTGCTGAATTGTAATTTTTTGCTTTAATGATGTACAGAATTAGAAATCAACATATAACTCTCACACAACATATCATTAACTGATCAAATTCTTTTGATTAGATTTTAAAATTCAAATGTTTTATAATATGCAACAAAATCTATATTCTTTGAATATATTTTTTTCTATGTCACAATGGCTGATGTAAAAGTAACTAGATATTAAAAATATTTATCATAATTTTTTTTATATTATTTGTTTAAAACAAACATTCAGCATAAAATAAAAAACTTCTTATTTTTCTGGTCATATAAAATTGAGAAACTATATATATGTATGGAATATACCATATTCATGATTTGTTTTGATTTTTTAATGGGTCAACTTTTGCATTAGTTGGGGTATTGCAGAAACTGTAATATATATATATTGTACCAGTCAAATATATTTTCCACTCAATATGACCTGAAACCCCGAAACTGGACTTCAAACCTAGTCAAACCAAAGAATTATATTAAAGACCAAACTGAATTTGAACCCAATTCATGAGCTCAGATCAAAATCTAATGGATAATACCTATTGATGGCACATGAGACTATGCACTATGAACTAGCTCAATGGATGTAACGATTACTGAGACCACTTATCTGATTCTAACTAGTGTATGATAAAATGACTATGGATATTTCTGAATAAATTCACATATGTATATATGGGTTGCCAATACAAACAATGAGAACAAATATTTAAAACTAATTAATAAATAATAAACAATCAAACCAAGTATATATATAAAATATTTAATAATAAGCAAATATTTGTTCAAATATTTATGATGAGTACACCTGGGTCTCGTTTTACGCGATAGATAGGTTCCTCAGAAAACACGCGCAAACGACATCGTGCAAAAATAGACGTAACTTACCTTGAAAAAGGGGGATATGGACTGTGATTTTTCAAAAATTGCATAAAAGCAAAGCACCAATGTAAAATTACTTTAAAATTCGTGCAAAAAAAAAATAAGGAAATAAAATATGACTAATAAAAAATTTCAAATTTGAAAAAAATTGATACAAGACAAACTTTTTTTAACTATAATATTTAATTTTATTCAAAACAATATATTTTTATGCATTATTTACAGTAATTTACATTTTTTATACACGTTTTAATTATTATCACTATTTGCCGATAAACAGATTCATTTGCAAACTGGTAAAAAATCTGATTCTTCACAAAAGGAAATACAACTAGCACCAACGTCACTCTCATGTTGTGTTAATGGTTTTCTGGTGACAACGTAATTAGTAATTAATCTAACAATTAAAAATTAAATTCTTATTTTTGTCTTCAATTTTTTAATTTTCAATTTTAATTGTGCCCACTGCTATTACTCACCTTTTAAAACTAAACTTGTGGACACTAAATGATTAATAATTGATTACAAAGCAAAAACAGAATGTGATTTAAAATGCAAAATTAACATGCACAATGTTTGAACAAATTTACATTATAATCATGTAAAATTTAATATGTGTATACATAAAATGTGGAAATCATGATTTTAATTTCATTATTGCATAAAATCTTACTATTATAAAGCACTGAAAATATTGAAATTACTAAGATGAAAGTTGAATTCCAATAATGTGCTATTACTTTCAATATACGTGAAATTTATTATTTAAAGTAATAGCGCATTATCGGGGTTTGACTTCTGGAGAAACGTGAATCGCGTAACTTCAAAATCGCATTAAATATATCCGCATAAAAAGAGACCCAGGTGTATTATAAATTATCTCTAGTCTTTGGAGCATGAACTACAATATACAATAAATAGTGGCAATTGTACTCATATACCAATAATTAATATGTAAGTATTTAAGAAATATATTTATCTATGCCCCAACAAAGTAGACAAGTGTAAATAATGATACCTATGCCGTTTGTGCCTAACGAATTACATACATTAATCATTATTTGATATTTTATTTGGAAAAGAAAATATGATTCTAATTTTATGTAAGAAGGATGCGAGAATTATTTTCCACACATCCATAATCAATTCATGAATAGCATGATAATACATAGGGTATGACTTCAATACTGAACAAAAAAAATTATTTATTATCGATAAATATAAAATTGTTTGATTTTAATGAAATCAATTCATTACGATTTATAAAGCAAAAGAGTGGGCCTTTATTTGAACTAAGGAATAAAATGGTAATAACACATTACGAGCAGCCAAGTGAATATGAAATAAAATGGTTTGTTGGTGATTCAAGAAGTAGAAGGGTGGCTTGTATTCAACAAGTCCTTTATGCCCTATAAGGGAAAGCCAGGTTGGGACACAGCCACGAACCTTTGGTGCTCCAATACAGCAATGAGTGAGGGAGGAAGCGATTTCTTCCTATATATATTTAAAAAATCAATAATATCACCAAAATGACAAATGCAAGAAGCAGGAGGATGGCTCACATTACCAACGTTCTGAATGGTGATGACATAGTGATCATCATATTTGATTAATAAAACCCAAATTATATGATAAATGCTTAACTTAATGACTTGATCATATCACATTAAAATCAAACTTACTTGGAGCAAATGTGCTTAAATGCAATTATATAATTATAATAATAATTACCCTTTATATCATGCCCTTCCAGAATACAATAGAAAATACAAGATTTAAATTAGAATATATTTATTTTATTTTCCTTATTAACCTTTAGTAAAACATTAATAAATATGATTAATACAACTAAATAATTTTGTATAACTTAAATAAAATAGCCAGGAGCGTAGGTTATAAACTGAGCAATAATACTTCTCAGCTATTGATAAAATCATATCAAACATTAAATAAATCCTTCAACTCAATAATAGAACTGTATTAATTTAGTTCTAACAGGCAAGAATTAATCTATAAAATTTAATGCAATACTATTTTCTTAAGATAAGTTTAAATGAAAGAGATTATTATCAAGTTGAAAGTATTACTGGCATATTATCGCAAATAAATGATATTAATAATCATTCGAATAAATATAATTAAAGTTAATTAAAATGATCCGCCATAGTAGGAGAAAAGAAAGTTAACAATATATTAATTTTAAGACCAGAGATAATAGAATAGAGAATTACTATACAAAATTTAACACATTATAAAGTGAATAGAGAAATTTAGACAGTAGTTAACTTAAATTATGATTTGATAGAGTTCACGAACAGAGCAGAAAATTGTGGTTTATAAAATAAAAGGATACCAGTCCTTCCATGGCTTGCTCATTGATTCAGGAATATAGAGTCTGATTGGATTTAGAAGACAACGTAGGTACACACTTGATTCATGTGAATTTCATTTTGTGGATTAGTTTCCTTCTGTATTTCGGCAGCTTATGAATGTTATTGAAAAGTTCTGTTCAGCAGCAACATTTTGAAGATTTATGGAGGACTTTGCTATCCAACAATCAGATCCCTGATGTTAGCCACATACCATGCTGAAAATACTATTAAAAATCATAATTAAAACTGATGTAGCTTCTGGTGGCAACTCTTCTTAAATTAATAATGGCTTCTTATAGAAACTTTTTCGGGGCATTTATACCCTTTCCTACAGTTTCCCACCCATTCTGATTTTGATGCCTTGGGGCTAAAGCTTTTACATTATTACAAACCAAAATTTTCTCTAATTGATTTCCGATCCATTCCTCCAATAAGACTTTTAAATCCATTAACTTTGAATTCATTTTCTATTTAAAAATTGAATTTGTAAAATCTGAACAAACGATTTTAATTTAGTACCAAATTTAAAGTTTTAACATATCATTTTAATTAATTAATAAAAGATTCCCTATTGTCTTTGGGAAAGGATGATCTGAAAGCTTATCAAAAAAATGTAACTTTTAATCATATAAATTTGAACAAAATGGTAAAGTATGAAATAAAACATTCCGATGTAATAAAAATTTTATAACGAATATATATTTAACTATTTACAAATATATACATACAATCCACATAATTAAAATAGATATTTTTCATGAATATTTTATAATGAGGTAATTAATAACATTAACAAATTTAAACATAATATAATCAGCTTCAATAAATACTTAAATAATAATCTCAGTTTTAACTGAAAATACTGTGTATTGCAGATAGTATAAAGTCTCATTACATTCGGAAATATTCACTGTTAGTGACAGGGTTTGAACTAGGTTAAAGATTGGATCTCATGAAGCTCAGATCAAACTTAGATCCAACTGCTTCAATATATATATATATATGAGTCTACCAATAGTTCAAACAAGTTCTTATTTAATAAGTGCAGTAAGAGAAAATATTTAAAATCTCTATCTAGAATATTCTTATCCTCAGACCAATTGGTTTCTAGCTTATGGCTGAGGAGTTAGAATATTCAGACACTAGACCTAAAATATCAACTCAAACCCCAACTCTTATTTAATATGCAACTATTGAGAAGAAAATCTGAAATTTTCAGATGCAAAAATGTCTTTAAATCCAGCTATCTAACTCAAATATTAAATAAGAGCTTGTTTGAGCTATTGGTATACTCTCTATATTACATGTTTGTAAATACAAGCTTTTAAAAGCAATGCCCACATTATATATGACTTGCTTTATTGATTATATATATATATTCCACCTTTATTGTTAAAAGTCTGTTGTCTTGACAACAGTTTGAAATTGTTGATTGTTATTGATATTGGGATTGTGTAAGTGTTGACTGGTTTTTAATGATAAGTATACATATATGATATTATGTATGGCTGATTTACAAGTATTCAAAACTAGAAAGTTATTAATAACAGTATTTTATCTATGGTATAAGTTAATTTATTTTGGAAATACTGTTTAATCTTATTTTTAAAGCTTAAAAGTAATTAAGTTAAGGTTTAAAACATATGTTTAATTTTACATACATGTAGCCTTCTGTCTGAACAAATATTGTAGTAAAATTAAATTATTTTTAATATAATTATTATTTAAACCTTTTTAAACTAATAAAAATAATGAAAGTGTTTTAAAACTGCTAATGGATATTAAAATTATATTAGAAACTGAAAAGAAAAAAACACTTCTTTGCGTTCATAACGTGAAGATAAATAAGCAAAATTCTATATCACACATAAATTTTTATATGCTTACAAAAACATTAGTAATTATAAAATTAAAGTATATTTTATATTTTATTACTAAAAATATTATTATTATGAATATATACTTTAAACAAATAATAATTTTGGAAAATAAAAACGTATCTTGTAATTGTCATTTAAGTGCTTAGAGACGCTGAGTGAAAAAAGCTTAACTGTGAAACAGTCTTAATATATGCTTAGCATAATTTCAATCATTATGACAATAATATTGTGACAAAGATATTGAAAGCATGCTAAGTATAAGTTAAGACTATTTCACAATTAAGCTTTTTTTGCTCAGCATCTCTAAGTGCTTAAACGTCAATTATAATTGATTAAGAAAAGTAAACTAACAGACTATAGAAAAGCTTACCTTTCATATTTATTACCATAAGAAAATTTTCAACCACACTGTGCAAAGGTAACTTCACTAGAACTGTTTTTATTCTTTAATTACATATCCCATCTAGGAACAAAAATAAATACTAATATATAGATTCATTACTAACAAATAGTATAAATTTATAGTGGATAAGTAATTTATACAAAGTAATATTAATTTATTATAAACAAATATAACAGATAGAATTATTTTGATTGGTAAAACATTCAATCTTCCAAATCAATATGACATGTATGTGTATATTAGTAAGGAAAACCAAGAAAGGATTTGAACTCAGACTTTCAAGCTCCCTACAGCTATGCACTCCATTTTATACAACTGATTCATATCATCACATAATGTTAAAAAGATAAATGATCTCCAGCTAAACCAGCATTCATCAATTGGTCCAGATCATCATCCTTCACACATATACACAAACAGTGCTCAGTTTATATTAAGATAGAAAATCTTCAAACTTTAATAAACAAGCTTCAATCTTCTCCATCCTCCGACTCTTCAGCCATCCATACCATTGAAAATCTAATGATGGAACATTCATTGACCTTGTTAATGCCAATATTATTGTCATACCCATGTTGATATTAAGTCACTCTGATTCCTCACAAATAGGACCTTAATATGTTGATTTAAATATGCAGAAAAGGTATGGGCAGAATATGGGCTGAATGTGTAATTTTAAACTATAAGTATATTGTCTATACTGAATTTAATGGAATTAAAAGGGACTTTCAAACTCCCTGCAGCTATGCACTCCATCTTATATAATTGATACACATGACCACATACATATGAAAAAGATAAATGATTTCCAATATACATATTTCATGCTGAACCAGCACTCATCAGTTGGTCCTTCTCTATACATTAAGTTAAGTATAGACAATATACTTAGATTTGAATATTACATATTCAGCCTGTATTCTGTCAATACCTCTTCTGTGTATTTAAATGGACACATTAAGGTCCAATATGTAAGAAGGGGTCAGAATGCCTTAAAGCCAACATGGGTGTGACAGTAATATTGGAATTAACAAGTGTTTTGAGCATTCCAACATTGGATTTTCAGTGATATGAATGGCTGAAGAGTTGGAGGGTGGAAAAGATTAAAGCTTGTCCATTAAAGTTTGAAGATTTTCTGTCTTAATACAAACTGACCACAGATTGTATATATGTGTGGGAGATGGTGATCTGGACCACTTTATGATTGCTGGTTCAGCATAAAATACATATATTAGAGATCATTTATCTTCTTCACATGTATGTGGTTATGTGTATTAGTTATATAAGATGGAATACATAACTGTAGGGAGCTTGAAAGTCTGAGTTCAAGTTCTTTCTAATTACATTAAGTTCAGTACAGACAATATTCTTATATTTGAATATTATATAATAAATCTGATTAACATTTTTGTGTGGATGTTCAGGTGTTTCTAGTCTCAAATTCAACTGATAATTAGTTTTTTTATGAAATGCATATAAAGTAAAAGAGATTAATCTGAATGATTTTACACTGAATGACTGCTTAAATTTTGTTAATGCTTGAAGAATTATGCCACAAATCTGAAACATTTGATTTGTTAAACATTTAAAATGTAAGTATATATATATGGACAATTAAAATCTTAAATTGGATTCCAAGAGATTGTAAATGACCTACAAGAAGACCACATATGATATAGATGGATGAAATAAGGAAGTACGCAGGTGTGATGTAAAGAAGAGAGATTAAAGATAGGAGAAAATGGATTGAAATTGGAGAGACCTTCATCCTGCAGTGGATTAATAATGGCTGAAAGTGATGTATATTGTGGCAAAGAGATGCAAAAGTTGAAATTCTAAAAAACAAATCAGATGATCAGGATAAAATATATTTCAGGTCATTACAAGTTTATAAAAAAACTCATTCTTGAATAGAAAAATATTTTTAAAAAAAATATTGAAGGGAAAGTTATAAAATGTCTCTGTTCTTTTTGTTCTTGTTGTTAATTAACTTAATAAAATTATTGCTAGTAGATGAAGAAGAATTGTATCTATAAAAGAGAAAACGCGTATGGTGGTGATCTTTGATTGAGAAAATCTTTAATCTTTATACTAAGGCTTCTATTTAATTGTTCTTCATAGATTCTTTTTTCTTAAACAAAATAATATTGGACTCGATTTTAAATAAGTACAAATTTTCTTTCAAATACAGGCTACAATTATTGTTTTCAATTTCAATTTTAAATAGAAATAATTACAAAAAATATCCAAACACAAAGTTAAAAATAATATATATGTATAAAATATTTTATAATAAATACTTTTATTTCCTGTGCGTAAGAAAACAATTATGTTTGGCCTTTTAATGCATAGTAAATAAAAAAACATTTATTATAAAACATATAAATATATATTTCAATTCTGGTAAACAAAAGTAACCCTTGCTATAAAATTATTTTAGCATGTATTAATTTCAGTTTATTAAGTGATAACTGAAACACACAGGCTTATTATATACCTGTGTCTATATATGTAATATATAGGTGGCCTTTGAGCATCCATCATCAGCTTTTCAATTGGATGGACGGTTGAAGAGTTGGAGTGTAGATTGAAGCCTGTCCATTAAAGTATGAGGTTTGGCTACCTTAATATATATCTGAGCATTTATGGCATGTATGTGTGGAGATAGTAACCTGGACCAACTGATGATTGCTGGTTTAGCATGAAATACGTCTATCGGTGATTATTTATCTTTTCGGCATATATGTGTTCAAGTGTATCAGTGTTATGAGATAGTGTAGAGAGTGGTGGGTCGTGTGAATGTCTGTGCTCATGTACCCTATATATTTTATTAAGTGATATAAATAAAAAGCATCTGTTTTTCTTTCAACTTTTACTATATAATACTTAAAATAATTCTGGCAAATATGGCTATATTTTAATCCCCCCCCCCTTCTCATCTAATTTTTTTTAGTAAATTTTTATTAATTAAATGGAAATATTGACAATTTAGTAAAGCATGTTAAATTAAAAGTAATAGCCTCTCTCTCTCTCTCTCTCTCTCTCTCTCTCTCTCTCTCTCTCTCTCTCTCTCTCTCTCTCTCTCTCTCTCTCTCTCTCTCTCTCTCTCTCTCTCTCTCTCTCTCTCTCTCTCTCTCTCTCTCTCTCTCTCTCTCTCTCTCTCTCTCTTTTTGACTTAATAAAGTTTTATTAATACTGTTAAAAAATTATCATTAAACAGTTATCATATAAATATAAAATAGTATTAGCAAATAACGATTGTTATAATAAAATTGTAATTCATGCCCACTTATACCAATATAGTATTAATTTTGATAACTTTAAACAAACATTGACTATGAAGTAATAAACTTCATATGTGCATACTATAAGAATCCATTACAAGTCAGAATTTCTAGAAGCCATTTTAATAAACTTGTAAACAATATCCTCTTGTTAGTAAACAGGCAAAAACTCTCCATATAGTAGTGCCACCTTGTACTAACCAGAGTAATCAATGGATGCCAGAAGGCTTGGCCTTCGTCAGTCCAATATCCCCAGAAGGCTTGGCCTTCGTCAGTGAGGAGCCTTTCACTGACGAAGGCCACAAGCCAGAAACTAGTCTGGGGATATTGGATGAGTAGGCACTAGATAGGGATTTTATGCACAAGCCTTCTGGCATCCATTGATTACTCTGGTTAGTACAAGTTGGCACTACTATATGGAGATTTTTTGCCTGTTTATTAACAGTTATGTGCTAGCATGAGATGGTGATCATGTGATGTTTAGTGGTTTAATATCTTCTTGTGTTAATTTACTAACCAGTAGGAAAAAGAATTATTTTTATCTAATCCTCAAGATCATAAACAGTTAGCAAATTAACCATTGATATTTGATAAAGTAGAAACATTACATTTGTGGTGATTTTAGCAAAGTCTTGATGTAAGCAGTTCATAGTTTTAAATAATATTGCAGTAATTTTATTAATTTTAACAACCTTATAAACAAATAATGCTTATTAAATATGTAGAACTGGAAAAAATTATTTCATATTTGCATGGTAAAACCTTCATAAATCATCTATTCTGGAAATCACTCTGATATTCTTGAAAATAATGTCTTCCAATATTAATATACCAATCTAATGCATGCATAATCTATTTATGTTGCAATACCTTTTTTTAAATAGAATTTCTATGCAAATCCCCTAAAAAAAATTGAGTAATTAGGAAATATAATTACACACTTTATTTATAAAATAATAATGTTATAATGTTATTTATCATTGAGTAAAGTTCACCCAATGAGACTATTAATCTGAATGATATTAATTTTGTTTTATAATGGGATTGATGTGTCATTTTTTTATTATGGTTAATATTTAAAAATAAGATACATTATTATATTTATGTTTTATTTTTAAGTAAAAAAATTTTTTTATTGTTAGGAATAAATTTCTAAGAATTTTATGATTCCAAAAATTCTTCTGTGATCCCTTGAAAGATAATAATTCATGTTTTACACACCATTGTCATATGTAAAACTGTGAGTTGGTAAGATCCATGCTTTGCTAATTTGCTGCAAATGTAACATTTCACTTCATAAAATATCAGTTATTAATCTGATATCCATATAAAATATGGGGGACCAAATGAAAATACTTTATTTTCATATGGGTAGTAGCTAAATATAAGAAGAAATGATAAACACTTTATTAAAGTGACTTCTAAAATGTCTGACGGTAAAATGTTCTTTATAATATGTGTCTATATAGAAGGTAGGCAAGATTGCAGTAATTATATACCAAAGCAAAGGTACTTTTAAGGATTCTGTTGAATACAGAGTCATAAATAAGTGGTTACCAGAAACTCACTGTGGGTTTAGAGAATCAAAAAGCTCTGTACACATGATTTTTTTTTTGCCAGACAAATCAACAAAATTATGAAAAACAAAAGAATGATTTATATATTGCTTTTATTGATTTGATCAAAGTATTTGAGTGAATTAATCAATCAGATCTTTCACTTTATTTAAAATTAGTTAGTCATTCACCAAAGTTTATATACAAAATAAGTTATTATTACTGGTTGAAATTTTGAGAAAATTCAAATGAAAACTGGTGTTAATGTCAGTGATGTTTGTAACTGTTTATAGTGGCTTAATAAAGCAGGAATCAAAATACAATACAGTTTTTTAATGTGTCAAAGAGTCGGCCAGGAAGCGAACCCTGAACAACTGCTTGTAAGGCGGCTGTGCTAACCACTTGGCCACCAATGCTTGACATTTTAATTTGAATGGATTAAAAACAAATTAAGAAATTTTTCTTCCTGGATTGTGAATTTACATGATATTGATGATTGTGATATTTTTGCCAGTTCAAAAAAGATCCACAGATATATACTTAATAGTTATAGGTGGCTCACTTCCCCCTCCCCGATACATGCACTTTATAAATTTATAAGCTGAGGAATACTCTTACCTCTAAACACAAAATATAGTCTTTGAAAGATAAGAATGCATCCACCTTATCTTTATTACTAAATATATATATATATATATATATATATATATATATATATATATATATATATATATATATATATATATATATAGGCTAATTTTAAGCATTTACAAATGAGAGTGTGAAGATCTTAATTAATCACTTTTAATTCCATTCACTATATATTAATAAATGACATTTTGGAAATTATTACAATTTACTTCACATCAATATAAGATGAAATATTAAATATATATAACTAAATATTTATTTTATCTACTGCTCAATGTTTTTATTTGTAATATTCATACAAGGTATACCACAACACATGCACTGTATAAAAAACATTGTACTAGATAAATAAATAATTAAATACATATATTTAATATTACATCTTATACTGACATGCAGTAAATTGTAATAATTTTACAAACATTATTTATTATATACCAAACATATACACAGCCTCCGTAAGGGCTATTTTCGTAACATTTCTGGAAAAAAATTGTTAAAAGGTTGCTTTAACAATTTTTTTTTTTCAAAATTAATACAAAAATGTAAGTATTATGAAAACTTGGAACAAATGCAAATATGGAACTATAGGATCTATTTTTTCCTCCTCACTAAATATCACAGTTCAAACATGAATTTATGCACAGTAATTACATTTTCTTCACAATTTAAATACTATATGTAATCAGTCCTGTACAGTAATTAAAGCATGTGGACTGATTTTTTTCTGAGCATTTTTCCTTTCAAAAAGTTTTATTCTATATATCTTTTGTAAAATACCATTTGCCAAATTACTTGCTTTGAATAAAATACTCATGTCAAGCGTTAGTGGCCTAGTGGTTAGCATAGTTGCCTTCCAAGCAGCTGGTCCGGGTTCGCTTTCCAGTCAATGCATTTGACATATGAAAAAATAAATAAATAAATAAAATACTCATAATCAAATTAAACCTCTTAAATATATGCTCATAAAATAAAATTAGAATGGTGGAACAAATAATTTTTTTCTTGAAAAATACCCCATCTAACAAGGAAATGTTTAACTTGAATATCATGTGACAGCATTATGGGCATTTAGGGATTTTATATATAAGATAGGGAATGGAATAAAAAGTGATTAATTAAGATCTATATGCTCACATTTCTAAGTGCTCAAGATTGGCCTATATATATATGCATTTAAGCAAAAAAGATAAGGTGGATATATTCTTATCTTTTCAAAAACTCTATCCTACCTTTAGAAATGAGAGTATTCCTCAGCCATATAAATTTATACAGCACTGGATAAAAAAATAATTAGTTAGATATATGCTTAATGTTTCAAATGCAATATTAGACTTTGGTTAAAATAAACTCTCAGCAACTTTTAATTTGAGAATATAAGTTATTGTAAATATTTAGGTAGTTTTATATGTACAAATATGGGTTTAGTTGTTGAGGTGCAACACAGGCTTCAATGTGGTGCTGATTTTAACAAATTAAAAGACAGGATATTTCATCATTGTGAAATAACTCAGCAGTTATATTAGGTGAATATAAAGTATTGACTAATATAAAGTCATTAGAAATTTTTTGTACAAGGATAATTTTAAAAATATAATAACACGATCATTAAATCAATCAATATAATTTTTCAAGTTGATAGATGGGATATAGATTGGAGAAATCACATTTTGGTTATATTGGACATATAAAACAATGAACAATATAAGACTTCCTATAAAAGCCTTTTATGGTGATCTTGAGTATATGAGATAGACCGTTCAAAATTATAAAGATTTTCTAAAGACATTCTAAAAAAAAACAACTTCGATTGCTTCCATTTTAAGATATGGCAGAGAATAAAATTTATTGGAGAGCTATAATTAAACAAGTTGTTCAAATATTTTAGAAAGATCAAGTTTTCTGTTGAAGGAACTGAAAGACAGCATCGAAGCAAAACCTCAAATAAACGGGAAAATAAACCTGTGCTCTTTATTTAAAAGTATTTGTGGCTCAGAGCTTGTATGGTCACAGCAAAGTTGGCCTCTAAGGCAGTTATATTATTATTGTTGTTGTTGTTGTTAGTGTTGTTGTTATATTAGAAGTAATAGTATATAACTACGTTCGTTTACGAATAGCTGCTCTGTGTATGTACGTAAATAATCTAAATATGAGAGTAAATGCTAATCTTAGCCTCTAATTTTGTTTTGTTAAAATTTATTAATTAAATATATACCTTAAGTAAAAACACGATTTTAAGTATTTACAGAACTGCTTTATTTAACGTATTATTTTACTGAATTTAACTATTAACTATTTAGGTCATTCTTAAATAATAATAATTACTATTTTCACCTGTGGATGAATAAATATTATTTTCACCTATGAGTTAAATAAATATTAGACCTGCAATGAATCGGATTGTAGATTGTAATAAATAATTCGTACCTTTATTTTTTAAATATTTAAATTATTATTTATTATTTTATATTTTTGCTGTATTTTGAAGATTCAGTAGTTATGTAGAAGTCATTCTATGTATTTTATTAAAAAAAATTACGATATAATCTAATAGATAATAATAATAATTATTCATTTATAAGTATATAAATATCAAGCTTGATACTAAATCAGATTGTTTGTTATATGTATATTTAAACTTGTTTTTATATATCTGTCTATATACAATTCGAGAAAAATATATAAATTATTGTATCTTAATGTTTAGAATATTTTATTCCAATTTGAAAATTCAATTTTTAGATTATTATTTTTCTAATTATAAAATACCATTCTTTAATTATTATAAAGATTTTAAAAGTTTAAAAATAAATAAAATATCAAATATCCTATATATCTTGTTATATCGGCATTTAAGTCACGCAAACATATATGATATATATTTATGTGTGTACATGTGAATAAGTTAGTATATATGTAAAATATAATTTTCAAAATATACAAGCAAACAAAATAGAAATAATTAATCATTTATAGAAGATATTGTTAGCATTTAGACTTTTCTTTGAAAAACTCTTTTATCATTTTCTGAATATATATACACACATCATTATTGGCACCAAACTGACAATTATGTTACGTTTTCTATCGCACAAATGAAATGTTCCGAGTAATTAAAAAGTTGCTAGCGTATTTCTTTAAACCTTAACGATGTTTCACTACTTGTCATATCTAGACAAATTTAATGAAATGCAAAGCTCGCGTCTTCTCACTCTCTCTAGGAGATGGAAGCGACTAATATATTCATGCAGGGCAAAAATAACCTCTTTCGGAGATTCTGTTGATCAAACTCTGAAGGAAATCTCTTCGTCAGTTGAAGATCATTTCCTTACCGACCAAAAAGGTTCTTATAAACTAAAGAGAGAAACGGAAACCATGCAAAGACAGCTAGCAGTCAGTCAAATTATAACTTCCTATAGTTTACTTGTACAATTTTCTCTACAAATTTAAAGCACATTGTGTTAAAATGGTTTAATACATAATAATTAAATGATATAGCGATGTTTAAAGCATGTAATGAACACAATTATAATTACTATAAAATATAAAAGTGAACATAGAGAAAAACAAACTCCTCGGTATATTTACCTAGCTACTAATTTCTTTTCAAAATATTTTGATAAATCTCTCAACTCGTATAGTTTGTGTAGGAACATAATAAGGCCATTATACAAGATTTGCAAGTATACAACACAAAAGCCGTCTAGTTGGGTTTGCAGCTACTCACAAAGACTTGGGCCTGAAAAGAACTTTGAAAACTTTTCAAGCTTCATTTCTCGGCCTAATGATGATATTTTATTTACAACAAAAGTGTGCAAACTATTTTCACTCCTTTGGCTCAAAAATACTGACCCCCTAGGTATTTGTTCAGAACTAGAAACGATCTAGGCAAGTCAAGTTGTATTTTGTCGAATTCGTAACAAAAGTGCTAATAAGCTACACTTCTTTCTAGAGCTCTCTAGTCCAGGGATTCAGAGCGGCCGAGCCTGGCATTCTTCTAAGCTGAGGAAGTCTATTGAAAGTTCAGCTAAGCTTGTCAACCAAGAGTCCAATTAAGAGTGGAGAGCGTTCATATAGAAAGCTTACAATAATGTCATGGCAGACAGTGCATGGAAGGCGGGATGGGAGAGCTCTATAAATCGACACCTGATGTAAAACAACATATGTTAATAATAAGACAGAGATTTGAAATCTCCAAATGCTAATCGTAAAATTGTAATAATGGTGAAAATATACTATATTTGCAGCGGATAGTAATTCGCGTTTTCCTGTATAAGCGCGGTTGAAACCATAGTGAATGTCTCTAGAATACACACATGTATATATAAGTATATGCTATGCAAAGCCAATCCGAAAATCTTTGTGAAAATAATGATTATAGCAAGAATTGCGATTTCACTTATTATTTATAAATCATCGCCTTCAAGTTCTCTTTAAATAATACTTTAAACTGGTTGTAGCGGCAACTAAATATCTTTAAACGGGCGCATACTGTGAAAGTTCTAACTATCAATACACTTTTTTTATCATCATCTGCCCACCTTATGGTTTAACTGGGGAGATAATAGTTTTTGCTCGCTGCAATTGAGATTATACTGATAGGGCAAAACTATACCTGCTCCAATCGTTAAATGCAAACGATGCTGATATTGAATTATATTTATATGCACACACTTAATATATATATAATATTACTAAAACACAAAGAAGAGCTACTTATTTCGTAGTATATATATATATATTCAATAATGACAAAATATGATTTTTTTATTTTTCAATAAAATAAACTAAATAGAATTATTCATTTTGATTAATATTAATAAATGTTTATTTATATATGTGTTTTACTAATTTTTAAAAATAAAAATAAGTAAACATAGCTTTCTATTAATCTTTTGTTTTCGTATAAAAATTAATACTGAATAAATTAAAATAGACATTTACGGTTATTAATCTAAACCTTTTTCCCCCTATTGAAAATAAGAAATGTTTATGAAATTTTAATTTTCGATTATTAATCGTTATATTAAACAGGTGCTGCGTAAAAAATTTTTTTTCAAATTTGAAACTTTAAACAATGAGATATATAATAATCTAATTTAAAATAAAATTGAAATAGCAATTAAATTTTATTAAAGACATTATTTAGAATTAAAATATTAATAAACTAATTTTTTAAGAGATAAAGAAATCGGGAAAAAAGATTACAAAAGGTATGTTATATCTAACTTCTCAGTCATAGAATTATTAAGTTTTTTGAAACCATGTTATCTAATCTAAAGAATAATATTTTGAAATAACGTTAATATATTATACAGTTGGCTTCATAAAGTCTTTTAGTTCAAAAATCTTTAAATATATATATTGAAAATTAAATTGGACTTTTAACGATTATTAATTAAATAAATAAGTGAATAGTAAATAATGTACTATAGAATTAAGAATCATCCGGATGTTATTTATAAATAATTGATACTTTAAAGATTAATGCAAATGAAATTAAATAATAGCTTTAATTAGATGGAGTATATTATTATTTATCTTGTTTGTTTATATATACTTTACTGAAAATATTTTTTTATTAGCATGTTTAATGGGCCAACTGATGAGTGCTGGTTCAGCACGAAATACATATATTGGAGATCATTTATCTTTTTCACATGTGTATCGGTTGTATGAGATAGAGTGGATATCTAAAGGAAGTTTGAGTATTCAAATAATTGATATAAAGTATACTTGTATTTAAAATATTAGAACTAATATTGAATTATATTTTGTTCTCTCAGCAAAAAATAATAAATTAGACTTTTTGATAAATAGTCCACTGTAGGTAAAAACCCCTCTAGCATCCGCTTATAAAGGAACAGTTAATTATAAAGTGATAATCATCAATGTTGCCAATTTTACATGGTTCTGATTCGAATCCTATGTCATGAACGTGACAGGTTAATAGATTATCTCTGCATCACTCAATCCATTTCTTTTGGTTTCGGACTTTACATACTTCTTTCTTTAAATTTTATACTTTTTGTCTTTAATTTATTTCAACTCATTTTTAAATAGATATATTTTCTTAATATATCTAAAATAACATTGAAATATAAGTTAATTTTTTCCAAACTTTTCAGAGATTTTTATCAACGCACCCTCCATCTCAGCGCCATCATCCAACATTGAGAATATTCTGCTTACCCCCCCCCCCCGGAAAACACTTGAAATTTTTAAACATTAAAAGTTGCATTTGTTCTTAGCGGAATGTATTTGCGAATTCTTTCTTAACGCAGATTACATCATTAGTATAGTATAAATTAATTAAACCCAATGTCTTTGTTAAGCAAATTCTAAGAGTAAACTGAAATTCAGATATTGATTTAATTTATGAGACTATCATTGTATCTACAACGTTCAATATAAACCAAATATGAGAGAAATTGAATGAGCTTTACCCAGTTATTATATGAGCCTTACCCAGTTGTTTATCAATTTAAAATTATAAGCAATTTCCAGGTTTCCATCCTTACATGAAAATTCAAAATATAGCAAGAAGAAATTCAATAGAAGTTTTGTTTTCATAAATTTAAATTTTTTATATCTTTTGTCAACAACTGGGAAATAATATTTCTTGTTTAATTTTTAGTCACTAACTGAGTGCATCTACTTATTGAGTTAGGGCAAAATAGTATTTTTTTTAGATATTTTTTTAAATGGTAACACTACGTTACGACTCTCTTAAAATAGCTAGATACCCATTCACTGCTCATTAATTGGTTAATTAGCTCACTTGGCTACGTGCCAACTATCTGGAGAAAAATCTTGAGCTTATTTAGAATTTTTTTTTTTTTATATGTCAAATGCGTTGGCTGGGAAGCGAACCCGGCCAGCTGCTTGGAAAGCAGCTATGCTATACCGCTAGGCCACTAACGCATAAAAAAAAATCAATTTTTACCCTTAGATCGTGGATATTGTTAGTGATAGTATTCTTTCTAAAATTTAAAATAAATATTAATAAATTATCTTTTATACTATTCAGATCAGCTATATGTAACGACGTTACCTGTTTATATTTCTATACAGAATGTAATAAGTGCGCTTATACGCAACTATGGAGAAACTTGTTATTTCTATAAATTAAATGCGGCTTAGCGCTTTCGAGAACTTGTGGCGTTTTCATATTCATAGCAAGATGAATCTGAATATGAGAACGTCATAAGTTCTCGAAAGTGCTAAGTATAATTTAACTTATGAGAGTAGTGGGTCATGTGAAAGTCTAAGTTCGAATCCCGCATATATTACATATATAAATGCGGGTTTAAGCCTGTACAATCTATTAACTTATAGAAATAACAAACTTCTCTACAGTTGTGTATAAGTGCACTTATTATATTTATTACTATTCATTTCTCTAAAAAAAACATTTAATAATATTTTTATTATAATAATGATCAAAAAATTGCAAATTATCTTTTTCTAATTTAAATTACAACTGCCTATATTGTATATCAGTGCTATAAAGGCTAGTTAAAGTTCATAATGCAGCTCTAAACTTAAGATGCTTGATTATGTTGTATTACCAGACTCTAGAAACAAAAGAAAGTGGATGATGATCAAATATTGCTATTTGGAGTTGTAGTACCCCATTATCTAATTACTCTGTCTGTCTTCGTGCAAAGAACTTAAATGCATACTTGACATTCACATATAATAATTATGGAAATGTTTGTTGCTCCGAAATTCATAAGATGTCTAGGCACCAGAAGCAACAGATTTGGCTCACAGATTTTGAACTCAGTAATGGCTATTCTACCACCACATTGGATTATTGCACACTGTTCACAAATAATAAAAAGAAAAAAAAGGAGAAGAAAAAGAAGAGGATGAGAAAAAAGAAGAATTTAAACCATTTATAATATGATGTAAATTGGTGAAAAATGGATTTTTTAAAGATCTTTTCAAATAGATTATAAAATTTGCACTCATTTAGTATGCAAAATTGTATTGAATGTATTTACTTAGAGAATAAAAAACCAGCTTTCTAAATAAGCAAGACTTCATCAGTTTTAATAGGTAGTTATTGCTTTCCACCAGTTCTCAACAAAATGACTATTACAGGTTCAATTTTCACTGTATAATTATGATCTCTATATTTCTGGGGGTGATTTAATGCAGAGGTAGAGTGATGGACCCTAGAAGTTAAGGTTCAATGATTATGGATGCAAACTTCTATTTCTGGTGGTCAAACCTCTTATGCCCCCTCCCCAAGCAATAAACAATTGATTATTTTACCCTGTATAGGTTAATGCAGTGGTAGATTGGCCTTCTCTAAAGTTCAAGGTTCATGCTTCACTACTCTGACTTTGCATACTCAAACTTCTTATGAACTACAGAGCAATAATCTCTACATTAAGCAGAGACAATTGTTTAATAATCAAAAAGTATATTTTTACTGCAATTTTTAAATAGTTTTTAAAAATTAAAAAATAATTTAAATTGTTTAATTTTGTTAAATTGTGAACAACCAATGTTTGCAAAGTTTTATACCTGTGGCAAAATTGAATGTGGCCCATCAACACCATAGAAATAATGGTAGACAATAATAAAAAGCAAATTAGTACTAATGCGTTTTTAAACTTTATACAACTTCACAATTTATACAATATTGTTACAACGTTTTAAATATTTAATGTATATTAAATTTTTACTATTACTTGTTAAATCCAATACTTTTTTTTAGAATTATAGGCTTTATTGGTTCTAAATTGTAGTCAAGGTTTTGTATTAACTGCAATTTCATTAGTAAATAAAAATTCATCTTCATTATTCAAATGTATGATATCTGAAAGATTATTTTCACTTTCATTTGAGGGTGTCATTTCTCCATTTTTAGTAGTTAATGTAGGGTCATGGAAAATGGATGACTTATTACTTTTGTTACTGGAAGACCATTGCTTATCATCTTCTGATGATTTGTCATTTTGTTATTTTTTGGATAACTCACAAAAAGAATACCAAGAATTTTAACTTTGTTCTTTTTCTGGACTATATTCCTCTCTAAAGGAAGGACTACTTTTTTTAGATAAGATATCACTGGAATCTACCGAGAATGGATTTCTATCACTCTCATCAGAGGATGACTCCTGGAAAGATGAATCATTAAATTATGATAATGATTTATCTAGTGATCTTTCAGAAGATTCTTCTGATTCTGATTATTTCTGGGATGATTCTTCTGATGAAGAATGTTCTGTTGGAAATGTTCGTTTGTCTAGAAGTAAAACTTCTTCTTGGAGATTTTCAGATTGTGACTTTTGGAAAGATTTATTATACAAAACATGCAAGAAATGAATTATTATTATTTAAACCACTAAACATCACATGATCACTATCTCATACTAGCACGTAATTGTTATTAAACAATTCAAAACAAAGCAAAACTCTCCATATAGTAGTGCCATCTTGTGCTAACAAGAGCAATCAATGGATGCCAGAAAGCTTGTGCATAAAATCCCTATCTAGTGCCTACTCATCCAATATCCCCAGATTAGTTTCTGGCTTGTGCACCTCGATCTTAGGATCTAATGCAACCCTCCAGCAGCCACCTTTTAACTTTATTTAACTGGCATCCATTGATTGCTCTTGTTAGCACAAGATGGCACTACTATATGGAGAGATTTGCTTTGTTTTGAATTTTTTATTATTTAATTAGTTTTATTCAATTGCTGAATAGTCAAATTGATTTATATATATAACCTAATATTTAAAAACAAGTATGGTATATATACTTAAGCTAGATGTAATTAGAGGGATTTGAACCCAGACTTTCAAGCTCCTTTCAGTCATTCACTCTATCTACCACATGCATGTGAAAAGAATAAATGAGCTCCAATATATGTATTTTCTAGTAACATACTAAACATATAGAAATCAGGTAAAATGAAGAGAACATTAATGTTAGAAATTTAGTGATTGAAAACTGAAAACATTTTTTAAAAAAACGTAAAATAATGCTGACTTTGAAATAAGTGCAAAAAAATGAGATAGAATGAATAGTTTTGCACAAATATGTGACTACTGTTCTCAACATAACATTAAAATTCTCAATTATATGAAAATTAGAATAATTAAGTAATGAACGTTTTATTTATTTAAACAAATTTCTTTTTGGCAATATAAACATAGATATGTGTTATATAAATAATTAAAACAATCACACACACACCGAAATTTATAAAATAAAAAATTAAAACAGTAATAACTTTCTCTATACAGTAGAGTCACCTAGTGTACACCATAGAAATCAATGGATGCTAAAAGGTCTGTGCATCAAAATTCCTATCTAGTGCCTACTTATCCAATATACCCATATTAGTTTCTAGCATGCGGCTTTCATCAGTAAGACACCTTAGATCTGTGAGCACTGTACCTTGATCTTTGGATTTAATTCAACCCTCCAGCAGCCATTGTGACTTTTGCTGGATGGCACTGCTGTATGGAGAGAGCTTGTATTTAAGTGTTAGAAATGGTGATCATGTGATGTTTTAGTGTTTAAAAATAAAAAGTTAAAGATTAGTTAACTTGAAATAAATGTCATAATTGACTGCATGATTTGATGCAAGTAAAGGTAGAGTGATAGACCCTGCAGTTCAAGCTCATGAATCGCTCAGCTCTACCTCTTCTGCTGGAGTAACATGAATTCTCCTGCAATAAGTCATTTGACTACTTTGTGTGCATGTTATAATTCAAACAAAAGTTTTAATGTTTCAAGTTTTTAAATAAAATTAAAATGGCTTAAATAGGTAAAACATAATAAATAAGAAATAAATAGATTTTTGTGTCATTTCTTTTACATATACAAAATTATGTTATATTACCCAAGAATGTAAGGATAATTAATAAATAATGCGGCATTAAAATTTAAAAAAAATTACTGAGCCCAAATGTAGATGCTAAACGTTACACATAGTGTGTTACAGTAAAAAAGTGACTGATAAGAAATAAAACACAAGGCGATATTTTATAGTCTCTTTTTGATTTAATACTGAAAACTGTTTGAAGCAGTCTATGAAATTCTCCATTATAATAGTCAGCAGATACTTTGTTGCTCTGGATGACCAGATTGAATTGTAACCATATTCTTTCATGGTCAAGTTTAATTTTAAAAATAATCAGAAATCAATGAAATCTAAATCAGGAAAACAAGTGATGTTCAAGCAGAACAATGCGTTTTTGGGGCCAGAAATTGTGCACAATTTTAGCCAGTATTGCTCACACATATTCAGATTGCTTCTGTAAAATTTTAGCTCACAAATGATCCAAAATGCTTACATAGTAGTTAGCATTTATCACTGAACTTCAGGACTGTATTCACAGAGAATAATCGCCTTTAGAATCAAAAATGTTCATGGGCACTGTCTTGATTGGCTCTTTTGCATTCACAATTTTTTTTGGTTTTTCTTCTGACAATCATGTTCCGATATTCTATTGCTTTGTCGATGGCACAATTCATCATCCATTATGATGTTTGACAAATTCTAAATCCATCGTTGTGATTCTTTGCATATCTCTGCAAAGTCCACTCTAGCATTTCTTTTGTCATGTACACCTTCTGCTTTGTCAACTCTTCAATTAGAATGTGATAAACAGTGCCATTGGGAATATTAGTGAGTTCTTCAAGTGAACCCTACAGGCATACAATAATCAGTTTGAAGAATTGTGTCAACTTTTACACATTTGATACTCGTTTCCAATTGTTTTTAATGTGCCTGACCATGAATTGTCTTGCAAAATACTTGAAAATGCTCTTGCAACTGATGGATTAATTGCAACACATAGTGTGAATCATTTCAAAAACTTTAGCAGCAGTTTTGCCTAATTTAAAACAAAATTTAATGATAGTATAGTATTCCATCATGGGTTTTCTATGAAGGTATAAAACACACTGACAGATTCCATGTTGTAACTCATGTTCCAAACATGCTAATATCTTAAAAATTTTGTGGTTAATAGTTAAATCATGTCACTATATAATACTTCCATTGATTCACAGTACACATTGTGTATAGATAATGTTGCATTCTTTTCATTCTGATTTTTAAATATTAATATAATCCTCTTAAAACCTGGTTTCAACCATTTAAAATTCAAATTTAGATTTATTTAAAATAGATTATCAATATCAATGAGTAACTGATCACTTATTAAATCAAACATTTTCTCTAATTTAACCTTCATTGAATTTTAACGTTTCTCAGCTTTCTCCTACCATATGCTTTTGGAGCATTTTTCATAATCCTATGCTAAAGCCATCTACTATAAGTTTGAGTAATCAAATATTAGTGTTATATTATATTCATTACCTGGATCAGTTTCTGATAAAACTGGAATTAGTATATTTAAGTACCTAGCATTTAATATATTGCAGAACTTTGCTATACCATAATAATATATATTTTAATTTTTCTTTTTAATAATAAATTTTTAATAGGCCACAAGAGTCAAAAATAAAATAATGATTAAACTTTACATAGAAGCAAAACTCTTCATAAAATAGTGCCACTCAGTGCAAGCCAGAGTAATCAATGTATGCAGGTAACAGCTTTTGTATGCATAAAGAATGGTGAGCATGTGATATTTAGAGGTTTAATGATTAAACTTAATAATTAATATCCCTAGTAGCCATTTGGATTACTTTTTTAACTTTTTATTTTGACTATTGAACCTTTTATTTGGTATAATATACCATAATTTTTACTTTATTAAAAATATGAATTTACTAATGAAAAACATTTTAAAAAATAATATTTCAACTTTACAAATATACCGAAAAAGTAATAAACTAAGATATATTGTCAGAATAATATCTTTTATTCTTCTGTAATTTCTTATAAAAATTCTTTATTATTGAAATAAAATTTATTTTAACTGCATAAGCCCAATTAAATAATTGTTAATAGTATATAAAGCAACCAAATTCTAGTTTTAAAATTTTAAATTGCATTTATAATTATTTTTAAAATGACAAAAAATAACTACTACAGTGATTATGAATGAGTTATTTTTTAGTCAGCAACTTTGTGTTTATTGACATTACTTTTTTCTTAACTTGATATCTTTAAAACAAACATTTTTGAATAAAATCTGAGTATTATTGTAAATATTTTATCTTAAAATAAATATTTTACAAATATTTTATAAAAATAATCATAAGTGTGCAAAGAAACCATAGAAAATGTTTGACTTTTCCAAATTCAAACAAAAGATGAGCATTATCAAAAGCTCTTGCAAACACTCTAGATGTCAGAGAATAATGAATCTACCAATTAGAAGCCTTGATGGCTCTTTGTATGAGTTTTTCTGTATACTACTGGCATCTTCAGATTTTTGTTTGAACTAAAATTCACTATATATTTAGGTCTAGTTTTTACCATCAAATGAATGCGAAACTGATAAATGAATGATATATATAGCATCAAAACAACAAATTTAAATTTATGTGTCTAGATGTACTATTACACCACACTCCAGAAATTTTATAAACATTTAAGTGACTTAATTCAATGCTTTCTAGTAACAAAGTAAATTACATTGTAGGTAAAAAATGAATTCACTTTTATCTGATGTCATGAGCTTATATGGATAATAGATTAGATAATACTTATAAGAGCATATATTAAATCAATGAAAATATCCATGAAGCTTATTTGAACCAGCTTACAATTTAAATTTATAAGGCAGAATTAATTTCTATTCATTTATAGAACTTGCAACAAACCACTAAATATCAAATATGTAAAGATCAGATTGCTAATATGTAATTTCACTTCATTATATATGTAATACTTTTGTATACAGATATGCATATGCTTGGTGAAGAGGGATGTATTTTTATTCCTCTCTTATTATGTGGTTGAGTACACTTCTTTTGAAGTGGCCATCATAATCAGAGAATTCTTATTTCATTGTGTTGCTGCTTCTTGTATAATTTTTATTATTATAAGTATGCAAATAGGCTCATTTACATATTCCCTCTGTGAAATAATTAAATATTTTTCTCTCCTCTATTTATGATGTTTTTGTGGTTAGCTATGAGCCATACCTCTTTTACCTTCCTCTTTTGGTCATGGCATTCTAGATAAACAGTTAACACTTTGGGGATTAAAGCTGTGACTATGTTCTTCTCACATGATCTCAGAAAACAGACTCAGAGTTTTATTTAGTGCATTTATACAGATATTTATGTTGTGCTATTTTGGTGGTGATATTGGTTCTGGATTTTCCATAATATACTACTGTACAACCTGCATTGTTGCACTGTACCTTGTACTCTATTTGTGGGATGTCAGTCTTTGTTGGTCTGTTTTTGGTGTTGTTGATTAGTCTATTGAGGTAATAGACTAAATGCAATCATCCAGATAATAAAGTAGAAAGGAAAACATACCCTATTTGTTAAACATTCACACACATGCACACAAAAGTAATGCACACAAAAGTATTGCTAATATTATGTAATAATTGAAATATGTAACTATAAAATTTATTTATCAAGCACAAATGTGAAAAGGTGAAAATCTATTGTTTTTTTAATTAAATAAATGAAATAGTAAACTTCTGTTTTAAAATGTCTGTTACATCTAGTATCAAAGTAATCTATGTTTCAGATGAAAATAAATCGATTTTCATCTGCCATCGATCTTCTTATATTATTTAATCTTTATATATTTTATATTTGGTTGTTTGCAAAGTTATTAAAGTTAGTAGAAATTAACTTTGCTCCATGAATAGTTTGTCCTTATAAATATCCATTGTTAAATATATTACTTATATAAGACTGTGGACAGCAGATGAAATGGATTCATTTTTCATCTGTAACATGAATTAATTTGAAACTAGGTGACATTTTATTCACATTTTAGTTGAGTATTTTTGAACATCTAATATGGCGATTTTCAAGCTTCTTATTTTAAAAAATTGAACTTAATTCTCCCTTAATTTTTACATTATTTTTTATTATTTTAAAAATAGATTATCTTAAAAATAAAATATCAACTTTAAAAATTAAAAATAAAATGTTATAAACAGAAATAAATAATCAAACAAAAAAATTAATTTTTAGCATTATGAGTAAATAAATCCATTTTTAATAAAATAAAACTTATTCTCAATAAAATTTCTATTAATAAAATGAATTTTAAAAAAGAATACATACAAGCATTGAAATCATTTTTATTATATTAAAATTTTATTTATAATTGGAAAAAAAAACAATAAAATAATTCTGATGTAGATGTATTTTATAACAGTATGTATTTGTTAAATTAACAATAGGCTTTTTATGTTTGCCACAACTGACTGATATTAAAAATAAATATTATCAAATAAAAGCTAAATGACTGAGACTCAAATACTGAAGTTATTTTTACAATAGTAAGAGTAAATATGTAAATAAATTATGTGTAAATATGTATTTTTCCTTCCCAACGGTTATGGCATGTTTTTAGCCGAGAGGTCATCGCACCCGCTTTGCAAGCAAGTAGTTGGTTGCATACAGGTGTGGGTTCACATCCCAGCCAATGCTATGACATATGAAAAAAAAAGGTTATGGCATGTTTTGTTCATTTAGAAATGATCGATCGAATAATAATCAGCTACAAATAAACATATTTAAATAAAAGCTAAGGAAATACAACACTTACTTATTGAGATATAAATATTTTATTTAATTTTATAAAAATAAGAAAAAAATGACATAGATTATGTGCTAAAGAAGTATTTTCAATCTTTCAACAGCCGAAGTCTATTTCTGAAAAAATAGTCAGCCATGTGCATTGAATAGTTTCTACCCCTTCTGTAAAGTGTACGACCTTTGATGGACTTTTGATCTTTATGAAGTGATCTTTCCCTGGAAAGTTCTGACATTTATATGTTTTAGCTAAAACTAATAGTAATAGCAACACATTTTTGTTCAAATTTTTTGCTATCAAATGTGTAGAAAGCCATTAAAACATTATAAAATGGCCGCAAGTGAGCAACTCTGTGTCCTGCTGGCAATTACAGTATCGATTTATGCATTTTCAATATTCTGTTCCTCAGCCATACTAGATATTTACACGATTAATTTAGCTAATACATTGGGTAGAATTTTTTACTCCAATTACTTCCTGTATAATTTGATCTTTTCATATTTATTTGATTGTTTGTTGAAGTTATTAAAATAAATAGAAATTAACTTTTCTTTTACAAACAGATTCAAATAAGGCTGCATTGACATTTCTACTGATTTGAAGTTCAGCTTTATAAATACTCTTGTTTTACCAATGGCCCATATAAAATCATAAAAGAATAAGTGGAACTGGATTTTTTTTTCATCTACAAGACAACCTTGGCACTAACAAGGGCTTTGAACGTTCCACCATCAGATTTTCAATGAAATGGAAGGCTGAAGATTTGTGAGTTGGAATAGTTTGAAGTCTGTCCATTAAAGTATAAATATTGGCTATCTTAATATAAAGCTGAGCACTGATTATATATATGTGTGAGGATAGTAATCTAGACCAACTGCTGGTTTAGCATGAAATACATATATTGGTGATTATTTATCTTTTCAACATGTGTGTGATCAGGTGGGTCAGCAATATGAGATGGCACTGAGAGTAGTGGGTCGTGTGAAATTCTGAGTTCGAATCCTGCATATATTACATATATAAATGCAGGTTTAAGCCTGTACAATGTATTAATATAGATTGTTTTAACATTAGAAGGTATTGCTTTAATATGCTATTACTTCTGAATAAAAGTTTATTATTTTGATTATTATACATTATTAGAACTGTATAATTTGATCTTTAATGATTTAATAATGTGTGTTAATAAAAATAATCAATAAATAAAAGAATAAAAAATTACAGCTATTTGATCAAAATATAAATACAAAAAAAAATCATATTATTGATACTGAGATTGTTACTATATAGGTATAACTTGAAAAGATATTCGCTTATTAATTTTGAAATATACTGATATTACTTCAATTCCTTAGCTTTTTTATTTGGTTATAACCTTATTTGAAGGTCTTAGACATCTATTGACAATCTATTTACAAAGCTAACCATAATCATGTAATCAAAATAGCGGATAATCTTATACACATTACTATAACCAGTTCTAGTTAGTTATAGTCCATTTTGTTTGATACCAGATTATATTTTTTATAAATAATCTTTATATCTCTAAAATAATAATAATATGTAAACAAGCATCTATTTTTATAGCGCGATGTTTATAATTGTAATTCACTAAATATCAGCCTTTTACAGCTACTGTACATGCGCTTTAATGAGTGTTAAATAATAAATGAATACTTTTCAGTGCCCATACAAGATATAGCATTTAAGAAAGAATAAAATGAATCCACGATGGATTCATTTTATTCTTTCTTGATGGATTCATTTTATTCTTTCTTAAATGCTATATCTTGTATGGGCACTGAAAAGTATTCATTTATTATTTAACACTCATTAAAGCGCATGTACAGTAGCTGTAAAAGGCTGATATTTAGTGAATAATAATAATAATAATAATAATAATAATAATAATTATTATTATTATTATTATTATTATTATTATTATTATTATTATTATTCAATGTATTATTTAAGTGTTAAACAAGAACATAAAGTCAATTACAAGTTGCACATTAAATTAATAAAAGGAATAAACACAATGCATATAATGTAATAATAAAATCAAACAAAAAAGTAAAAAAAAAAAAAAAATTAAATTAATTAACAATGATATTTAAATGAAAGAATATTACAGAACTTTTTATGATCTAAATTAAAATGATTAGTATTATTAAAAATATGTTTGTACAAAAAAGATAGCAGACTGGATATCATATTCATAAGACCTAATTACAATAATTGATATTTAAGATCTCTTATATTTATATTTAGAAGTAAAATGAAGAACAACTTTATTTTCCAAAGGAACATATTTCGAAAATTTATTAAACATTGATTGTAATAAATGGCTTCTTTGTTAAGAGTTAGGATTCCAAATGATTGAACAATATTCAATGATCGAAGAACCAAAGACAAAAATAATTTCAATTTTGTATCATAACTGAAATGATAACTATGCCTAAAGATCACACCCATAATTTTAAAAGCTTTGCTAACAATCATTTCTAAATGAGAAAGAAAGGATCCAATACTAGAAAATAAAACTTCCAAATCTTTTTGGGATTCAACAGAATTAATTTTGTAAAAATTAATAAAATAAAAATTAAAACTTTACACTTTTTAGAATATGAAACAAGGAAACATTTACAAAAATCAACTAATATATTATTTAGATTGCACCAAGCACCAAAGTTATCAATATCTTTCTGAAGGAGAGTGCAATCAAATGATAAGATTTCATGCAACCCTTAATATCATTAAAATGTTAAAAAGCATAGGTGCTAAAATATTACACTGAGGAACACCTAAATTACTTTCAAAATTATATACAATATTATTGTTGAATTTGATATATGCTGTATGATTGCAAGAAAGGATTGAAATTAATAAATAAATTTAGTGGAAAAACTGATTTTGTGTAATGTGTGAGAAAGAAAGATGTGATCTACTTTATCAAATGCTTTTGATAAATCAAAATAATAATAGTAGTAGTAGCTTTTTCTTGATTCTGAAGCAATGATATATATTGAAAACCAGCCAAAAATTAACAGCATAAATTTCATTTATAATATATGACATAATGTGTAATCTTTCACATTTTATATAATGCATAGATGAAATATGATCTTCAGATCACTATTTTTAAAAAAGTTTGATTAAGAACATCTTGTCTAAGCTCAGCCATTACTTTATCCTAATATTCTCACTCTCTTTCTTACTATTCACTCCACAATTTATAATGCTTTTACTAATATAGGACTTATTGTTTTTTTAATCTTACTAACTTATTAATACTTATTGTCATCATTATTATTAGGCAAAAGTAAAACTAAAAAATATATAAACCAATTGAAGTTTGTCAAAATATTAATTAAAAACATTTGTAATCAAAATTGATATAATTATTAATCAGTTTAAATAAGTAATTCAAAAAATTATAAATATGTCAACACAATTTCACTTCATTTTCAAAGCTTACTAATCTTGACTTACAAGTGTTTTCCAGATGATAATACAATTCCCCAAACTGTTTTCTGGTTTTTACTTTCATCAATAAGGACTTGAAACTGAAGCTAATTTTATGGAGTTAGACATATGGCAGCATTTTTTTGTGCTATCAAGCTTTTATCATAAATTCAAATATTCTAAAATTTTAAAACTCAAGTCATTTTATTTCTATAGTTATTTTGATATGATATCAGTTCAGTAAATATATGTTTTAGTAGATTTAGTTTTATCCTAATTATAAACGCCTTTTTTCTCGTGGGTAGAAATGTTAATACCAACATCAAAGCTAGCTATATTAATGAGAGTAATTTTTTCTTCTCTTTATTTATTACTTCCAACTTTGAATTTCTTGTTCATATTGAAAACCAGAAAAACCAAAAATTGGCATAGGGATTGATGTTAAATTGGGTTTTCACCGAGAAGCTGTTGATAATTCAAGATTATAGTACATAATAGTAAAAAAAGGACAAATATTCTCATTAGTATAGAAAAGTTTTAGAGTTTCCTGATATTTTACACTAGCATTTTTAGCTAGAGACAAAATGTTCCTACCTTAACAATAGAAGTAATAATACTAAAATATATAATTGTCGGCCTGATGTCTAATATATATAACTGTACAAATAAATTGGCTTCATTTCAAATCTTTTAGGTTTTTTTTTAATTTTAAGCTAAAAACTTGATAGTACGTGAAGAATTAAAGATGGTTTCAGTTGCATTTGAATCCCAGATCCTCATTGACAAGGGCAATTTCAGAAACCAATATAAAGATGAGGATTAAATCATCTTACCATTGGCTATCACTGATAGTTCAAGCGAATAAAACGAGATATATTATTATTAAATTTAAAACATTCTCTTAAATTTTGAAAGAAATCCGATCTTAATTCCTCATTTAATTATTTCTGATTTTAATACTTTTAAAATAATATTATATATCCTTTATTTATAAATATATAAATTAGTATTATGTCACTATTTAAATTTACCTAGTTTTTTTGTTTTATTTTATTCGTGAACTTTAAGGGATTGGAATCCGAAAACTAATCATCACACAACTATTGAATTAACAAAATGGATTGAAAAACATTCCAACTTTTAAGCAATCCAATAATCAGACTAGAAACAAGCACCCAATAAAATAAACAAACCAATAATAAAGAATAAATACACAATATATGAAGATCTCATAAACCTCCTAAACATACATTTCCCTTCAATCAATAGTAATCATAGGTATCTATTTGGATCATAAAATAATATTGCAATTAAAAGAATGATAGGTTGGACCTGGCAACCAATTACTTAGAAAAATGGTTAATAAGTTCTTTTAAATGTTGTAAATTAAATCTGAACAAACATCTTAAATTTTTGGGTCATAGCAAACTAAAGAATTTAAATTGCAGAATATATAAATATTATTTATGATTAATAAAATATAGTTATTTATACTAATTATCTTTAAATATATATATATATATATATATATATATATTTAAGATAATTATATATATATATATATATATATATATATATATATATATATATACCATAGTTTTTAAATAGCCAATTGCAAGGCAAACACTTCTTGACAATCTTTTATAGGAAAACAGTGAAAGAAATGCCTTTACTAATTTGACATCAATTTCCACCTGGTGAAAGATTGAACATTTTTCCATCCTTTATTTCCCTTCAAGCATAGAACAGCTAGGTATCCATTCACTTGCTTAACTTAGTTGGCCATCTGATAAATGATAAAAATACTAAGTACTATATCTCTCTCTATATAGGGACCTTTTTATTTAATAAAAATTCCAACAAAAAAAGCTATTATAGGTTAATGAGAAAATTTGTTTAGTAATAGATAGTTTTTTGCCTTCATCAAAAGTTAAAAGTTATCTCTGTTTACATGTATACAACTCTTCATTTCTATTCATAATTATAATAACAATCCATAAAAATATTCAATTTAACATATATATATAACACTTATAATTAAAATTTATAAACAAACTTAAATTATATAGTTTTTGCTTTGTTTCATTTTTGAATATCACCACCATAGTTATGTGTAACATATTCATCATAATGCTGCTTTTATAAATTGAATTATATACATTTAAATTCTATTGAAGCTCATCTGAATATTATTGGACAGCTTGTTAAGGATGTTTATTTAAATTTGCAATAAATCTGATCTGTTGATCTTTCATTTTCCAATCATTCCATTCTTTACATTTGACTAATATTTTTTGAATTGAATATATCACTTCTTTTATAAATCCAGAAAACAACTGTGTTAAATGGTATTATCCTTTGAACACTTACACTATTAATGCTAGAGATCAAGAAGATAGATTAAAGTTGGAAAAGCTTTCATCCTGCAGTGGATTGATAATGGTTAAAAAATGATGATATATATATATATATATACCTGTTTAATGATGTTTGTTTGAACTTCTTTATATCAATAATTTCATTCTCAGTGGTCAAGTTGCAATCTTCAATGTCTACACGAACATATTAGGTCTTAAATAAAGGTGGATTTCTACTTTTATTGTTAAAAGGTGGTGGTCTTGACAACAAATTGAGATTGCTAATAATTATTGATATTGGTATTGTCTATGGGTTAACTGCATTCAATGAATCTTACACATATATATAGTATTCAAATGTACATGGCATATGTCATTAATTATTACAATGCTAATTGACCAACAATTTACCATTGAGAGAAAAGATAATTTTCATGTATAACATATTTGGTCATTTACACTAATGCATTATATTGATGAATGCAAGACACAAGACTAATGCTATATATTTATATTTCTGGGTCATTTAGTTGCTGAATACATTTTATGTGAGAAAAAAAATACTCTAAATAAAAATAAAAAACACATCATTGGAACTTTTAATGTGTAAAATATGAACCAAAGAAACTCTCCATACAGTAGTGCCACCCTGTGCCAAACAGAGTAATCAATGGATTCCAGAAGGCTTGTGCATAAAATCCCTATAAGATGGCTGCTGGAGGGTTGCATTAGATCCTAAGATCTAGGTGCAGTGCTCTCAGATCCAAGGCTCCTCGCTGATGATGACCACAAGCCAGAAACTAGTCTGGGGATATTGGATGAGTAGGTACTAGATAGGGATTTTATGCACAAGCCTTCTGGCATCCATTGATTACTCTGTTTGGCACAGGGTGGCACTACTGTATGGAGAGTTTTGCGTTTGTTTACAACAATTATGTGCTAGTATAGAGATGGTGATCATGTGATGTTTAGTGGTTTAAAATCAAACTATGAATAAAGAGGAATAGTAGAACTAGCATAATCAGATAAAACATTAACAAGCCTGTCATTGAATAAAGAGTGAATAATCAGCTGATATCAGTTTGATTTTATAAATATCCATTCAAAATTTTAAAAAAAATTAAAGATTTTATGATTAGGAGAAATATTAAACGAGCGCTATAGAAACGATGTTAAAAATTCTTGGATTTCACCTCCTGCATTTCATGATAGATTATTAACATAATAACTACTAAATTATTAATATTCAATATATAGTATGTTTGTATATATTACACTTTAAAAAGTTAAAGTTGTGCTAATAGTATAAGCAAATAAAACAAAAATAATAATAAAAATAAAAGCACTAATAATTGGGGGGGGAGGGGGAGGTGGTGCTGTAAATATAATTAAATTAAATTGCAGCTCTTCGGTAGGCAAAAATAAAGAAATGAAAAAGAGACAATGTTGTTATCCTAGAACTTTGTTCATATTTTTATACTAATTTTTATGGCTTTTGCAAGACGTTTCAATTTCCTGAAACATGATCACAGGAATGTAGCCGCTGTGTTATATATAAGAGAGTTATCTCCCCCCCCCCCTTGTATCAAAGCACAGGTCGGGAAACGAACCGGGGACAACTGCTTGTAAGGCAACTGTGCTGACCACTCGGCCACCAACGCTTGACGGGGTATCTTATTTTGTACTACGTATCAAAGTATAAATGTAGTAATTTACTATTTATGCACGTGGATTATAACGAAGTCAATTTGAGCACTTTTTGGATTTATATAAAATTTACTAACATGGAATTCGGAGTAGCATATTTTTTCCCTATTTCACAGATCAAATGAGAAATTCCTCCCCATAATCCTGTCTTTGGAATAATAAAAAGCTAAAGATCAGTGTATTAATAATTAACCTTTGAAATTTGAATATACAATCTGATTTCTGAGTACATGATTATTTATTATTACAGTTGATTTTAGCCATGAAAATGTTAAAATAAATAAAACCATGCTAGGGATACTTAAAAATTAAATAAAACCTACATCACCAGAGACACTATACAAAATCTATTAAGTTTATATATATTATAAATAGATTCAATAAAGTGTTCTTTTTTTTTTAAAATCATGAAAGGACCACAGGATATGTGTTTGATTTTAATAATATGTCATTTGTGAAGAGTAAGATCAGGAATGTAAAATTAAAAAGGCGTGGTATATTTCAAGGAATCGTCATTAACCAATGAACCAGTATTGCGCATTTAAGTCAATATTGAAAATTTTAAAGATAGCTTGATCTCCATTTATTTTATTTAAAAATAATATATTGTTGTCATAAAAATGTCACAAGCCTGCTAGGCAAAAATGTTTGTTTTAAATATTTAAGTTTTACTCTTGCTTTAAATTTTAATTACAGTATATTGCATAAGAATATGGGGTTTTTTTTTAAATTTACGTAGATTGAACATATATTAAATCATTTCATATATATAATTAAGCTTAAGAATAAGCCTTAACTACAGAAATAAATTAAAAACAAATCTTAACATTTCTATATTAATATAACGCTTTAAATTACTATATTTGTTTACTTTATTTTTCTACGATAAAAATTATATTTGCTTACTTTATACAATAAAGTACTGTACTGTACTGTCAAGTGTTGTTAGCCGAGAGGTCATCGCAACCGCCTTGCAAGCAAGTAGTTGGTTGCAGACGGTTGTGGGTTCGCGTCCCGGCCGGTGCTATGACATATGAAAAAATTAAAAAAAAGTACTGTACTGTGAACAGGACGTTGCGTTGAAAATCATGTCAATTTTTTTATTAAGTGTGAGTTGCTCCATTACCAATTTCACACTTTTTTTCATAATTTGCCTTATAATATAATTATCTTGTTCCACACAGTTTTTTTAATAAATCAAAAATTTTGCTGTGTAGATGCGCGTTGGAGTTTCTTTTTATTATTGTTTCAAGTTTTCAGCAATCAGCATTGTTCTATGATTCATTTATTTTTATAGTTTATATATGTCATAGATTTTATTATGTAAGTATGAGTTTAATGCTACGTTATTATATGGTAATCTGTTTGTTTGGTAATACTGTTAAAGAATGAACTATAATAGAACAGTCTCTCAATATGTACAATATCCTTCCGTTTTCTTTTTTGTTTTAAGTTTTAATGCTATTTCATTCCCAAACACGTTCTGATAACAATTTCAGATCATTTATTAAGACTTCACACACTGACATATATATATATTGTAACTAAGTGAAATGTAATTGTAATAGTCTATTTAAATGCTTGCAAAATCAAAATGATAAATTATAACAAAACATTGTGATGATGACTATTCCAAAATAGTTTTTTATTTTTTTTAATACAGTTTAAATTAATCTTAGATGCCAATTTTTTTGTATAAAGAACATCTTGCTGCTGCATTATTATCTCTGATCATCATCACTTTTGTTCTCCCAGCATGTACCCTAGGGATTTGCATGACTTCTCAGGTTCGGTGATATATATTAATGTTATATGTTTGGAATGAATTGAAACAGCCATATTTGAAAACAAAATTACTTAATAATTTATTTACATTAATTTTAAATAAATAAAATAACAAAATTGTTGCTTCTAGATTTGCAACTACTGCAAAGTCATAAAATAAATAAAATACAAAATATTAAAATTAACAAATAGTCATAAATATTAAATTTAAAGATAATGATAAATATATATATAAACCTATACTAATATTAATTTTAAGGTCTTGTAATATGTGAATATAAAATAAAGATCTTACCCATATAATAAGATGTTTTAATCATAATTTTTTGTTGATATGTAAGTATAAGCCTATGTTCTACATTTCACACCCATCTCTGATAATAGTCTTTGTAAAGTCAGTCTTCATTTGAATTAATCTCCTCGAAATCCATGACTGTAGATGATGAAAATGAATCTCACCATATATATATATATATATATATATATAAGGTAGGTCTTATGACAATTCTTTTTTTATAGCATGGTTTTCTTCTTATAGGCAGGCAAAGTTGTATCCTATGCACAATCACTTTTCACATCTGGATAAAATTACACAGTTTGAGGCTATTCATGGCAAATAGTCTTCTGTGTATCAAATATTGTCATAACTGCAGAGTTGGTTATAGTATTAAAAAATACTTTTTTTAAAAACAGCAATGTAAAGCTATTTGAAGCTATACTATAAGTAAATATTTTAACTAGTGATTTTATTTTTCAACAGCTTAGTCTTAATCTTTGGTGAGTTATAGTTTTTGATCTTTTCTATTTTCTTGCTGGAAACAATTGCTCTCATTCTCTATTTGGCATTTTTTTCTCTCTTTCCTAAATCAATCTGCACTATGGACTTCTGTAATTCAAGACTACCCTAGAGCAAGAACACCAAATTCCATGGTACTAAGTATTCTATGGTATTTATTTTTGTTATCTTGATAAATATATTAACTTTTATACTATAATGTTTTTTTTTTGTTTTTTTTTATATAAACACTAGAATCACAAGTCTTATCAAACAGCACTGCCCAATAACCAACTCCACATTCAATTCTAAAATATCATTATGGCAAGCATACACAATCCTCCATCCAATCTTACATCCTATAATCAACACACTTCATTACAATAATCAGAAACTGGTATCCAACTTTAAAGGATGGAGTTTAGAGGCCAAATACCTAGACTTCCTCATTAAATACAACTTTAATGAACTACCTATTAATCACTTCCTCTTTTACAAATGAGGTCACAACAACATAGACCCTACTTGCAGCATTTGCATGAACGGCGATGAGACATCGGATTACTTTTTCTCACAATGTACGGGACTCGGAGTGATCCAAGAAATCATATTCTCCAACACCAAGATAGATTTCCAACTGATCTCATCTCTGAAGGATAGTATCAATACTAAAACCTATCCAATAATATGTCTCTCAATATTTTTGAACTATGCCATATGGGTTACATGTTGTAAACTAATCATGGAACACCCAAAACCAGGTTTTTCCCAAAACAATGATTAAAATCCAGAAGAGAGACCAACTCCTAACATTGTCAAAAGCATTTGAGGACACTTGGACATTATACAATATGCCAAACTAACAACAAGGCAAAAAGGGGGGGGGGCTAACAATCAGATAACAAATATGTGAAAGATTTAATGTTCACACCATCTTGCACAACATAGACTCATCAGAACTCCAAATGGAAATAACAAGATAGTTAGAACAACAATGTAAACCTCATATGTTTGTTTACACATCACTGTATACATTAGAAATAATAAATTATTATTGAAACTAAAATACCTTTTATCTCAATTTCAAATAAATTTAATTTTACAAAAATTTTTTTTTTTTCACATTCAGATAGTTATTTTTCAAATAATTATAAAATAGTTTTTTTATTTACATTGACTAGAAAAAAAAAAACAGAAAGAAAATTTTGATAAACTTTGAATTTTTTTTTTCTGTTTTTATTTTTTTTTTAATGCTTTATAATTTTTAATAAAATATTTCAATTTGCCATTAGATTTATGATAAGCAAAAGGCAAATTATTTCTTTAAGTCTCTTCCAGAAGGTAAATCTGAAAGGTTATAAAACAAATACATTTTTTAAAAAAACTATGCATTTAATTTAGTATATAAAACTTAAACAATTAAATCAATAACTTTATCTATAGTATAAATTATAAACACATGTATATCTAGATGTCACATGATCACCATTTCTTATGCTTGCTCATAACTGTTATTAAAACAAGAAAAACTCTCTATACAGTAGCACCACTCAATGCAAGCCAGAATAATCAATGGATGCCAGAAGGTTTGTACAAAAACCCCTATCTCAGATGAAAGCCACAAGCTAGAAACTAATCTGAGGATATTGAATGAGTAGGCACTAGATAGGGATTTTATGCTCAAGTCTTCTGGTATCCATTGATTACTCTGGCTTGCACTGAGTGGTGCTACTGTATGGAGTCTTTTGCCGGTTTTATATCTAGATGTCATACAAAGAAGAAAAATTTGATAATAATAGGAATATTTAGCTAAATGCACCTTCAGAACTGTGTACCAAAATCATGGCAAGATTATCATGATTCTGTTGCAACGTACTAAAAGTGCACTCAGCTAATATTATTATTATTATCTAATTTTTCTTCTCTATATGAATAAATAAAATTAACTATTTTCTCTTTCTTTCTCTTCATTACATAATACATTTTTTTTTATAGAGAGAATTAAATAAATTCTAATATTTCATAATATTAACAGGCAGTATATTGGAAGATTTCATGATTGTTATTTGACAGAATAAAGTTAATGGATGTGAAGTGATTAATGGAAGACCACATTCTCATTTCAAGCCTCTTTAGATTGGCCTATATAAGTGAACTTAGGTACAATGATAAAATCATTCTTATCTCTTCAAAGTCTCCATCTTATGCTTTGGTTTGAGAGTACTCGTTGTACTCAACAAAACATTTGTGAGGTATTAAGATAGCATTACAACACATGTGTATAACATGTAATTTCCTTCTGATTAAAATTACATACAAATACTGCACTAAAATTAAAACAGGCAAAACTCTCCATACAGTATTGCCACTCAGTGCAATCCAGAGTAATCAATGGATACCAGAAGGCTTGTGCATAAAATCCCCTTCTATGCCTACTCATTCAATATTCCCAGACTAGTTTCTGGTTTGTGGCCTTCGTCAGTGAGGAGCCTTGGATCTAAGAGCACTGCACCTAGATCGATCCTAAGATCTAGGTGCAGTGCTCTCAGTTCCAAGGCTCTTTACTGACAAAGGTGCAGTGCTCTTAGATCCAAGGCTCCTCACTGACGAAGGCCACAAACGAGAAACTAGTCTGGGTATAGTGGATGAGTAGGCACTAGATGGGGATTTTATGCACAAGCCTTCTGGCATCCATTGATTACTCTGGCTTGCACTGAGTGGAAATACTGTACAGAGAATTTTGCCTGTTTTAATAACAGTTATAAGCAAGCATAAGAAATGGTGATCATATGATGTTTGTTGGCTTAAATACTGCACTAATAAATTAAATAGATAGTTATATAATACATTTCTTTAAAAAATATTTCATCGCTTTATTAAATCTATAAATTAGTTTTCTTTTAATTTTTTTAACTAATGTGTTCAACAACTTACAAAATTTACAAATCAATTTGTTATATTATTAAACTGTCTTTAATAATTTGATAAGTTAACTTTTGTAATACAAATGATTCTAGCTGCAATTGATTTAAAATCACAAAATAATTCTTCTTGCAATCATTAGTATTGTTACCTAACATAGTGAGCCATATGATTAAATATGCTTTTGACAACATTAATCAGGTGAGAATCAAACTTTTTAAAAATAGTAATATGTATAATCTTGCAAGGTTATCCAGACCTGCTTACCAAAATATCATGAACTATATAACTTCCTTTTGCTAACACATCTAAAATAACAAAATCATAAACAAAATCAGTCATCTGTTTTATACTTTACCTAAACTTTATTTTTCAGAAATCCTCATAAGCATTTGTTTAATGACTATTAAGAGTTTTTGTGACTATTGTGGGTAGATCAATTGAATTTTGGCTCATCATTTTTTTTTTGGGATATTTAATCTAAGATCTTAATGTCTTCAAATTTATCTTATTCATTTTATATTATATTATTTCATTTAGTGGCCCTGATTTGACTCACTTCTGGATAATGACAAGCTGAATTTTATTTTCTCAGCCTACAAAGTCTTTCAAATATAGTTCATAATTTGGAGTTCAGTTATCAATACTTTTTATAGGATTTCCAGTCGGTGTCTACACTGCATGTGTTGCATTGGTGGTTTAGTTTCAATATCTTTATATTAAATTCACTATCTTATCCAATTCATCATCATCTTTTTGTTCAATACATCTCATAAAAAATTCATTTTAGGCATAAATTTATTTTGACTTGACTTATTTACAAAATTTGTTTTCGCATTTACGTTTACTTAATTTGAAAGACTAAAAGTCCATTTAGCTAATCCATATCAGTTCATGTAGTACCTTTTTGAACAGATTGAAAAATTAAAAATTTTTATTATGATTATTCTCAAATATAGGTGTTAATTATAATTTTCCATTTTTAATTTTTATTACAATTCATAGAGGGAGTTGCTGCTAGTTTTTTTTTTTTTTTGCCAACTTACCCATCACATTTTTTTTGGCCTTTTGATTTACATCTTGCCATGGATTCTATTGGCAATAACAGCTTTTTTATTTTAATATTGAGTAAACAGTGGCTATTAGATATGAGAGCTGTTCTATTTTATCATATATTATGTAAACTGGAAAAGTGAATAAATTGGTGTTAGTCTCATTCACATATGCGTATTATTTTAATTTTTACTTTGACGTTTTCACATAATGTCTTGTGTTCATAACTTCAATTTAGATTAATAAAATATAAAACTATTACTGAATTACATTCATATCGGCTTTTTCAAACCAAATTGTGCAAACGCTTTTTGCGAGTGTTAAATAATAAATGAATACCCTCTGACCCATACAAGATATAGAATTTATGCAGCAATAAAAGGAATCCTCTTATTACTACGACTCAAATATTTATATATGAGCAAATCTGAAGTACTGGCACAGAAGGTGTGACTATAGAACAGTCACTTTGAATTACTATATATAACTTATGAATGAATGATGCCATATATAGTAATTCAAAGTGACTGTTCTATAGTCACACCTTCTGTGCCAGTACTTCAGATTTGCTCATATATAAATATTTGAGTCGTAGTAATAAGAGGATTCTTTTTATTGCTGCATAAATTCTATATCTTGTATGGGTCAGAGGGTATTCATTTATTATTTAACACTCGCAAAAAACGTTTGCACAATTTGGTTTGAAAAAGCCGATATGAATGTGATTACAATTGTATACAGACGCTATAAAAAATAAATGCTGATTTATATATATGATTAATTTCAGTTGGAATGACGTTCAGTAAATTCTAGTAAATTTCATCGGCGTCATTCATTCATAAGTTATATATAGTAATTCAAAGTGACTGTTCTATAGTCACACCTTCTGTGCCAGTACTTCAGATTTGCTCATATATAAATATTTGAGTTGTAGTAATAAGAGGATTCCTTTTATTGCTGCATAAATTCTATATCTTGTATGGGTCAGAGGGTATTCATTTATTATTTAACACTCGCAAAAAGCGTTTGCACAATTTGGTTTGAAAAAGCCGATATGAATGTGATTACAATTGTATACAGACGCTATAAAAAATAAATGCTGATTTATTACTGAATTGGAAATTTACAATTATCTAATGTTCAAACTATTTTGTGCTTTAACCAGACTCCTTAACCATATACCAGAGTGCAATCTGTAATCAACAATTGTGAAAGATCTAATGTAACACATACATAAGTCATGAAAACATTTTTAACAACTAGTAATTGGTGAAGTATAGATTGGCTTAAGACTGATGGGGAATGAGACCGGTTCTTCATAAGATTATTTGAAAATGAGTATTAGGGGATTCTGTCTTGAGAATATTGATTGAGTCAATTGAAAAAAAAGTTTAAATATGTTCTGTCAATTTGATTCTTATTCTTGCATTTTCAGTGTATAAATTCACTTCCTGTAAAAGAATTTTTTATCAAATTCATTTTTTATATAAAAACTTAAATTGCAGGACAAAAGTGATATCATTTTTATTTTCTTAGTTATATAGACATTGATACTGTGATACTTTGAATGGTATTTTTTGTCTGTGTGATTTAGTGCAGTGATAGAATGTTGGTTCTGGAAGTCCTCAAATTGATTCCAGTTTCAATATTTCTGATGTTTGACCTTATAAACACTTGATCAATAAAGTCATTCAATTAGTTATTTAGAATGTTATTAACATATGAAATGAGAAATGAATACTGTGAATAAATTGTATAACATTTATTAAAAATTACATTTAGATTGAAAATAGAATTTATAAAATACATCTATTATAGTTTATGATAATAATTATATACCATTATGACTGTAGTACTAATGCTATTAATGTTCAAACATTATATTTTTTAACATTCCCATCAAGAGGACCTATAGTAAGTAGTCAGTCTTTTATAATACTATTGTTTATTCATTAAATAAATTTAAAATCTAATTTCATTAACATATCATACGATGATATGGTAATTATAATTTTTTGATGAGTAAACATGTGTGTAAACAGGGTTTAAATATCTCAGTATAAGGTAAATACCCTTTCTATAGTTTAAAAAAAAAAATTGTCAAAAAGAAAGTACTGCTTATAAGCTTTTTATATGTTCAAGTATGAGGATTTAAAGTTTTTCATCTTTGTTTTCCCTTTAGATACTCAACTGATAACTAAAAATTTTATGAATAGTTATCTGATAGAAACTTTACAAGTCTCTATATAAATTTAAAATATTTTCAATTTTTTTTCTAGCCTGTATTTACACCCTGAGTCTTGGGAATGACTAGTGGATGCATCATTATTCAAGTGTGGACTGCTTTTATGTATTTACATTTATAAATTTATTTAGTCTTGAGCTATATTAGCTTTATTATCTAAGTAACACACAGTTTCAGTGCAGTTTAAAAGTTATAAATGACTATTTATTAGTCTACTCTCAAAACAGATTATATTTGCCTGTCTAATGAGGCTTATTTAAACTTCTTTGAGTTAATAATTTCACTCTCTTTAATCAAGTCATAATCTTTAAGATCTATATATACATATTAGGTCATAGATAAAGATGGGTATCCTACTTTATTGTAATAAGGAGGTTGCCTTGCCAACAAGTTGAGATTTCTGATTGTTATTGATATTGGTATTGTTTGGGTGCAGACTGCTTTCATATATACACAGATACAATATTGAATAAAATTAATTTAAATTATGCCATATAGTGAACATTTTGAACATTTCATCAATATTTGATGAAAAAAATACTAATGTCTACTGGACATATGTATTTGTCATAACCAACACTATTAGCAGTCTCAAAACTAGTTGATATTGCATCCAACATAGCCACACAACCTCTATTTAATGGTCTTACTACTAATTGCATCTTTGTAGTACAGTCTGCTGATGCCTTGGTTGCTTTAACTTAAATGGAATCTTTTGCCCCTATCTGTACCACACATTTGCCAGTTTTGCATTTATTTGACAGTAAAAACTGAAAACATATATATATACTTTAATATTATTTTATTAAATATGGTTGTTCTCGAAAACGTATTTTATAAAACATCTTTTTCCTGTGAGAACATTTCAATACACACACACACACACACGCACATATATATATATATATTAACCAAAATAAAGCCTGAAGATGTCAGTATAATACAGAGCATCTGAGCTTAGTTGAAAAGTTACAAATTAATAAACATAAACTAATTAATTGCACTGATCCAGCTTTCATCAAAAACACTGCCAGAATCATAGTGCTGAAAATCTAATATAATTGAGTCAACAATTCTGATTGGTAGATTTTTTGTTCTAAGGCTCCAACAGTACTTGCAAGAGCTGTTCAACATGAGTATTATGTGTTTGATATTGAAAATATATATATTTCATAGTGTATTTACAATTATTTTTTTGCAAAATATTTGTAAAATATTTTTTTAAAAAAATATTTATGATAAAACTCAGAATTTATTTGAAAATACTTGATTTGAAATAGGACAAATCAAAAATATTATAATAATATAAAACAGCAAGTTAAAAATGGCTGAAAAAAAAGATTCCACTCTTGCTATAGCACTTATTTTTAGTGATAAGTCAAATTTTAAAACTGATTTTTATATTTTATGATGTTTTAACAATAATTTGCTTGGATTTTAAAAATGGATTTAAGATAATTTTTTTATTATGAAAGATTTTTATCAATAATCAATTGCATAAAAATAATACCTATTAGCTTCTGTTTAATTACTTCAATTTTTTTTTATATTTGTAACATTGAAATATTATTTTGAAAAAGGTTTTTTGTTTGCTAACTTATATTTCTTATAAATAAAGTAAAAACTATGGAATTACAGTACAAAATATAGGTTTAATTATAAAAATATTGCAAATATGATCAAAATAGCTGATTTTGGCTGTTAAAAAAGAATTTACAAGAGCTTGTAATGAAAACATTATACATCTTTATAACATTCTTTTAGACATGAATTAAACTAACTTGAGTATTAAATTTAATGTTGCAAAGATGTATAAATAGAGATTGCATTGCTATTTTGAATGAATTGTCATCTAGTTTCAAAATGGGCAAAACTCTCTATATGTATTGCCACTCAGTGCAAACCAGAGTAATCATGGATGCCACAAGGTTTGTGCATAAAATCCCCATCTAGTGCCTACTCATCCAATATCCACAGACTAGTTTCTGGCTTGTGGCCTTCATCAGTGAGGAGTCTTAGATCTAAGAGCCAGAAACTAGTTGGGGATATTGGATGAGTAGGCATTAGATGGGAATTTTATGCACAAGCCTTCTGGCATCCATTGATTACTCTGGCTTGCACTGAGTAGCAATACTTATAGAGAGTTTTGCCAGTTTTAATAACAGTTATAAGCAACCATAAGAAATGGTGATCATGTGATGTTTATTGGCTAGTTTTAAAACTGAAGATGAGATTAATTATGACAGAAGTGTCCAGAATGTATTGATTGATTTTTTCATCAAACATTATCACTTAATCTGTTTTGGTGAGACTTCATCCTGTCTATTTTGAAGGTGGCTTAGAGAATGTAACATTAAATATTCCTTCATATTTGAACATTTTATTTTTATAATTAAACATTTTTCTATGTAATATATTGATAATCTTAACATTATTTATTATAAATAAAAGCTTTCAAATGATATACATTTTAAAAGTTAATAATTTGACATTTCAAAAATATAAAATAATTTTTTTAGCAAAACTCTAATCTATGATCATGGAGTTTGGCATCATTGGATAGATCTATCCAAAAAGTTACTAGAATGAAATATTAGATAGTCAAAGAACAAATTTTCCTATTCAAAATATTAGTAGAACATAACATTGGATATTTTAATTTTTTGTTATTAAAACTAAGATAAATTTAGGGATAATTATCATCAAAGAAAAATATTAAAAACTAAAAATATTATTTATTATTATTAAAATTTTAAAAAATAATTACTTTACTGTAAGAGAAAACAGCTTCTGCTCTAGGGTAATATTTTAATTTTTGTCTTTTTAAAACTAAATGTTTTCAAAAACAATCTCCTATTATGACATAGTTTTTGTTTTTTAAAAAAGTGCTTTACAAAAATATTGCATCATAATCTTTAATTTGTAAACAAATTACTGAAAATTACAAAAAAAATTATAATTAAGTTGTTTTCCCTCAGGCTAAAACACTTGGACAATCAGAAATTTTTATTTCTATTGATTTCTAGATGATATCCATCATGGCCTTGTCATATTAGTAAGTGATGTGAATCATATTTAGATTTTTTTCCAACTAGTGCTCTAAAATAGATGTTGTGATGAAAAGGGAAGCTGCAAACCATTGCAAAGTGTACTATATAATTATTGATAATCTTAAAACAACAGAAAAGATAGCAATCACAGTTCCATCATAACACCTTAAAATATGATGAGACTATGGAACTTTCTCAATCTATTAAAAGATTGTGAAATTTTATAGCTGATTGAATTAGGTTATTTACACATGCACACACACATATATTTATATCTTATAATTAAATATTTATAAATACAGTAAATAGATATATGTAAAGTATAACTTTTAAAAATTTTATCCACTTAGGAGCACTTTTGACTATCCTTGTAGTTTTTGTCAACTAACACTTTAAAGAATAATCTTCCCACATTTCCATGATCTTAACATTTGCTGCCTGGTTAACCTTCCCACAATTCTATGATTTCAACATCAAATGTTAAGATCACATAATTGTGGGAAGGTTAGCCTTTCAAAGTGTTAGTTGGCAAAGACTTTGAGGATAGTCGAAAGTACTCCTAAGTGGATAAAATTTTTAAAAGTTATACTTTACATATATCTAATTACTGTATTTATAAATATTCAATTACAAGATTAAGTATATTCATTTGAAGAAATATAGACATCGAATTATAATATTATATATATATAGCTATTTAGCTATTATATTATATTTATTTTTGTATATAGCTATTTAGCTATTATATTTTTACTATAAGGAATTCATCATTTATCCCTGAGAATATTAAAATTAACATATGTAATAATTGATAATATAATGATCTTATATACTTATGAAATATTGTGGAAGTCAACTATACACATGTACTATAAATAATTACTCACTCTCCTATCAACAAATGTTTTATAGCACATGTGTGGGACTTCCACAATATTTCATATATATGTAATTCACATGATAACATCCAAAGCTTAAAAACCAGTACAGTCTACAATCTGTTGTCAAGAAAATCTCTATAATTAAAAGATGGGATTTATTTAAACTTGCAGATGATAAAAATTTTAATCTGTTATTGTCATTTGCCAACATTCTGGTTTATTTTTAAATTTTAGACCAGAATGGAGATTGGTGGAATACAACTTTCATCTAGAAAAGTTGTTTGACAGCAGATTATTTGGCTCTTTTTATGTGAATTATATTTGGAAACTCATCTAGCTATTGGCACTTTGGTTATATATATAATATTTAAATACAAGTACAGTATATTGTTTATACTGAACTTAATGTAATTTAGAAGGGATTTGAACTCAGACTTTGAAACTTCCTGCAGCTATCCACTCTATTTTATTCAACAAATATGCATGATCACATACATGTGAAAAAGATAAATGATCTTCAATGTATGTATTTTGTGCTGAACCAGTATTCATCAGTTGGTCCAGATCATCATCTCCTATATATATATATATATATATAAAATCAGAGCTCCATTTATGTTAAGATAGCAAATCTTCATACTTTAAAGGACAGGCTTCAATATTCTCCACCTTCCATCTTATCAGTCATCCATATTATTGAAAATTTGATGATGGAATGCTCAAAGCCCTTGTTAATGCCTATATTATTGTCAATATGGATATGGCAACAATATTGGCATCAACAAGAGCTTTGAGCATTCCATCATCAGATTTTAAATGATGTCGATGGCTGATAAGATGGAGAATGGAGAAGATTGAAGCTTGTTTATTAAAGTATGAAGATTTGCTATCTTAATATAAATGGTACACTGATTATATATCTCTATGGGAGATGATTATCTGGATCAACTGATGAGTGCCGGCTCAGCATGAAATACGTATATTGGAGATCATTTACCATTTTCATATATATGTGATCATGTATATCGATTGTATAAGACAGAGTGGATAGCTATAGGAAGCTTAAAGATCTGAGTTCAAATCCCTTTTATTCTAGCAATATAAATCTAAACTTATGCCTCATTTTTATCTATAAATATTTTTATCATCATGCAGTTTTTTTCATCTCCATTTTCCACTTTATTTTTATTTCATTCACTAATTTTAATTACAGATATATTTTTTTCAGTGCCACTAACTTTATGTTTTTTAACTTTTTTTAATATCAGTTTTTTATTTTATTAATTTATCTTGCTGAAAAGTAGGTTTAAAATAATCTATATATAGATAATGAACATAATGCTTCTATAAAATAAAATAAAACTTATTTTTATTTGTTACCCATTTTGAATTCAAAAAAGTAATCTTATGGCTTATTTTGTATAACTTTCTTGGAAGTAGTAATGGTATTTTTTTAGATAGGAGACTCAATAATCTCATCTTTTTTTATTACAGAATATTTTTTTCTTCGCCATTTTGATTAATCCAAAGTTCACATAAATATAAATGAGTTTACTATATTAGCTTTGATATATCAAGATCCATTGGTGAAGTAATTGCTCGTCAGATCAATATATAAATAATGTAGTTATACTTTACCTATATCATGATAATATATACATTGTAATTAATTAACTACATTGAAACCTATATCAAGATCCATTAGTGAAGTAATTGCTCGTCAGATCAATATATAAGTAACGTAGTTATACTTTACCTATATCATGATAATATATACATTGTAATTAATTAACTACATTGAAACCTTATAATATATGATATTAATTGAAATATTAGTAAATTTTCAACGTAACATCAATTTTTCTATTTTATTTTTTACCCAACTACATACTGAAAAAATGAAAAATCTCTTTTTGGAATGTAGTTCGGGCATAAATTGCTCTTTGCAAAATTATTTACATTCAAATAGTATATAATAAATACATCCATTTGATATTAATGCTCGAAAGTAAAATTGAGCATACTATTTAAAAAGCCTATTTTCAATGACATCAATATCTATGACAGAATTACGTAATAAATTAATTACCATAAGTAAAATGGATTGAAACAAAACACTAAGCTGTTATGAATTTGTATTATAGTCTGTTTTGCACATTGAAAAAAGTGTGTTTGCTAAATATAGACAATAATTATTAACAATTTAAATAATATATATTAGTAACCACAAATAAATAATCAATATATATATATACACACACACACTGCTAAATTTTAATTTCAGGCCTTTTCCTCAAATGAATGATGCAGGTTAGTGAATAGTTTTGTTGATAATGCTTTGTTACAATTTGTTTACAATACAGCATGTATTGTTTACTATATTATCAAGTATGCGCGCAGTACTTTTTAGCATATATATTTGACACAAACATTTGATAATATATATATATTCTTCAACATTTAGAGTGCCCTGATTTATTCCCTTTGTTTACATATATATAATATTTAAATATGAGTATATATGTAGTCTATATTGAACCTAATGTAATTAGAAGGTATTTGAACTCAGACTTTCACTCCCTACAGCTATCCACTCCATCTTATACAACCGATACATATGACCATGACCTGCAATATATGTAATACGTAGTGCATGCTGAACCAGCATTCATCAGTTGGTCAAGATCATCATCTCCCATATATATATATATATATAAAATCAATGTTTAGTTTATATTAAGACAGCAAATCTTCAAGCTTTAGTGGACAGGCTTCAGTCTTCTCTACTTTCCAACTCTTCAGCCATCTATTATGGATGACTGAAGAGGTGGAAGGTAGAGAAGACTGAAGTCTGACAATTAAAGTTTGAAGATTTTCTATCTTAATATAAACTGAGCACTGATTATATGTGTGTGTGTGTGTGTGTGTGTGTGAGAGAGAGAGAAAGATGGTGATCTAGACCAACAGAGGAGTGCTGGATCGGCATGAAATATGAATATTGGAGATCATTTATCTTTTTTACATATGTGTTTATGTGAATCAGTTGTATAAGATGGGGTGCATAGCTTTAGGGAGCTTGAAAGTCTGTGTTCAAATCTCTTCTAATTATATTAATTTCAGTATAGATGATAGATACACTTGTATTTAAGTATTATATATTCAGCCTGTATTCTACTTATCTTTCTTCTGGGTATTTAAATGGACATATAAGATTCTATAAATGAGGGGTCAGATTGACTTAAAGTCAATGTGGATATAACAATAATATTGGCATCAACAAGGCCTTTGAGTGTTCCATCATCAGATTTTCAATGATATGGATGGCTGAAGAGTTGATGGATGAAAAAGATTAAACCTGTCCATTAAATTATGAAGATTTGCTATCTTAATATAAACTGAGCACTGATTATATATGTGTGTGTGGGAAATGATCTGGACCAACTGATGAGTGATGGTTCGGCATGAAATGCATATATTGGAGATCAATTATCCTTTTCATATGTATGTGGTCATGTGTATCAATTGCATAACATGGAGTGGATAGCTGTAGGGAGCTTGAAAGACTAAGTTCAAATTCCTTCTATATATATATATATATTATCATTTCTTCTAGCAATATGTCCAGCCCAATTCCATTTCAATCTTTTAATTTTTTCAATAAGGTCAGGATTCCAAGAGATTTAAAAGACCCAGAAAGAGACCACATGTGAGATAGATAGATGAAATAAGAAAATGTGCAGGGGTGTTGGATTAAACTTGGAGAGACCTTCATCCTGCAGTGGATTGATAATGGTTGATGATATATATTATATATATATATATATATATAATGAGACCTCAGTACAAACAAAATTTTAAAATAATAATACAACTTACAATTATAAATTTAAATGCAAATTTACATATATATTTACTATGGGTGGGTTCATTCATTCAAATTTACTCAAAAAAAAAGCTTATTATATAATATTGTTACCCTTATAAAGTGAATAGTGGGGTGCTAATGATTTTCTGAAATATAGATATAACAGAATAATCCAATTTTATTGCAATTTAACACTTCTTCTAATCACTATTCTTTTTTATTAATACTTTGTTTAATTCTACAGGAACATAATAATTTTATTATTGCCAGACATGATCTCTGAGTGGCTTACATTATATACAACCAAACTCTATTTGTAGTAAATTGTTTAGAATCATCCTTTCATATTCTCAGTTAAACTCTAAACTTTCTAACACAACTATGGAGCTGTCTATAAGAAATGTTCATATCTTCTATCCATGTATTTGATGCATTTTAGTTTTTATCAAAAAAAATTATCTTTTAAGATAATTTTAACTTTATCCATTGCAGGGTTACATGCAATAGTACCATAAATTTTCATTTTTATTTTCATTATTTCTCTAAAAGATTATTCTCTTCTTTTTTTTTTTTTTTGAGCATACAACACTACTAAATCTAAAAATCAAAAGTCTCTTTTCCTGTGCTAACTGTAATATTTATGTTCATGTTATAAACATGGAACAACAAAAGGTATAGTTGTACTAAGTTATATTATTCACTGAGCATGCTTTTGACTTAATCTGTCAGATTCATAGTGCTTAATTATTTACAGTTCATAAAACAACTTTGAAAGATTTAAAGGCCTATTGTGCATTATGTAAATTAGATATTTACATGTTCAATTTTATTAATAATGGTACACTTAATTCTTTATTAATTAAATAGGAGTCCTTAGCAATATAGCCCATGCCCCCTTAATTTATGTTTCATGTCATCTCTCTCAGAGCAAAATGTTTTTATGTGAGATCAAAGGCATGAACAGATGTCTGTTCAGCAAATAATATAGATGCATATAATTAACACTTTTCTTTTTTCAAAATGCATATAATTAACACTTTTCTTTTTTCAAGTTTACAACATGAACATAAATACTACTAAATCTATAACTTTCATTTTATCTGCCTAAAGAAAGTACTTTACTAATTCTCTTAAATTTTGAAGAGTTGCTAACTTCAAGTGCCTAGCAGTTAGCGTAGCTGCCTTCCAAGCAGCTGTCTAGCTGCCTTCGAAGCAGCTGGCCAGGGTCTCTTCCTGGAGAATGCTGTGACATGTAATATATATTTTTGGAAAAAAAATGAAAATGAAAGAAATTTTCAACTTACTTAATATGAAAAAAAAAAAACATAATTAATAAATGACCTCATAAGTCTTTAGTTGTAACGTCTGAGAATGTAGATTTAGTGAAGGTGCTCTAAGATTTAAAAAAAATGCTATCATATCTGAAGTGATATATATAATTGAAGTAATCTTGATATATCAGATGTTGTGGATTCTCTGTATTTATGAAATTTAATCAGTAAAGATACTGTATAAATATTCTTTACAATAATTAAATTTTCTTTCAAAATAAATCAACTATTACTGTGGTAGATATTATAAAAAAATTTTATCTTATTTTTAAACCATAACAATCTACTAACAAATTTATACAATATCTAATATATATATATAGTCAAAATAGTACTATAATCCTTGAGTGTAGATAATTCTTTATATCAGTTGAATAAAAAATAAGATATCCTCTTTTTTATCATTTTAAAGCAACTATTTTTTTAAATCAAAAATTGTCATAATCGGCTGAAGATCAAAAGCAATCGGCTCAATTTGATTACTTACTATAATCCTTAGTCTTTCTTCTATCTGGGTTATTTATTTTAAACTCTTTGCATTTTGCCACTGCATAAATTGCATTACAGGAAAGAATACGTTAATTCAAATATTCAATAACTTTTATTATTCAAATATTAAACAATTTAATTTTAACACATCTTTACAACAACAACAAAAAAATGTACTTAAGTATTAGACTAGTGATGAAATGTTAGACTTCATTAAAATTATTATGATTATCTATGATTGCTAAATATTTGATATTACGTTTTTATTTAACTAAGTAAGTAAATTTAACTTTCAAAGATAAGTTAAGATTTGTCAAGCATTGGTGGTCGAGAGGACAGCGACAGCCGCTTTACAAGCAGTTGTCCCCGGTTAGCGGGTTCGCTTTCCGGCTGATGCTATGACACATGAGAAAAAAAAAATTAAGATCTCGGGAGTAGTTTTATATCAAGTATACATTCTTTATTAACTTCTAGCTATCACTTGACTATTTATGCTTTAAAGACAGCCATCTTTTACCAAATCAATAGATTGACCTTAATACAGAAAGTGGAGTTGTTATTTACAACTTTGTTAAAAATGATTCTTTAAATCTTTGAAAGTTAAATTTATTTACTTAATTAAATAAAACGTACTATCAAATATTTAGCAATCATATATAATCATAAGTAATAAAGGCTAAAATTTCGCCGAACATTATAAGTAAGTAAGTATTTAAAAAAATTAAAAATCAGTAGTTTATTGTAATGAGCTGTTTGCCCCCCTCCCTCCCCTCACTTCCATCTTAAATAAGTTTCAGTTTATAATCAGGATGTAAAAGATTGACTCTTGAAATCTGAAAAATCCACCAATCTAAAAACTTTTGGACTGGAGGTTTTAAATTAATCTTAAATTATGAATAATAATTTAATTAACCTTTTGATTGCTTTTTTTTTGTCTAATTTGGCAAAATAAGAATTTATATTCTATTGTATTTATCTCATTTCAGACACTTTTGATCCCAACACTCTTATTCTTCTCCTTCTTCTTCTCTCACTATTTATAGTGTTTTACTGTTACTGGGCTTATTTTTAAATGTTCTGGTTTCAATTAATGCTTCTTTTCAAAGGAGCGTTTATGACAAACGTTGCAAATAGCCAAAAATAAATCTAAAAAGAATGCAAACCCGTAGGTTAGTTGTAATTAAAAAGATATGTAAGTGAAACTGATTTAATTATTATTCCAAATAAATAATCAAAAAAAAATCAAACCACGATTTGAACATTTTTAAAAGAAACTAATTTTAATTTCTCATTTAGAAATTTTAGTTTTACCTTGAATAAGAGTAGTCATTAATAATAATATAAATATTTTTTTCTCATGGAGTGAACATGTTAAAATGTCTTATTAATTAAATCCTTAAGTGCAAAGGTAAAATGTAACGCTTTTAAATACTTGATTGGTAAACAATTTTTGAAATTTTCTGCTCTGTGCAAAAGCATTTATATTAATGCGCAAAATTATTATAGTACAACTAGGAATTTAATTTATATACAATTTATTTTAATATTAAGTTGTATAATTAACTCAACTTTTAGAAAAGTTAATGAACGTTTACACAAAGAAAAACTATAGATACTCTAAAGTATGTAGGCTTGTGCTAGTAATTAAATTTATCTAGCTCTTTTTTTATATTTACACACACATAAACTTATATATATAAAGTATTATTTCATAATAAAAAAATATTTAAACATTAAATATTACTTTTAATTCCTTTTCAATGTCGAGCAATCTAATCGAAAAGCATCCGTTATATTCAAAATAAGACCAAAAATATAAAAGTAAGCTTTTAAGCGAGTACATTCCAAAACACACTCACCTGAATGCTCACCTTTTAAATATTTGCCTAAAGATTTGTTATGATGATATTTTATATGCGATAATTTGTTGGACTATTTCCATTATCTATCTATGTTATCTACTAACGTGTGTATTATTACTAACAGTTGTTTGTATTTGGAAAAGTTTAAATAAAATTGAAAATTTTCTAGACATTCAACCTTTAATGATCATGGAAATAGACCAACATATTTTCAAAACTTTTTTAATGTTGCATTTCCTCACATTAAGTTCAATGAAAACCATCAGTATTGTTAAATTTGAAAACAAGACCAAATATTTTTTCATATACTACAAATACTGATAAAAACCTTTGATATTTATTTTAGCTTTGTTATTTATTATATTTCATTAATGGAGTTATCTTGGTTTGCTTTTTACAATATATATAATCCACATTAATTAATATGTAATAATTTTAGATATGATGTGATGTGATGCACTGTGACTTCTCCTTATACAGAGTCAGGAATCCCGCAGCAACTATGCCCAGAGAAACCTGTTAGCCACTTTACCTTCCCTTTCCATTCTCCAACCTAAGTTTTCCCATAATCTGTTCCATCCCATTTCCCCAATATAATCTTTGTCAACTCCATGGCTTTCATATCTAAATCTCTCTTATCTTTTCCCAAACCCAGCATAAAAACCAATAACTCACTTTCTGTATAATTACTTTGTTCATATTTATTCTTCCATAACTTCATTATTTGTACCCTTTCTGCTTCCAAACATGTACCTTAAAGTAACAAATGCCTAATATTTTATATGCCTTCCTTACACAACTTGCAGACTAAACCACCCATATTTTTCCATTTATATGTATATTCCCTTATCGCTAAAGATCTCGTTTCAAGCCTTAAACAATAAACTACTTTCCTTACTATTATCATAAATTAACTCACACCCAATGTTCCGTTTACTTCTATATATATTTAAGCTCATTTTACTCTCCATACTAGTTCTCCATCTCTCCAACTCCCTATTCTTTATTAATACATCTATTCCTCCATACTAGTTCTCCATCTCTCCAACTCCCTATTCTTTATTAATATATCTATTCCTCTATCCCACTCCTTACCACTATAACACTCAACAATTCTCCTAACACAATCATCTGACCTTTTGTACAAGTATACTGACATAAATTCTTTATCCAAATCTTCTGCATACCACATTACCTTTCTCATTCATCTTGTTGCCTGCCCTTTACTTGTGACCCAATTAAATACTATTTTGGCTATTCTTTTATTATCCATAAATTGCAATCTACTGAACATTTTCATTTGCTTTTTGCACCTCTCATATAAAAACTTGACCATCCCATTTCTCCTTGAATTGCCTCCTTTGCTGTCCACACCTCTGCATCTAATGCATGCCTTCCTACTTTCCTTTGTTATCTTTCTAAGTAATCTAATAGCCCTTTACTAACACATAATACATCATTGCCATATGTTAACCCTGCTACTGCCACTCCCTTCCATACAATTCTAGCTACATCATATTTATTATATGAAAACACTTAATTTCTTTATCAATCCCTTTCTTTTCTTTGATTCATTTATCAATTTTTTCTCCCATTCATCCAAGCAATTTTTCTGATTACTCAAGATGATTCCCAAATAACTATAGCTATTCCACTAAACTTTATATACCCTAATAAGAAATCTTTGTCTTTTCCTTCCCCAGAAGCTGGTGAAACCTCCTAGTGCCATCTATATTAAATTTACTTAAATATCTTATTTTTTGTTATTAAACAGCAGTCTTAAGCTGATGAAAACAGAACCATTTCCAATTGCTTCCCAAATTGCTAATAAAATGGCAAGTATAGAAAGTAAAATTCAACATGAAATTCATGGAGATATTTTACAGACTTATTCAAATTGGCCTTAAATAATATTCACAAGGTAGAATCTTAAAGTAATCATTTTAATATCCTTATAACTTGTCATCCTTGTAAGAACTAATGAAGCAATTAAAGATGATTTGGTTTCATTGAGTGACAATATTCAGCAAGATGTTTAATTAAACTTAATATAGATTATATCAGTAAGTTTCATCAGTTTTTAAAATTATTACATATTGAAACCATTTAATTACATTATTATATATTTACAATGAATTTATACTTTATTAGAATATTAAAGTGAATACTTCAAAATTCTACTTTTTTAATACCATTTTTGAACCAGAGTCTAAATCTCCATTAATTTGATATTAAAGCTTAAGTGAATATCATTGTTTGTACTATCCTCCTAATAAGAACTTAGAAACTAATCAGAAATGGTTCGTTTGTATTTTCTTAAGGTTGTTGGATGATAATTAAGTAGACAGATTTCAAAGGCTCCTAAAACTATAATATATATACTTCTGTTTATGATAATAATAGCATAATCTATGCATATATATTTTCTTTTTTTAATTTTATGATTATTTTATTAAATTATGAATAATTACATAAAGAGGTTCTTGTTGTTATATATACACAGTTATGTGTGTGTATCTGTATAAACAAACTATTCTCATAACATGTTGATTATCAAAAGAAACTATTTTCATAAGGCACAGCTTAAGTAATGACACTTATAGATGTAAATTATTGCAGCATTGAATCTATAAACTAATTGCTATGTACTCTATATATAAAGTGTTCAGAATTCTTTTTTTTTCACTAAAGTTGGATCAACTCCTCATTGCAATTTGCTATAAGTACTACTAGCTTTATTACTATTATTATTATTATTATTATTATTATTATTATTATTATTATTATTATTATTATTATTATTATTATTATTATTATTATTATTTATAATATATGCGGGGTTTAAACTCAGACTTTCACATGACCCACCACTCAGTGCCATCTCATATTGCTGACCCACTTGATCACACACATGTTGAAAAGATAATGCTAAACCAGCAATCATCAGTTGGTATAGATTACTATCCTCACACATATATATAATCAATACTCAGCTTTATATTAAGATAGCCAATCTTCATACTTATTGGCTATCTTAATATAAAGCTGAGTACTGATTATATATATGTGTGAGGATAGTAATCTGGACCAACTGATGATTGCTGGTTTAGCATGAAATGTGAATATTGGTGATTATTTATCTTTTCAACATGTGTGTGATCAGGTGGATCAGCAATATGAGATGGTACTGAGTGGTGTGTCATGTGAAAGTCTGAGTTCAAACCCTGCATATATTACATATATAAAAAATGCAGGTTTAAGCCTGTACAAGTAGTAGTATTATTATTATTATTATTATTATTATTATTATTATTATTATTATTATTATTATTATTATTATTATTATTATTATTATTATTATTATTATTATTATTATTATTATTATTATTATTATTATTATTATTATTATTATTATTATTATTATTATTATTATTATTATTATTATTATTATTTAATATCTGTCTTATATTTAAAATTTTCACCTAATTATTTTTTATAAAAATTATTAATCCTAAGGAAGATTCTTTGTGCTTTTGATTTTGGCAAACAAACAGAGATCCATAATCACTTTAGATTTTTCTTCTGGCAATCGGATAATTTTAGTAACTATTAGAATTTATGGTATAATAAATAAACAGCGCAAATAATGAAAAAAAAAGTTCACACTTATTGAATGAAAAATTTTTATTTTTAATAATAACACACTAATAATCAATCATCAATAGTACTCTGTCCCATGGACAGGTCCAGAGAGCTGTCACAGCACAAATTGATCTATTTCTTCATTCCATTCTCTTCATTACCCAGCTTTTCAATTCCATTATCTCTTTCCATCTATATCATACAACATTTTTTCATCCCTTTTTTTTGTTTCCACTCATCATTCTGTCCAAAACATCTATCATTAAACTATTCTTTTTTTTAAAAATATATATCCAATCCAGTTTTTCTTTCTATCTCTAATTTCCTCAATCAGTTTCTTTTTTCATTTATTCTTTTCAAAATTTTATTGATCATTTTATTCATCCAATTGATTTTTAGCATCCTTTTTTATGATCATATCTCAAAGTCTTTCAATCTGTTCCTAATTTTTTTACTCATTATTCACGTTTCACAACTACATCATAGTACATTCCACACATTTTATTTAATTAATCTTTTTTTTATTTTATTTTTAAAGAACCACAAAATATCTTTTTTCTTAGTAAATGTCTCCTTTGCCAATAATATTCTTCTTTTAAATTCATTTTCATATCTTCCATCCTTACTCACTCAAACAACTCACCAAATATCTAAATCCATTTACTTGTTGAACTATATTATCATGGATTTAAATTTGTAGCCCTTTTGTATTCCTCTCTATTCATAAACACTTGGTCTTCTCAACATTAATTGTAATTCCATATTCCATACAGCCTTTCTCTGATTTATTCAACATATTCTGAACACTCTTTTTATATTCAGCTATAACAACCTTGTCATCTGCAACTCATATACATTTTATTATTCTTTCTCTAATAATTGCTCATACACAATCCTAAATGATTATTTAACATGACTTCTAAATAAATATTCCTCCTTCTATTTCACCTCATTATTATCATTATTCTTCAGAATAATTCTTATTCTTTGCCTAGTATACATATTCCAAATTAAGTTTCTCTCTTTTCAAAATACCCCATTCTTTTTTTAAGATGGCCCTTAATGTATTCTAGATTATTCTATCAAATGCTTTTTCCAAAATCTGCAAAACACATACCAATTTCTTTTTTTTTTTCAATATATCTCTCTGCAATTGTTCTAATAACAGCAATAGCATCTCTTGTATTTTCCCATCTCTGAAAACCCAATTGTTCTTCTCCAATATAATATTCTACAGTCCCCTAAATTCTCTGATTTAAAATCCTCAATAAAACTTTAAAAGCATGAGATATCTCAAATAATCTTCAGCCCAAACTTCATATAATAATTTCTTCTATTTCTTTCAAAAATTCTATAAGTATTGTATCAAACCTGACAGCTTTACCATTTTTCATTTGTTCAATTGACTTTATTACCTCATCTGTCAATATATTCATATCTTTATCATCTACTTCAACATCTTCATTTTCAAGTTCATAATTAATTGAATTATTTTCTTTTCTAGATATTGAAGATGTTCTTTCTATTTTTTCAATATAATATCAGCACTATCAGTTAATCTCTTTCAATTCTTATTACTTACTTCATTTGTAATCAACTATTTTCTTTTTTCCCAAATAAATTTTCTAATTCTGTCAAATACCAGATCATATCTTTTTACCTGTTGAAGCAACTTGGTCTTAAAAATAACATGTTAACATAAATTATAGAATATTGTATAATATGTATATGTACTATATTATTATTATGGCTTTCTATATGTTATATGTATTATTAAATTGATTTCACAAATTATCATTTACCATTAAAAAATAAAGAAAATAATTTTTTTTAAAAATAATTTAAAACTTATTTTATAATGTGAGTGAATATAAAGTTTTGTTGATAAGAAAAAGATTTTAATAATAATTATAATAATATTTTAAAAGTAATATTTTTTTATATACAATATATAAAAGTCTCGTGTGAATGTATAAATTATACATAAGGTATTAAAAATAAGTAAAAATTTAAAATAATTTAGATTAAATGTTTAAGCAGAACTAAAATAATATAAATAGTGAAATTAATTGGAAAAAAAATAATTATTTTTATATGTAATTGATATAATATTATTTAAATGTATTCATTACCCAGAAAAGAGGGGGGGGAAATATTTGGTATTGAATTATTTATAAAACAGTGCTTTAATAACAAAGTTATTTACATATGTACATATTGTGTATTTATAGTTCTGAAGAACACTGTTATACAGTCAAAACTGTCAGCTGCATTAAAAAATATAATAAAATTTTTGTATTAAGTGGCAAAAAAAATGTTTAATATTATTGCAATTTTAATTACACTTTCTATTTATATATATAAAATATTAATGAACAATTTTTCAAATAATCAAAATATTATCCAAAACTTTCTTAGAAACTGTAGTCTGTTTTTTTTTTTCATGTGTGAAAGCATCGGCAGGAAAGCATACCCGCAAACCCGGGACAACTGCTTGTAAGGCAGCTGTGCTGACCACTCGGCCACCAATGCTTGACAACTGTAGTTGTTTTTATAAGCTTCCAATTAAAATAATCATTATTTTATTTAATTACAGTAAAATTTGTACTTAAGTAAGCATCTATTTGTATCTTAAAATCTGGAGCAGATCTTTAAATACATCACTATACACAAATTTCTTTTATATATTTTTTTTATTTGTATTTAACACTAAATTTTTTTCATTCTTGTTCATTTCTTAACCAATTAATACATTACATAATTATACATATTTATATGTCATAATATTTTGAATGAGAGTTTTAAATCACCTTCTATTAATTCATTTAACTAAATAATGAGGAATATGGATGCTTATATACTCTCATGGTCTTTTCTCTAAACGTCAAATAAAATTTAAGCAGCTTTTAATTTAACCATGTTAAATATTTGTTTATGTTTTTCAATCAGTCATTTAATTTTTTTTTAATTAAACAACAGCTTTAATCGTTTGTATGCCCAGAAATTGGCTGAAAAACATTCATTTGAGGATGAACAAAAATTTTTGAGCCTATTTATGTATGATGAAATAGAGGAAGGCTACAAATAACAAAAAAGGAAAAAGAAAATATATCTAGACAATTGAGAATAAAGTACGGTATTGTAGAATTTCACTGAAAAAAAAATAAATCACCAGTTTAAATATTAATGTTTTCAAAAAATAGGATAAATCATAAACTCACAATTATAACTCATGGGACTAAAAACTTTTAAAATTGTACAAATAAACAGGAGGCACCCTTCTGTTTATTGAATAAGACTTTTAATTATAACTATAGAAAAATTATCACCAATAGAATAATTTAATGATGTATATTAAGTTCTTGAAAGGAAAATTCAGTTGGTGCTATATTTATATGCAAGTATAAGCACATATAAAAAAGTCATCATCATCATCAACCATTACCAATCCACTGCAGGATGAAGGTCTCTCCAAGTTCAATCCACCTTTTTCTATCTTTAGCTTCTCTTCTCCACATCACCCCTGCACACTTTCTTATTTCATCCATCCATCTCACATGTGGTCTCTTTCTGGGTCTTTTACAATCTCTTGGAATCCAGTTTAAAAGTTCAAATTGTCCATCTATTATCATCTCTTCTAGCAATATGTTCAGCCAACTAATTTTTTTTTAAAAATTTAAGAAAAAAAAACACTTGAAAACTGGTGCATAATGTGATTAAATATAAAACCCATCAAAACATCACGTGATCACAAATTCATATGCTTACATGGGCTGTTAATAACAGTAGAAAATTCTCAATGCCCTCCAAATGCAGGCCCCAGTAATCAATGGATTCAAGAAGGTTTGTGCATAAAATTCTTATCTAATGCCTACTCATCCAATAATCCCAGACTAGTTTTTCAATGAGGAGCTTTTGATTTGATAGTACTTAGGATCTAATGGAATCCCCCAGCAGCCACCTTTTATCTGTTTAGTTAACTATAAAGCTAAAAGTTCAAGATGAAAATACAATAATGTTTTTAATTCAAGCTCATTTGTTTATGTAGTCATACAGATCTGAACTGAGGGTTCAGATCTACATAAGTGTGCAAGCAAATGACCTTGGATTAAAAATATTATTGTATTTTTATCTAAGACTCCTAGTTTTATAGTTAACTAAATAGGTAAAAGGTAGTTACTAGAGGATAGCATTAAATCCTAAAATCTATGTGCAGTGCTCTCAAATATAAGGTTCCTTACTGATGAAAGTTACAAGCTAGAAACTGATCTGAGGATATTGGATGAGTAAGCACTAGATTATACACAAACCTTCTTGCATCCATTGATAACTGGGACTAGAACCTGGTGACATTACTATATGGATAATTTGCTACTGAAATTAAATATAGAGATTGGATGAAATATCAGAAATAATTCTTATATCAGCTCAATGCTTTTTGATATCATGCAATAAAAAATTTAATACATGCAATATAACATTTTTTTTTTTTTACAAATAAAACCCTAAGGAAGTGATAAAAAGTATTGAGGGAAAAGTTGGTGTCAGTTTTATAAGATCATTAAGACATAGTTTGATTTGCCTGACTTCAAAATTAAGGAAGTATCACATTCTTAAATAGTTTTCAATAGCAGGATCATATTTATAAGATTTTCCCACATCAAAATGATAGAATTGATTTGTAATCCATGAATATCTAGTTCTTAAGTCTACTACTCTATTATTGAGTTAAGTCAGTCAGGGCATTGATTCAAGGATGAGTCTATGTTAAATTAAGATGACAAATTTAAATGCTTGTTGAGAGTGATCAAATAAACATTATAAATTATACAAACTCATTAACATAATAAAAATATATAATTTACTGGAAAGCAAAGCACTGCAGAGGTGGAAAACATTTAAACAGTTCAGTTTTATGAACAAAATTTTTATGTGCAAACTGACATTTTAAAATTAATGCTTTTTAATATTAATGCTGCAACATCCTAAATTAAAAATCTGGTTGTCTGGAAGTATGTTATAACATAAATCATCGTTTCCACTTTTTACTGCTCATTGAAAGTGTTTAGTTCAGCAATCTCTTAAGAGAAGAATATTAATATGATAATATTCTGTCTATACTGTACATATCATAGCTGTATTTTGTTCATATTTGTGGATGAGCTTTATCTCATAGTGCAAGCATTCTTGAGATTACTCTATTTTAGAAGATAGTGCTACAGTTTTTCAGCCACACAGACAATTATTAGTTTTTAAAACATAATAATATTATATGCATTTCACATATTTATAAATCTAAAACAGGCAAAATTCTCTATATGTATTGCCACTCCGTGCAAGCCAGAGTAATCAATGGATGCCAGAAAGCTTGTGCATAAAATCATCATCTAGTGCCTACTCATCCAATATCCCCAGACTAGTTTCTGGCTTGTGGCCTTCATCAGTGAGGAGCCTTGGATCTGAGCTTACACTGAATGGCAATACATGTAGAGAGTTTTGCCTGTTTTAATAACAGTTATAAACAAGCATAAAAAATGGTGATCATGTGATATTTATAAATCTCCTGATTTAAATGTCTTTGATGTATTTTTGAATAGCAGCTTGTTTTATTACCAGCGACACCAATTCTATAAATAGAAAAGATACTTGTTGCCATTTCCAGAAAATGGAATAATATAAAATATAGTTTTGCATATATTTGCATATAATAACGGTGACAATCTACAGGGCTATGATTATGGAGTAACGAAACTCTGAAAGTGCTCAGCCTAAATAAATTGTTATATGGAATAGTTTCACTTTTAACACATTAAAGCATTATTAAATTAAATATTAATATCTTCTAATGGCATATTTTAAAGAAATTGGAGCTTTTTCCAAGCGGAATGGAAAATTTTTTAGGGGCTGATTACTTGTTAAGAATTACTCCAATCCATGTAAAATAAAACTAGTTCTTGATTTCGATATCAGACTCATGATTCACTTGTTAAGTAGTAATTTTACGTCTTTACTGTTGAAATTTCACTGTATTTCTTTACTGACGTTTCTTGTTATTTTGATTTTTAAATAAATATATTTTAATATACAAGCTAAACTAATAATCCAATAAAAAATGTAAAAACTTCTTTCAAAAAATTATGATTGGAAGAATGAATGCAACAAAATGTAAAAATATTTTAATATTACAAATTCTGCAAGATTACAAATAATAATTATAATATTCATAATGATAATTTTAGTACAAGATAGGACGTATAAAAAATTATTAGTATTAAAAGAATGAATCGAGTTAAATTAAGAAGCATTTTAATTTTACAACTAGGACAAAGTTAATTGTAAATAATAAGAATAATTTTAATATCCAGATTCAGTTTAGATCACAAGAAGGGGATCAAAATGAAATATGTTGGTGAGAAAAAAATCATTAAAGAAATTAAGAAGCAGAATGGAGCTGGGCTGGACATATTTCTATAGGGTATAATAATAGATTGTAAAAGACCTAGAAAAAAGCCACGTGTGAGATGGATGAATGAAATCAAAACGTTTTCTGGAATGATGTGGAGAAAAAAATTATGCACTTAAGAAATTGGCTTCATCCAGATGAATCGTGTGTGTATATATATATAATGATTAGCGATTTTTTAAGCAAAATGCATCTTAACCAATCTGGTCTTTAAAGTTGTAGAATGTCACTTCTATTTTCCATTTTATTACATCTCGTAAATAGATGCATATAAATTTAAAATATCTTTGTTATAGATATATCTACTACGTAACATTAATTATTATATATATATATATAGATTGCCAAAAGATTGTCTGAATAGTTGTCTTTTTGATTCAATTTTAAAACTGCAGTGGAAATATAATCATTTATCTGTTTAATCAATAATTATATATTTTTTAAAAAAAAGCAAAAAAATAGGGTGAATAACAATTTTGCCCTCTTTTTATTGAGTTTCTTTGTTACCGTAGCACTTCGTTTTTTCTGTTTAAACGTTAAATAAAATAAATATTTTTTAATTATTTCTTTCATTCTGAATTTAGACTGTGTAATAATAAGCATCCTTGATTATTTTTTGATTATTTTGTAATAAGTATTAACATATGATTTTTAACTACACTACTAACAGTTTAATTCAGAAATTATTATAGTCGTTATTATAAAGATAATTAATTAACTTTTTTAATACTTAAGCAAATATTTATGTATATGCATATATATATATATAATTACTAAATCTTGTGAAAGCAACATTAAAATATTAGATTGCAAAAGTAGATGTTTTCATTTTTACATTAAAGTATCAGATTGCATAATTAAAAGATTTTCATCTTTTAATTAAACATCTTGACCAGTAGTGTATTTTTATGTACGAAACAGGTTTGACTTCTGATTTAGAGAAACTCCAGTACTAGAATGTATATAGAGTCAAAAATAACACTTTCATTAAGAACGCATTATTATCCAATATCAAACAAAGAATGTTAAAAACAGTAACAAATTTGTTTTTTTAACTAAGATGAAGTCTATTTATAATAATAATAATAATTAAAAAAAAAAAACATTTCCTGACAGCTATAAAACAAATGTTTAATTCTCTCTCTCTCTTTTTTTTTTTTTTTGACGATTTGAAATACCTGGCACTTTTATACCTGGAGCCTAATTGTCGATGTATATAAAAGTTAATTATTAAAAAAAATATTAAAAAGTGAAGAATTATGTCAATATAATAAGTATTAGTATATGAATTCTCAATTCACAAAGTTGGATAAACACAAGTTTTTATAAATATTGTAGAATAAAATAATATTTTATGCAAATGGTTGAACTGTGAAGTAATCAGAATTATTATTATTGATTAAAAAAAATTGAATGTTTAATATAATAATGTATTAATTATTTAAACTAGTTACTTTTTCGTTTATAAATTAATTGAAAAAATATGTGGCAATTATATTCTTTTCTTAAAGTCTCTCTACCTCTTTTTCAAGCTTAGTTTTAATTAAAATAATTTCTTGATTGTCTTCAACTATATTTCTAATTATTGAAATATTATAATTTATATATCTTTTATATCACTCAACAACTGATTTGAATTCTTTTTCAGAAATATAGTATATACAAGAATTATATATATATAACTTTATAATGGGGGGGGGGAATCCAGATATTTAATTCAAATGTTGGCAACAAACAAAATAATGATATATATTAATCTAAAAATTTAATTCGACTTTAGTTGCGTAAATTATTTTATGTTAAATATTTTTATTTATTTTCTGTTTTGATATAGTTGTTTTTTTTTAATAATAAAAATAAATTGAATTTACTTTTTAGTTTTCAAATTGTTGTTTTTTTTTTTTTGCACCTTCTTTTCTTGAAATGATTTCCGTCGTGGGATGCTAGCCTTTTTAAAATAGTTATGTTTCTCCTATTACTTATCTTTTTTTTTCTTTTCTGTATTTTTTTTATAAATTATTTCATTTTAATAATTCCTCCCCTAACATTTTAGCATTCAAATATTTATAACTAAGTTAGTATATAAATATATACTTAATGACTAAAGTATATGCGCTCCTGGGCAAAATTTCAAAAAAGGCATTTTTTTCCTATTTATAACGAACATCTTAATACTTTGTATATAAATAACTAAAGAATAATAAAAACAACGGTTTCTATTAAATAAATATCTATTAATTGTCATTAATTTTTATTAAATTATGAATTATAGACTATTTATTTACTATTATCCTCTAATATTTAATGGTCAAAGGAGTCTTAAGATCTAACGATTGCTGCTCATTGCATTATTTTGCTTCACGATTCATTCTCTAAAACAATATTTGCTACATATTGTATTAATGATAAATACTGTCAAAACTTGTCCTAAAAATTATTATTATTATTTTAATTAATGTATATATGTAAAGACAATACACACGCGCCAAGAAAAAGAATCATGTTTGTTGGTTCTAAGTATCTATGTATTACCAGGGACATTAATCAGAAAACAGAATAATACGCGCTAACATGTGAGTATAAATATACCCGTACACCAATTAGATCACGTAACAAAAACAATGTTATAGTCAGTTATGACTAATAAATGTGCGTACTCATATTTATAAATGAATGTTTCATTTAGAAAATTTTGCTATTTTTTTATTAATAATAATTTAATTGAATGATTTAGAGTACCGGAAGTGACAGAGATAGGGTTCGATCCAAGGACTTTGAATTACTACAGCAGCAAACCAACGCAAGCGCCGACAATTTTATTATTTAAATCGTTATTTAGCTATAATAAATTTCCTTTAAAAAGAAAAAACAAAATGAATTAGAAAAAAAAAAAATTAAATAGAAAACAATTTGATAAAGCTACACCTTTGTAGTTTATATTTGAGTATAAGTAAAAAATAAAAAGACGAGGTTAAAAACAAATGAAAATTAAACAAAAAAATAGACTGTTTGTGATGTTAACTGAAAATGTAGAAAAATGATATATAGGCAAAATATTTTAATTAAAATATCGAATTGACCGTGTTTGAATAAAAACGTGGTTTATTTTAAAATCTATCCGTTCTAATTTTAAATACATGTAAATAAAAAATGAAGTAATTTTATATTTTTTCTAGGGGGGGGGGGGACTAAAAACTAAACTAGGCAATATTATAAAAGCAAATTACATCTATTCAAAGTTAATTAAAAACACTGAATAATAGATTTGGGATAATAAAATATTTTTAATTTTAAATAGAAATAATTTGACTTTATATGTGTGCGTGTATGTACATACACATACTCGATTTAAAAGTAACTTTAATCAGAAGGTATGGCGCATATTATGAGAAAGTATTCATTCATAAAGGGCAGAATATGAATAACATAATTAATTTTCAGAACATTGTTTTAGTAAGTAGGTAGTGGAATGATTTATTTCCCGGGAGAAGTGGCAGAGATGAGCTCGATCCGTAGACCTTAAACTCTGAAGTCTGCCGTTTTAGTAGTAGTAATAAGCCGTATTTGAATTGTTAATTGCCGTGGATCATATTGTCTTAAAACACCAGAAGTGACTAAATTGAATCACAAACCTTTAGTTCTGGAGTCTGCTATTCTAATACTGCATTGATATTTTAGTAATAATTATAATAATAACTGAATTATTAATTTCTTGGAATTATATTATTTTAGAGTCTGTGACCAATTGATCTTCAGCTCTTGAATCCATCAATGTCATACTGTGCTGAACCATATAAGGAAATAAATTACCCTCTCCCAGGCTATTACATAAAAGCACTTTAACATTGAGCTAGGTTTAATTTAAAGTTTATAAGGCATTATTTTATTTAAACATATAGGCAGAAGTATTTTAGATCTATAAATACTTGTTTGAACACCGTGAGTGCAGGTGCAACCCAAGCAGGCATAAGACATGGCATGAAAATCTCAAAGTGTTGTGTGGCCATTAAATATTTAGCCTAGTATCATCATAATTTAGCAATATAGTAAGGTGTTTAAAACTATTAAGATCTCATAAATATGAATATGTAAAAATTCAGCTGTCCAAGGAAGCATTTTTTGTATACATTGTTAAAAGAAATGCTGTGATACAAGATTCTACTGATAAAGGATGATAGAGTTATCTCTTTAGATCTGCAAAATTTTGAATAAAATTAAGGATATCAAATGATTAAATAGTGAAAAATCCATAATTTCAATGGTCAATACTTGATCATAGAGGATAAAACATATAATTCCTCCAACTCTTAGAACAAACTTGGAAATAGAAAGTTCCAAATACCCCAGGTGTGATCAAACAAACACCTTATGAAATTTTTTCTTAATAAAGAGGGGTAAATTTGAAATTTCTAGTTACTTGATTCCTAAAAGACCTGAATTGCATTTAATTAAACTGTTATTGTCCTAGCGTTTTTGTCTAATAAAAATAATACCCTATTGTATCTGATGGAATATTGGTAGAAAAGTATGACTATCTTTAGATATGTATGAATCCAATTCTATAGCTGCATTGGTGCTATTTTTATTATGGTGCATTTCTGCTACTCTTATTATTGTCCAAGAATAATGACTTCATCATTTAACTTCTGTGTGGATGTTTATTGCCATCCCTTTATTCTCTCAAAATACTGTCTATAGTAAGTTGTGTTTTGTCATTATCTTCATTAATAATACACTGAAATGCTCAAGTTGATACCTTGCTGACTGCACTATTTTCTATTCTTAATATTTTCCTGCAACAACTTTTACCAATCATTCTTAACTAGTCTTGCAATCACTATGTATGAGCTGCATTTTAATGTAGCAGACATTTAGAATTTTCTCATCTGAAAAAAAAATCCAACTTCTGATAGGATTAGCAACAAACTTTTATGCATGTTTGTTTCCTATGTGATCTGTATCAATATTAAACTCTTCATTATATTGCTCCAAACTACTATAGTTTGAATCATCTTTATTCATATTTTTGTAATTCAAAATGCTGTTAGTTGTCAATTTTAATAATTTGTATGCTATCTTCTGGCTTACTACTGGAAATTTTTAAATTACTATATCACCTTATTTTGGTACCTTATGCATTTTAGGCCCATGAAGCCCAGTTCTGCTTCTTCCAATGCTTAAACTTTTTGCAAACTCCAAAAGTGGATCACTTATATTATTTATTTTATTTTGATAACTTTTACAACAAGTAATAATTATATATATATTAATTTATTATAACTCTTATGTAAATACACATCTGAAATATGAAATCATATCTATTAAATCTGTGGATTTTCATTATCATCAACCATTATCAATCCATTGCAGGATAAAGGTCTCTCCAAGTTCAATCCATTTTTTCAGATCTTTAGCTTTTCTTCTCCATGTCACCCCTGCACACTTTCTTATTTCATCCACCCATCTCACATGTGGTCTCTTTCTGGGTCTTTTACAAAATATTTATCATTTACACACACTTTCATTTTGCCTTATCAGGCAACTGAGAAGAAAGATCATGGTGTTTCTTGAAAGCCAATAAACTCACCATATGTTCTATGACAATATGCAGTTTTAATTTTAGCATTCTTTTATCTGACATTAAGTATCATATTAAATTATTCACTGTTAAACTTTTGTAAATAATCAGTTACACTACCAATTTGTTACTAATACTCTCAGAATCTGGATTACTTCAAGTAGAAAATATATAATAAACATTATTTTATTGTTATTTATATATAAACAAAAGTGGAGAGATGTCCCCTCCAATTACTTGATAAAAACATAGAAGTTGTTATATTTGCATGGACAATTGTTTATTCCAAGACAGCTGTTCCTGAAATGTATACATTCTGCAGAGTATAATATGGTAACCAGATTTGTTTATATATATTCCAATGTGTGTTTTTCTATTAATTATATATAAATATACTTAAACCATATAAATAAAAGCATTTAAAAAAAATGAATTCCCTAAATGAACTATCACTCTTCAATTGGTCCAGGTCACAATCCTTTACATATGTCTTTATCATTGATTCACTATTTATTTAATATAAAATTACTATAATCTGATCTACAAGTTTCAAACTTTCCTACAATCTTATCTTCAATACCAATGCTTTATATAAATACATTATAGATTATTATTAATCATTGGTTATGTGTAATTCAAAAAGACATATATTAATCCTTAGCTGGGTATAAAGTTTAAATCTGGACTAAGATATGATATGATAATCTCTAATCTAATAAATGATTGGCAATAAATTTTAACATATACATTAATTATTAGTGATCTTTGGTTATGTTTAATTTTTAAAAAAAAAAACTGATTTATTAATCTTTAATTGGATTTAAAGCTTATATCTGGGTATGATTAATAAGAATCATTAATATATTTAAATAGTTGCAAAGATATGACTATAGGAAGTTTGACATTTGTAGATCAAATTACATATATATCTATAGTATTATATCCGGGAGCTTCTGTGTAATAAAAATATAATAAGTAAATAATAAATATTTGTTATTGTACTGAAACGCCTGCTATTTGCTGTTATATTTTTATTACACTTGAAGCTCCTGGAAATAATACTTATGAATTCATTATCTTGAGAATATTAGAATTAATATATATATAACTTTCATTTTATTTCATACACTCTAGTCCTATACATTTCTAGCATAAAAACTACTAGTAATAAACATTAACATATTTATTGGGGAAGGGTGGTATCAAATTGTGTGTACAGAAAGTCTAGTAGCACCCCCACAATAAAATATGAGTCCATTAAAGTATGAAGATTGTCTATCTTAATATATATCTGAGCACTTATAGTATATATGTGTGGGAGATGATAATCTGGACCAACTGATGATTGCTAGTTTAGCATGAAATACATATATTGGTGATTATTTATCTTTTCAGCATATATGTGGTTAAGTGTATCAGTGTTATTAAATAGAGTGGAGAGTGGTGGGTCGTGTGAAAGTCTGTGCTCATATACCCTATATATTACATATATAGATACAGGTATATAATAAGCCTGTGTTTCAGTTGATAACAATGCATAATAAAAGAAGCCATTGGAATTAACTATTCAATTTTCCACATACTAACATATAAATAAACAATAATTATACTTAACTATCTGGAGTAACATTTACAATTAAAAACTGAAAAGATCAAAATCTCATTAAAATCACAAGACATCAATATTGCATTGTGAATGGCTAATTTTCAGCAACTTATAAATATTTCTATTTACACATATTAAACATAATTTTGACATTACCTACTAATCAAAAATATTTGTGATTAAATAGAAATAAATAAATAAAAGCTATTATTTTCTTTGCTAATAGTCATTATTAACTTTTATAACTAAATTTCTTCATAATTGTTCTTTTTCTTAACCTCTTCCCATTTTCATTTCTCTCACTGTCTTTAATCACGGTGTGTTCTAAGCTTCTTACGTCATCTGTCATCTCTTTGCAATATGTGTAATATGTATACAAAGGGAACAAATCACCTCACTCTGTCTATGAATTAAAGGCACTCTAAATGTTGAATAAAGGCTCAAGAGTACGATGAATCCACCCATTTTTGGAACTCTGATGTTTATAAGCAATTATACAAAGCTGTAATAATGGTTTTGTATGTTTGTTCATCCTTTCATGTTTTAATTACAAGTACAGCTTTTTTTTCTTTCTTTGCTTTCTAACCTTTTTTTTTTTCTCTCTTATTTTTTTAAAATCAGAATGGCCAAACAATAGAAATATGTGGTAAATTGCAATAGAGTATCATTAAATTAATAATGAGTAAAACTAGCATTTACTCTTGTCAATGAATTGATTATTGTTAACCAAACAGAATAATAATAGTTTGTACTATGTTGGAGACTAACAGCTTCTTCAGCAATTTATCATTTAGTATCTATACTCAAGCCAATTTCTTTTTTAAATTCACAATGTTTAGTATGAAATGTCAAGATTTTAAACATCACATTTAAATCCACATATAGTTTAAATCTGGTATGTTGATTTACATTTGACTATAAATATATATTTTTGTTAAACCACTAAACATCACATGATCACTATCTCATGCCTTGTTATATTTTTTTGTGTGTGTATTGACATGGCTATTAAAAAGTTAATGGCAGTTTTGCTAATGTATTGGTGAAAAAGTTGTTATAGAAAAACCTGGATCTAATATAAAAATAATCTATTATTTTGCTGTTTATTCTACTATGCTGGATTGATCTAGAAGATATTAATGTGAATTCCCCCACTGACTTTAATGATGCCATTTCATTATCATTATATATATATATATATTGTTTTTTTAATCAATAATTATCTCATCTCATCTCCACTATATCACAATTATCTATCAATGTAAAAACCAAGACAGACCACTGTCCTTCAATATTCATCTAGAAATATCAAATATTTGTATATTCATACCAATAGTGATATATATGTGTGTGTGCGCGCGCGCGCGTGTGTGTAAGAACTAGAAATAATTCCTTTAAAAATAACTACTTTTTCTGAGTTCTTTACCACACTTATGTGATAGAAAGCCAAGTAAGTTTAAAATGCCCAATTATGTTATGATGTTCATTTATTAGCCATACTCAAAGAGTCTGTATTTATCCCTGATATTGGATTTTGATTTCACGCTTGTTACTATTATTTGTTGTTAGATTGCCCCTTTTTATAAGATGCTCAGATTGCAAGTATAAATGATGATTTTATACGTGCTTGGCTTTTTAATAAATAAGGACTCGGTAGAATGATATTGCATGCAGCCTTTGAAAAATTTAATAATTTCCAGTTTTATATATGTAGTTTAAAGTGATATCTTATATATATAATATAATATGTGTGAGAGAGAGAAAGGGCAATTTAAATTTTATTTGCTAGATAATAAGAATTATGTTATAGCGTTATTATAATTTATATTATTCAATGGCATCTTGTTAGTGTTTATTCTGGAAGACTCAAATTTTAAATTATTACACACACACTTATATATAATGCATCTTAACAATAAAGGATCAAGAATATGTAATTTAATTTACGTTATTCATTGACGTTTTGTTAATTTTTAATCAAAATACACGTCCGCGCACAAACATAAATAATGCATGTTAATGGTAAAGGATCAAAAGTATGTGGTATACCTCTAAATCTAAATATTACCGTAGATTAAATAAAAGTAATTGATTCGGATTAAATAAAAATAATTGCTTCAATAGTTCATCAATCAGGAGGTCATGTGCCATTAGGAGCATTGGAAGTGACAAAAGTGAATTGTCATCCCGGATCCTTTAACTCTTCAATCAACCACTTTTCCTTTGCGCTACAGCACGTAGGATATAAATTTTGTTAGGATTGTATCAATAAATAATAAGCCACCCCCGAAGATAATCAAAGATTATTGTTTATTTATCTCAACTGTCCTCGAGTACATATTGCAAGAATTAAATTAAAATATAAATTAGTGAGGGGGGGGACTTCTAAATTTCTGATTAATCCATTAATTTTTTTAACATTTTAAAGAGAAAAAGCAGTGGCATAAAATAAAAAATAGTGATGAAAATAATTACTACGAATTTTAGAGATCATTATTTTAACGAATGTTTTTCTTTCCTTCTATCTTTTTGCTTTTTTATTATATTTTACAAAAGCCACAAAACTTTTTAAGATCTGAAAACAAAAATATATTTCACGGCCTTAGATAGTACATTTACGTATTCCCAAAAATTAAAAACATATGACAAGATATTTGCCAAACCCAACCAACAATCATGTTAGAAAGGAGATATTATCGAGCAGTATGCACACATATATTGTAATAATTGTAGCTTCGGTTAAACCGACTTTCAACACTTTCGAATCTCATGTCCGTGAATAAATACTGTAAACTAGTTTGGATAAAGTAATTGTATTAAAATGACAACTTCTGTTTTGAAGATTTCCTATATATATATATATAATGATATACGCACACAACTTTATATCGTTTGCAAATTTGAATGCTAAAATTAAATTTCGTAAATAATCAATAACGCGCACTTAAAACTATTTGCTTAGAGAAAACATTGATACTTATGAACTAAGACTTATTTTTCTAAATATCTTTATTATGTTTGATTGCTTTACAAATTAAACAATAATGCTGGGCTACTATTTATTGCTTAAGTTATTATTACTTTTGTGTATATTTATCAAAATATACAGAATTTATTTCCAAGTACTTTGCAGTATCTGTATTATCCGTATGTTATTTAGTTTTCTCATATTATTATCAACTTTTCTTCTTTTTTTAAGGTGCGGTGGTAGTATTAATTCGATAGGCCTCGTTAGTGTTTTAGTTGTAACATCTTGATGCTTAGAAGTCCTATCGGTCCAAACCATAATAAAAATATTTTTATTTTTAAAAGTGTCGAACATTTGTAAATAAAGTTCTTTGCCCCTTTGATCATCGTCAAAAGAAATCCAAGCAAAGAGTGTTTTTTTTTCTTTTCAATAATGAACCAATATTATTTTTTATTATATCATAAAGCGCTTTTTTTTTAAAAGAGAGAGAAAAAATAGTATAATATTTTTAATTTTTTTTTTTTACTAAATTATTTTTTAAATATTATAGTTATTATTTTAATTAATAAACCGCAAATTAAATGTTTTTACACACACTAAGAGGATTAGAATAAATAAAATTATTTAAATATATATACAAATATCGAAATAATACGCCTGAGTGTATGTGTGTATATTTAAGTTTTTTTGTTTTTTATAAACGTATAAACATTTTATTTATCTATAATAGTTTTATTATAATTTCTACAGAAAATAAATTTAATAAAAAAAAAAAAAGTCGCAAAATAAATGGATAATCTGATAAACCAATAAAAATATTTGGTATGCTTTCCTAAAAATTTTAGATTGATATATTTGTCTTTATTGTTTTCTTTGGCTATACCACCGAGACACTATTGTTTTTGTTTGGGTTTTTAGCTGAAAAAGCAAACCCATCATTTAGTTTAGAAAACAGTAATGCTGTTTCCCTAATAGAAATTATTTGTCATCTATTTTAGCATTTTTAAAAAACTTAATTAATATTTTGGCTTCACAACAAATAAACAACTCTTTTTTTTTCATTTCGTCAAGGTGTTTGATTATGTTTCTTCACAATATTTATAAATGCATATTATTGTTAAAATGATTGCTTCATAGATTGTTATTTTCCCCACTTTTTTACAAGTACCGATTTACTTTTATTTTAAATATTGCGTTTAGTTAAAATATATATGAATGAGAATCGAAATCATTGAAACTTTAGTAAATAAATAATAACTTTAATGATTTCATTTGCGAATGTAACTTTTTATTTCATTTGGAAACACACACACTTTTCCTTCCAATATAATTAACAATTTTAATTAATAAAATGATTCTTTGAAGTAACAAAAGAATATATTATAAATTTATAAAATTATATATTTTTATAATAAACAATTTATTTATGATTTAAAAAATGTTTTAAACCCGTTTGAATGCTATTGCTTTTCCTCCTTTTGTTTTATAAAATGTTTGTTATCCAGTTGGGTGTAGTGTCATTTTGTTTACAAGTTTTTAAATCAAATTCTTTTTTAACATATTTGCTTTTAACATTATAATTGCTTTTAATTCTTCAAAACAGTTTTACATCTCTTTTGAGACAGAGAAGCCATTAGAGACACTTGTTGAGTTGCCGTGGTTGCAAGTGTCGCTGTATGATGTCATCTTTTCCCATGATTCCTTTTTCCTACTGGGTATGGTCAAATTAAAGTTTGGCCTTCAAAAGGAGGAGACAACAAATAATATTACAATTTCAACGCGGAATTTTATTATTATAATTTTTGTTTACACTTTTCAGCTCATATATATATATGCTCTCACGTCATAATTTTCTTAATTTTGAATGCGTGCTCTCTGTATACAATAAACTGACTTTATTTTGTCCTGGCATCCTATTGGCTAGCAAAATTTCGAAATGTCCTTTTCTGAACTATTATAATAGTAAGTCTTAGCTTTTTACCTTCTTTGTGGTACGAGTTTTATTTTGTGTAAAGCAATGTGAGATTACAAAGTGTTAATCAATATTTAAAATTAAACAAGAAGCAATTTCAAAAATTCTGAGGTAAAAAAAGTATGTATTTTTAGATACTGATATGAAGGCTAACATAAAACTTATTATTATTGAATGAATGCAAATGGTTATTAAAACTTAAGACGCAGACCTAGTTACGCATCATTCAACTGCAACTTGACCTGTGAGGTCGCCCTGTCAGTCAGTTGCTTCGTGCTTGCCACAATTTGAACTTAGCTAAGCACCTGTTAAAAAAACTAAAATTATAATATTCGAAAGTGAGGATAAATGTACTTTAAAATTGGAAAGATTAATTATTACGATTACCTTTTCCCCAAAATATATGTATACGTATTTGGCTACTCGAATTTAGTGAAGTGTTAACAGAAAGAGTTTAAAAACACTCGTTCTCAAATCCACAAAAACAAGAACAGCCTCAGCAGGAATCTATTTTTACAAAAGAATGACAGTTTCAAACAGTTTGGTCACACCCCTTTAACGCATGCGTGCAGCGAAAGATTCGTATCTTTATTGAAAATCTTGCTAGGAGGCCATCAATCAAATCTGAATGAACCAATAGATTCCAGGCATGAGTCCCCTGCCTGCCCACTCACGCTGGGCGTCTAACAAGCCAGTGCTGAGCAAGCGAATAGGCAGCACTTTTGGTGTTCCTTGCTGATTCAAGCTTTTATTCGTAAGATCGAACAACTGCCGAGACTATGACACAGGCTTTAAGTAGTACGATGATGGATCATTCACTTGGCAAACGGAACCCCGCGCTAAGGTTAGTAGATGTAACTGCACATTCACATGGTCACCATCAAAACATCAATGGTGTTAGCAGTTTTGGATTAGGCCACCATAGCAGCGACCAAACCGCAGATATGCTTAACCCATTCGTGGACACGTCGCATGCCCATATGGGCACATTGAAGTTAAGTCCTCCGCACCATATGAGTGAACCTGTCGGATCAGCTCACGGTCAAGGAAATCACCAATTTAGTCCGCAGGCAAATGGATATGCCGTGCCCCATTCGCATGCTCACCATCATGGTCATGTTAGTAGTTATGCTGCGCGAGACTTCCTTCTGCGAAGGGAACACATGCCGTTAACGAGTAGTTTATCCACACATGACGCTATTTCTACGAATACTGGAGCCCACCATGGGATGTTTGTTCCATCATCAGCGAGTTTACATGGGGCACATCATACGGACCCAAATAGTACTCATGTATTATTTCCTAGTTTACATGATTCTCCTGCACATCATTCAGGAGCTCATGTTAATGGCCAGGTAAGGCTTAGCATTCCTGGTCCGGACATGTATTCGCGGGCCGATCAATTCGGTCAAGTAACCAGTCCAAGGAACGATCATCTTACATCGACGCAGCTACATAATCACATGAATCATATGAATATGAATCACATGAGCATGGGACCCCATGGACCCGGAGCTTTTTTTAGATATATGAGGCAACCTATAAAACAGGAAATGACCTGTTTATGGATAGACCAAGATCAACCCAGTCCCAAAAAACCTTGCAATAAAACATTTACAACCATGCATGAAATAGTGACCCATATAACAGTTGAACACGTCGGGGGTCCCGAGTGTACAAATCACGCATGTTACTGGCAGAACTGTGGACGTAATGGGCGCCCTTTTAAAGCAAAATACAAACTTGTTAATCATATACGTGTACATACAGGCGAAAAGCCTTTTCCTTGCCCTTTTCCGGGCTGTGGGAAAGTTTTTGCCAGGAGTGAAAATTTAAAAATTCATAAACGAACGCATACAGGTGAGTACTTAGAAATCATTGTGTTAAACTACCTTTTTCTTTTATTATTGTACTCGTAATTTAAACGTTAAGTAACATTAATGTGCTAAGAGTAGGTAGGCCTAATACTAATTAAACATTAATAGAGCTTGTGTATTTTATAGTTAACTGCCTAAAACAACTTTTCTGTTTAAATTACTCAATTAAATAAATTGCAGATGAAACGATAATAAAAATCATCTTACTATTATTGTTCAACAACGTAATTAATTTTATTAAGAAGAAAAATGCTTTTAGTGAAAGGCGCTTGAAATAATAAATATCTTCAGGCACTTGGAATTAATTGTAATATTTTATCTATATTTTAATAAATAATAAAGTGGGCTAAATAAATTAATAGTAAAATTTCATTATATTTTACTTTAAAATGAAATGTGTTTTTAACATTTTGAAGGCTCAAACGTTGCGCGTTACTTATTAAATTTGGAATGCACGCGTAATACACCAAGCCTTTAAGCAAACAATATTTAAATACAATTATATTTACTGATAATATATATAAACAATTTTAAAAATTGCTAATAAAATTTTTGGCGTTGCTTATGCCCACCTAATTAAATAAAAATAATAGTGCATGATTTTTAATTTTAGTATTTTGAAGATTAGTTTGATAAATTGATTTTTATATATTTATAATTGTAGTTTTGATGCTTATATATCTTTTTATCATTTTATAATATTTCTACTATCAGCAAAATTTATAAATATTATAGATTTAGACTGCTCGTTTTAATCTAAGTTTATAAATATTTTTATTTATTTAAAAGATAATGTAGCATGTGGAAATTTTTAATTAATATAATGTTGGTGTTAACTTTTATAACTGGTTGTTTTTGAGCAGTTTTTTTCTATATAGAGCATGCTCATTAGTCTGCTGATAACGGACGAGTTTTGAGAAGTTTTGGTGTAAATTAATTGCTTGTTAAGTTCTACTCGTTCCTGTTTCTAGGCGAGAAGCCGTTCAAATGTGAGTTTGAAGGGTGCGACCGACGGTTTGCCAACAGTTCGGATAGGAAGAAGCATTCACATGTCCACACTAGTGACAAGCCATACAACTGTAAAATTCGTGGCTGTGATAAAAGCTATACGCACCCAAGTTCTTTGAGAAAACACATGAAGATCCACGGGAAATCACCTCCTCCCAGTGGTTCCAACAACAGTTATGACAGTGAAGGAAGTCAAACACCATCTCTTGTTCCTCCACATTCGCAGTCCGGCCATTCAACGTTACCGATCGCACCAAATCCCAGCCTGGCATCAGCGCATCCGACCAACCTAAGTGAATGGTATGTGTGTCAAAGTGCAACGGGCATGCCCACCCCACCGAGTAACGAACATTCACCCGTTGGGGTGGTGAATCATATGCAGCACCAACCCACTTCCACCTCCCAATATTGACTGAATGTACCTTGGTAGTCAGCATTACTTGAGTCCGTGCCCATTGAAGTCCAAAGTGCCTTCCTCCTGTTTTTTCTACTAGTATGTATACCAAGAAATATGTGAGTTGATTATTTACTTTGATAGAATTGTTTTTATTAAAAAAAAAAAAAAAAGTATACATTTAATTTCATAGCACAATCACAGGTATTGGCTAAATAATGACAGAAATGCAAAGTTTACGTATGAACAAACTTTCCTATTTGAAGAAAAACGTATGGATAAGAAAGGCAAGAGTACATTTGTATTTAAAATAAATATATATACAGTATACACATCCTCAAAGAGGACAAATGAGACTAAAAATGTATTTAAAATTGTTAAGATTATATTTTTACTGCCTAAGATAAACCTTCTCTCAAAGGCTGAAAGTATTATTTAAAAAAGCAAGAAAAAGTAAACAATAACTGAATAAAATCTTTAAAAAAAAAAAACACTAGAAAAAGGGACAAGGTTCCTAAGAATATTTGTGTGAAAATTTTACAGTGGTTCCGAGCGATCAAAATTTGTCCCATAATGCAGTGTTAACTGTCAATTGTTGCTCTTAATAACTCCACAACAGTAAACATATATAAAATATTTTTCCATTGTGAATATTTGTAAATAAGTATGTCGATTTGCTTTGATCTAAGCTTTTAAATATTATAAATAAAACGAATATATTACAATAAATGTTAATTTAGACAAAAAAAAAAATGTATATTTTAATTTTCCTCCCTTTAAAAGGCTGTGAGAAATAGGCTTTTCGATTAATGTACACCTACTCCACACTTTTATCTTCTAAAAATTAAAAATATTTTTATTTATTATAACTTTTTAAAAAATAAAAATAAAAAATGTACAAAAAAAACGTATTTTATATATTATTATTGTTTTCATTAATAATATTTATCTTTTATTTGTACTAAAATTTATATATCTGATAAATTTTAATCTTATATATGTTGAAATAAATTTTATTTATACACCATTTTTTTTTTATAAAAATAAGTAATAAATATAAAAGTTTAGATTGTAAAAGTGTGAAGTAATTGTATTTTAAATTTCAAAACGAAAAACCAAAACAATATATATAAACCGAAACATTGTGATTTTTTTTAAAAAAAAAAGTTCGTATATCCTGGTTCTAAATTGTAAATATTGTAAATTTTTGTACATAAATAAATTTTTATGTTATTTTTGCGGGTAATCCGCATTGTGTAAATCATTTCTTATTTAACAAATTTAAACGAAACAACTGTGCGTGGTACAGTTTAGAACAAGCTTTAGTGTAGGAATGTTTTCCTCACTTGTCTGTAAATATATGTAAGCTTGCAAGATTATTGTAATCAGGATTATTTTTAATATATTGACTACTTTCATGCCTTATTTAATTAAATACGTGCATATCTTGTACGTAAAATGAAATATATAGAGGAAGTTATGTTTCTTTTTTTATTATTATTATAAAAAAAAAAAAGATGTTCAATTTGTTTAAAGTTTTATCTTGTTTTTATATTTATTTATTTATTCAGTTCAGATTCTAATTTGTTTTGAAAATATTTTAATGTGATTTTTCACATTTTTTAAACTAGGTAATAAAAAAATATATTTTCAGTTTCAAAATACATGTACATTTTAATTCTATTGTTAATTAAAATAATAGCTTTACTCTGAACAAAATCTGCAGGTTTTAGAAGGCGGTCTAATGGACTCGTTTTGAGTACTAACTGAAATATTGCTCGCTTTAAAATAAATTATTTAAATTTAATGAGAAATATTTTTTAAAAAATGAAATAAGTAATTGAAGCTTAAAAAGTATTGCTTCCATATTTGGCGGGTGAAAAGTGGGTTTGTGTTGTTTGTGTTGACCTTGTGTCTAGTTAGAGCAGCAAGACAGCTGAATATAGAGGAAAGGTAGTCATGCTGTCTTGATACTACTCAAGGGGAGTCGAGCAGCTCAGAATATTAGTATACCGAGTTAGAATGTATTTTACAATACTAGAATGCTCTTGTTAAATTATTCACAGCCCATGACTGCTTTAAGTGAATGAATGTAGTAATAAATTTATATATATATATTTAATGTTACATAAATGTTATTTTCATTTCTGGGCTAACTCTAGGTAAGAAGAAGCCTAGTGCATCATTCAATTCTAGTTTGTATTATTTCTTTTATAATTGAAAAGTAAATAACAGCCTAGTCACTTGAGCAGGAGCTTTTTTTCTTCTTTATTTGCACATCTCTGTGTCTGTTTTCTCAACACTTTGCTTAAGCAAACAACGATCTATTCACAGAACGTCCTTAATTCTTTTATATGGGAACGTTACTGACTAATCCCTCCGTAACTACGAACGCATATGAATTTTTGTATGGCAAATAACAGAATATTTACTGCTAAGGAGACCAAGTTGTTGGTACAACAAGGTGGGTTAAAAAGGCAGACATGGCTAGCTTTTGTTTGCCTGGGTTTGAAAAGGCACTTTTGTTTCTTTCAGTTCCCCCTTGTGGCGTTCAAAGCCACCCTCCATACAATCAATAAAGCATTCATAACCACAAAAGCAGATGACAGCACCGAACATGAAGTAGGTAAAAAGCTGTGGAACAACTCCTCGACAAAATAAAATTCTCATACAATTACATTTATGTATACCGTGTATATCGAAAAAGATAGCGCTTTTCCATCTATTTCGTTACTCTTCTTCCGTATTGCGTTCTTACTGATCTCTTATAAATTTACCTGTCAGTTTTTAAACGGAAGAAGAGAAAGGGGGAGGAACAGAGCAGGTCCGGAACGATTCTCCATCTACATTTTAAATAGTTTTTATGACATTTCAATGGCACATTCAGGTTTGATAGATGAAGAACTGGGCAAGCGAGTGGATTGCCCTCAAGCCTTCCCTCTGGGATTGTCACAGCTATTCAATATTCCCGTTTAGCTAGTGATTTACTGGAAAGGCAAGATGAGCAAGTCAAAAGCTTTAAGTAATAGACCAGGAGGTCAGAAATATGATTTGTTGTGTGTACACAGCATTGACCAAATCGTCAAAATAATAATAACAGCCATAGTTTAATGCTATAAAATTTATTTTTCCCTTATTTAATTTTTACATTTATTAGTTTATATATGTGTGTGTTATTAACATATCTATAACTTTACACTTTTCCTATTAAGTTGGTAAAATGATTTTTTTTTTAATATTTTAAAAATCAATCGCTAAATAAATATTAATTATCATTTTGTTTTGCGAATCTATTTATATAGCTTTTAAATTACCATTTTGTTTTTCGAATAGTTTTATATGGTTTTTAAATACCACTTCTTTTAAAACTCGCTTTTAAAAATACGCTTGTGGCGCCCCCATTTTCCCCGTAGAAAATATTAAGATTTGTTCTTAGAGTTTAGCGATCTCTTTTCTTTCTCTATAAACTTAATTAATTCTGCGAAAATTATACATATTGTAGTTAATTTTACAGTTATATGTATAAACGTACTAACGCTGTCTCTCCTAATGATTGTAATAACGTTTCCGTCGGTCTAACATTTTGTTTTGTAAAAAATATTTTTTAATCTACAGGTTTTTTATTTAGTTTATAATTTTTTTTTACGGATGAATATATAAATAATTTTAAAATGACCGATTAAATATTTCATTTGTCGCTGCGTTTTTTTACTTTGGAATTTTTGAAAACTGTTTTCTGAGAGAAGACATGCTTGTATTTACAAACCGCTGTTGATATTTATTGAAAAATATTCTATATAAATACAGGTATATAATAAGCCTGTGTTTCAGTTATTCTAACTCTAATGTTTAATTTTTGTTATATATATATAATTTGTCAGCTGTTTAATTAGTTGATTTGTCTAAAAAATATAATTAACACCATTAAATAATTAAAAGTTCGATGAATTTTAAAAGTTAATGCTTTAAACTGTAAATCTTTAATTGACTGATTTTAATTGAAATTATTTCTTCTTTATTTTTTATTCAAATATCCATTAAATGCAACTAGACAACAAGTGATTATACCTAAAAACCTATCGGTAACAAAATTATATTTTCTCTTAATTGAAAATTGATATTTTATTGTGGATTATTTATTGAAGCAAATAATGAAATTGTCTGTATCCATGCTTAATTAATGCACTTTTATAAATTGATTATTTTACTTAACTTGAACTAAAAACTTTTTAAATTTAAATTCTTTTTGACAAATATGCAGTATTGGATGAAGACTACATTTGATCAGACGTGATTATCTTAAATGATTTCAAACTGTAATCTGCTATATTTCTGCAAAATATTTAAGATGAAATCTTTTCTTTGGAAATTTAAGATTTAAGACAGAATGACTTTTATAATTTATCCGGATTTATACATTTAATAGACATATATAATGTATTTACAGATATTTGCTAATGTTTAATAACCTTATTATTTTAAAGTCGTCGTACCGCTCCCCCATTTCTTTTTATAAAATAATGTTTGTGAAAGTTTAAACTTAAAAATATTAAATAAGATTATTTACGATTTTCAATGGATTGATTATGAATTAATTTTATCATTTTTCTAACCATAAATATGAAATTCTTATGAGCATTTTTTTATGAAATAGATGTGTTGTCCATTGAATTTTATCAGAAATCAAAAAGATATTGCAATGAATTGTGAATGAATATGGGTTTGAAACATGGACAATCAAAATAATAATAATAATAAACATCTCAATGCTTTTATAATATGGTTATGGAAAAAGTCTTAAGAATAGAAATAACATTATTGAAATTAATAATAATAATAATAATAATAATAATAATAATAATAATAATAATAATAATAATAACTTGCTTGCAATTAATGAAATTGATAAATTTTATCCTATCAAAATAAATTTTAAATTTATTTTTCTGATATTATATTTCAGCTCATTCCACAAATCTAATTTGCTTAGTCCTATTCAAATCATTTACAAATTAATTTTGATAAGTATGCACTTGCTTATTGTGGATAGTTTTAAGTATGGTAACAGCATTCTTTAGCTAGATATATGAAGAGCTTAAAAAAGCAGTAGCCAGCAAGCTTGCCTAAATTCAAACCTGGATAAAACTTGGAAATGTTCTCTAATAGCTAATTAACTGGCTATTCATTATTGGTTGGTAAACAAATATCTATATATCCATAGTTGTTATCTTAAAGGTAAAAGGTACTAATTTATTGGCAAATCAGTATTGATGCTTTCACAATGGGTGGAGGTAGTGTCATAATTCCTGGATCTAACTGAAGGTTTGTCTTACCTAGATATCTATTAAAAATTATTACAAAGTAAATAAATAGTAAACTAATTGAATAAAAAAGCAAAAAAAAAAAAAAAATGGTGTAGATTGATGTATGAATTTAGATAAAATAATAAAATGAAGGAGATTAAGGGGGTATTATTTTAAAAAAATAGATAACTTGCTAACTAATATAAATTTAGAAATCCTTATCTTAAAATATTATTTTTTACTGTGAAATTATATGTTAGAAAAACAATTGCTTGTAATAATGTGAAGCAATAACAAACTGTGGATGATGAACCAGCAAATCCTATATAAATATAAAATTTGAATTTGAAAAATCTAAATAATTTATTTCAATATTAGGCTTCATTTTAGCTTAAATGCAAATGCATTTTGAAATCTTTTGAAATTGTTTATTTTCTAGGATGTTAATATTCTTTTATTTTATTTATTATTTATTTTGTCAGTTTATACAAAATAAGACTATAAAAATCCATTCTTCTTTGCATTTTTCATTGTGCTTATTATTTAATAATTTTATTCCTTGACTGTCTAGCAAACTTTTTCAGAGCTATAAAATACAAATAAACCTATTTTGTTATTTTTATGTATGTACATGTGCATTTATAAAAAAAATATAAAAAAATTTATTATATGTTTACAAAAAAAAAAGGCATATGATTTGGAGTTCATAAGAAGTTGGAGCATCAGGTCTGTCCTACCAATATATTTACAAGAAATAATGTAATACAATTATATTTTATAACTCTGAAGAAGACTATTAGAGAGTCAAAACTGCCAGGTAATTTCATATGAAATGCTAAGAAAAAATATTTTTTTCAAAGATTTATTTTATACACTATATTCTTATTAATTCAATACTAAAATTTATATAATTAAAATTTTTACACCTTTTTAAAATCAATTATTATAAATTTATCTATAAAAAATTAAATATAAAATAAATATTAAGTTATCATATTTAAATTATAGAAAAAATTCAATTGTTTTATTTATTTATATTATGTGTAAATACTTTTTCACAACTCAAACTGTAAAAAAATGTGAATCAAATAGGGTAATGATAAGAAATATCACTTCATGAATTAAATAAATTGATAGGAATATATCACTTGCATTTAAAAGTGCTTATTGTACTATGAGATAGAAATATATAGCATTTCCTCAAAAAGAAAAACCTCTAGTTTTTTGAAAAAAATATTGTGAAAAATCACTAGCACATATTATTTAACAATGGACAGTAACATCATTTTCATACTCTTCAAAAGCTAATATTTCATTATGTGAATTGAAGTATTATTGTTTTGGAAGATGATGTTGTCATCAGTACAAATGTTTGTGTCCTAGTGTAAATCTGATTCATCAAAATATTTAAATGATCTTCAGCTGTAGTAGTAGTAGTAGTAGTAGTAGTAGTAGTAGTAGTAGTAGTAATAGTAGTAGTAGTAGTAGTAGTAGTAGTAGTAGTAGTAGTAGTAGTAATAGCAAAAATGGAATCATTTACTGTGCAAAGTTTGAGTGCTGGAAATGAGAGGTCTGAAGTCTTGGTGTGAACTTTGGGTGTCTGCCACTTTACCACTATGTTAACTCAAACAGGGTTATGGCTGTGATGTCCACATAGATTAATAGTTGTATGAAAGAATCATGTGATACAGAAACCAAATTTTGATAATGTTTTTATGGTTCAGAGATGACTATTGTTTGTCAGTCTTCTTTTGTTTTTATGGTTCAGAGATGACTATTGTTTGTCAGTCTTCTTTTGTTTGAAGTGTTCTGATTATATGAATTATTTGCAGACACCCAATATCCAACCTTTTTTTACATTTATAATTTCTTATTTCCACAATATAAAATTCATATTAGAAACTAGAGTCTCTAAAGAGCTGTTTCTTAGTTCTAGCATTTGGTGAGTTCTATAATGATTTATTTCACTGTTTGTGTGTATGTGTGTGGGGTTTTTTTTTTTATTCTCTACCTTTGCTTTTAAAAAGTTTTAATTTTTCATCATAAATTTTCAGCATCATCCTTGAGATCAACAACTATAAAACATAGTTTGGTCATTAATATTCTAGGTATTAATAACTTGTCTTTAAAAAAAAAAGATTAGATCTGTTGTTTTTCTCACATTTGTGAAAGAAACCTAATATAGTATTATATACTTTTCATAATCTACTTAATGTTATATCTGCACTTGATAAAAAAAAAAAAAACATTACGAAATTAATTTTTATATTTCTGAATATCAAAACAATAGTCCTCATATTAGAAATATTTTTTTATTATTTTATAGTGCTAAAGCATCATTAAACAAATAGAACAATTATTGTAAAATGCAGTTAATGCACATTTCTAAAAAGTTTATTTGACTGAAAAATAATTGAAATTTCGCCCTCATTTTATTCTTTAGTCCAATTGCCTAAAAATGTTTTTTGACAACATGTAACATTTACTTAATTTGTTAAATAACGCTTCATCTTTATGTTTTATCTACTAACTTATTTAGATATTACAAGCGCATATGTGTTATTATTTATTAAGTCGATTAAATTTAAAACCAGATTATGTGGTATTCAGTCTCCATGTAATAGATGCGTATTAGATATGTTTATTAATCTCATTGTATCTTTTTGGTGGTACTATTTAAAGTTGATTGTTATTCTTAGAGATAGATAGATAGTAGTAAGTATACCTTATTAAATGATTTACTTAATGACATTTATGTTATAAGTCATTAAATAAGTTTATTTAGTAATAATCCTTACTATATATGTATATATGTGACGCGCGTTTATATATACATATTTGCAAATAGAATTATACAATAATTAATTTTCTTTCATAAAAATTTACTTTAATTACTGAATGTGCAACTATCTAATATTAACTATTTTCAAAACTGATTTCCAACCCATACTTGATTAACAAGAACTTCGTTGGAACCTAATTTTTATTTTTGCATTTGAATGTGTGTATAAAAAAAGATAAATTATTACGATAAAATGTTTTCTAATTTTTTTTTTAAGAATATATATATATTTAAGTATGACACAATTTTTACAATTTTTATAAATTTCTTTTGGAAAATACTCTCGATCTACTAACACTTTTGTATTTTAAATAGATCTTTGATTTAATGTTAAGTAAAATAAGACTTAAGAGATGGTGATCATATGATGTTTAGTGTTTTAAAATAAGACTTGGTATTAAGAAGATTGAAAATTGAAGACAAAATTTATTCTATCATCATAGCAAGCAATATAATATATTGATTTAATATATGTATAGCGAGCATGTACGTGCGTGTAAATTTCTGATTTAAAAAAAAAAGGAAGAATATTCTTGTAAACTAATGCATTTATATATGTGTTGTGGGTGCATGCGTGATCGTGTCTGCATTTAATTAATCATATAGTATATATAATATAGTAATTTATTGTATATATATATATATCAAATATGTGTGTGCGTCTAAATTTTCGATATAAAAAAATACCCTAGTAAACTAATTCATCATATATACGCCTATTGTGTTTGCATGTGTAGGCGTATCTGTATTTAATTAATCATATAGTATATATAAATCTTGCAATTTAATATTTGTTAAAAATAGCGGAACAAAATTTATAAACAATAATGATTAAATTATCATTAACGTGCATTTTAGCAGTTGTAATTAAAGGTACTATCATTTTTACCTAAGTACTATATTAATCGCTAACGTTTAAATTTAATAGCCTGTTGTTGTTGTTTGTTTTTTTTATTATAATTTTAGAATTTTACGGTGAAATATAAATCAAGAATTATAATTATTTGTTGTTTTTTTTTCTATGGGAGGGGGGAGGGAGGAAGAAGCGCCATCAGATTAATCAAACCACAGCTATCAACAATAATACCCTCTTTATAAACCCATCCCTTATGTAGAATTGCTGATTTTGCTCCATAAATCCGTGTAATTGTTCCGAGTTCACCAATTGTTGTTTCACTGAGATGTTTTGTTAGGTTTTGACCACATAAAAATAGCTTTAGGAGTAGAGGAAGAGAGATCATTGATTGTTAGGTTCCTTTAACGTAATCAACCGTGTCTAGCGTTGTAATCATGCAATCTGTTATATATGGAGAGAGCAGTAATATTTTTCGGTAATATACAAATTTAATTGTGCATTTTGCTTCTAAAAAAAAAAAGAGGATAATTTCTATTACAACAGTAATGCATAATCAAATTATTAAATACATCTTTGTATATAAATTTTCAGTAGGTAGGAATTTAGGCATTCATAGTACTAGAGCAGAAAAATTATATAATTTTTTTTGTAATATAATGAAATGGAAACAAATCATTTACTTTATAATAAAATTATAATTATTTAATAAGCTAAAGAAAGCTATTTTTAACGTTCAGTCTGTAGGTTGATTATACTTCCTATTAACTAATTATTCTTAATTGTTTCAATTTCTAAAAATATAAAGAATTGAAATGAATTTGAACCTTGTAGAAATGATTTTTGCTAAATTTCATATTTAATACCCAACAAGTGTGTGTGTGTGCACATATACTTACATATGTGATGTGAGTACCCCCTTATATATGTAATTTCATTCGCATGTAAATGTACTCGTTGTCCTTAAATTAAAAAAAAGACAAATGGTATATCAGTAAAGAAAATTAACTGAAGTAAATACTGTATTCTTTCGGCTTTAAGTAAGGGATTTCATTACTTTATGATGTAATTCCAAATTTGAGATGCTAAAATACATTTTATCAAGGAATGGCAATCCATTGCTAACTCTCGACGTATGATAATCCAGTATTATCATTTGATCTTAGTACTACATTGGCCAGTTATTCCAATCAGTATTTGAGCTGAAAACATACTCAATTCAATTTTATTCTCTTCTTTTAGATTAAAATTTGTGGAATTGGTAGTTTTCATAAATATCAAATATAAAATGAATATATGTTTTTATTGAAGCATTTATAAATTACAAAATTTTGCTTTATGATTTAAGATATAAATACTGACATATGCCGGATTTATTTTCCAATTTCTAATAGATTAAATACTATTAAATAACTGTTATAGTTTTGGTTATATATATAGTCTGTTTAAGGAAGCCTGTTGGCGCTTAATGCATAATCAGTGATCTGGGGGTTTAAACCGGGTCTGATAAAACTTGAAATTTTTTTAAAATTCCTATTCTAGATTATGGTACTTTATTTTAGATAGTCTAATAACTAATATAGCTTCCCATCTAATATTGGTCTGCAAATGATCATCCGTCAGTCATTAACTATAAAATGAAATAAGAACGGATAACTGTTCAAATCCTCGCCACCCAGCAATTCGCCAGCTTAGTGTGTGACAGCTCTTAAGAAGATATATTTTTTTAATGCGATATCTTCTACTTTTTTTTTAATATTTTATACAATAGGCGTGGTGTTTTAGCACTGCTTTTACGCTACTGTAATAAAAATTGCAATTAATCTATATTTATTCTTATAAAATGTATAAATTATTACAGTGATTAAAATGTGATTTCTTCGTTTTTTAATTTCACCATCAAAGGCAAATGTTTATCTATGAATATATAAAAATTCAGCATGATTTGTAAATGAAAATAAAAATATATTCTTCTCTGAATTGGGTTTGCATTTTATAATTTATTTTTATTTTCAAAATGAATATTTAAGTAAATCTTTTAAACTAAAACAGATATAGGTAATTATGTAATATAGATTTTTTTTATTAGTACTCTCTCCAATTAAATTTTAATTATTGCTTCTCTCTTTTTTTTTTTTTTTTTGCAAATGTCAAAGTTAATATATTGAGCGAGCACTTCTTTATTAGCTTTGTTCAGATTTTTGATGGATTGAGGTTTGAATACTATCGATTTTCATATAAATACTAATTCGGAGCATAATAATCAAAAGTCACGATATACGCGATTTTGGTTGATCCTAAAGTGACAATAAAGAGTAAATGTTATATTTGTTTGCGAAGCTGTCAAAAAAGAAAATATTTATTGTTCTCTCTTCTTTAATGATTGCCTCATCAGTATTGTCAGAAACGTTTACTGAGTTGGTGCTTAGTAAAGAAGCTAATATACTGCCAGGAAATTGTGCTCATTTGGTTTGACCATTAGGGCTAAAGTTTTTGTGGCAACCGCTTTTGTTCGAATGCGGCGATTTCATTAATATCATTTTTCTAATTTTGGAAAAACTTGTCCCACTTTTTTTGAATTATCTCCCTGTATAATCAATCATGAGGAAGTGAAGTTGTCCTTAACCGCAGCTAAAGATTAAAGTCGTCAAGGGAAAATTGTTGAGTCGAATGTTAGTTAATCAACGCCTCACTCCCTCCGAAGTGAGAATTTGCAAAGACTCATCTTCGAAAGTCGGACAATAACAGGATGTCTCTTTCTTCCAGTTGTATTGTAAAATTATTCCTTTTTGTATTTAAACGATATATTTACAAATGAAAATTAAATATGAGTTGGTCTTTCGAAATATAGATAGAATTATTATTCTTGCTGTGAATAGAGTTCAAATATTAAATGTTAATACGGAATCATAATTTAAATTGACGGGAAAAAAAAGTATCAATTTTACTGTTAGATAATTGAGTTATCTGTGGATAATAAATATATTAAATCAATAATCTGTTTATTTTTATTCCATTCACCGGTAATTAGTACTAAATTAAAATATCGGCTTTTTTTTATTATTATTAAAGAATAAATTATAAATAAAATCTCACCAATACATGGAGATATAGTCTGTGCGCCTATTTTTTTTTGTTAAATTACTGTAACTGTATTTATTTTGTTTTCCAAAATCTTCATTGCCGTAAATATTGAATGCGATTATCTGAAAAACTTCTTTATCAATTCTCCCAAGTGTAACTTATCTTGGAAGTTATAAAATGGATAGTGTAAATGCTTTTATTCAAATTTTAATTTTTATTTATTAGAAATAAATAATAAAGAATGTAATGTAGTGAAGGCGAGTGGAGTATTTATAAAGATGTTTAGTTGGCTTGATTGTTATTTTATTTATGCAGAAGTGTGTGTGTGTGTGTGTGTGTGCAGTTCAGATGTGATACCATTTATTTTTTTAATTGATTAGTCTCTCTTTGATACTCTTATTTTTCATCTTTCACTGCCTCTTCAATGATATATCCAGAGTAGAGACTCCAATGGTACCTTAGTTTTCTTTTTCAGTCTATATCATAAATCTATTATAATTTTTACTACAAAATTAGCAAATAATTATTTTTGAGTATTTTGTTTAAAATTTATATATCTCCTTAGGTATATAGGTTTTTTTAAATTTCTTTGTTAATTAAGAAGCAAAATAAATATTTACCTAGCATTTTATTTCTTTAAAGCAAGAAATTCGTCGCTGTCTCCAATGCAGTAAGTAGTATATGTAATACAAATGTATGTGTGTAGATATTTGTAGGTGTGTATTATTCACATTATGATATTATTTTAAAAATATAACTTGTAATAAGTTGCATAATTATAATAGCAACAAATATTGCTAAAGGTTATAAGTATTCTCTCAGAACAACTTTTGCCTTAGTGTTTCTATTGTCGTCTGAAAATATATGTACCCACATTACAAATATATATATCCAACTATCGCAAGATGAAGGGATTTAAAGTATTACATATTAAGTAAAATAAATTAATATATTTATAATTTATCTTAATCTCCATTTTCTTTTCGGTCAAATTGAAATGTTAACAACCATCTTTAGTTATTTGTCTTTTTATTTTTGTTGTATTTTATAAATACATAATTGAATTTGATATAATGCATACTATCCGTTTATAGAATACAAATAAACTTTGTACTCGATCTCAGACCTTAGTGCTTTCGGTTATACGTTAAATGAAAAATGAGTCCTATTTTATTTACTTTTCAAAACAAAATAAAAATGCAAATTCTAAACATATTTCAAGGTAATTCTAAATTCTGTAAAAAAGAAAAAGAAAAGATTATACACTAGATTAACAATTTATTCTAAAAAAGATTAAAAAGAGGGAAAAAAGATTATCATGCATTTGAAAACATTTATTGCAAACTGAAATCTTGTACCGCAAATATAAATTAATTTTAAAATATTTAAAAGTTAATATGAATTACAACATCTACAGCATTTACTAACTTATGGAAATATTTTATATGTAAAAGAAAGTATTTACTGCGGGAATTTATTTTTTAAAATAGTTTAATTTTATTGATCCTTTTCTTTGGCTAATATGAAATTCAGTTTCAAAGAGGCGATCACTTTTAAAAATACGATAAAATTATTATTTTATCTAGAGTATATATATAGTATGTGACTGAAGAAGGTAAACGTTTATTGAAGTTTATGATGAAGCCTTAAAATTGAAATAATATTTTCTGGATTAAATTGCGCTAACAATGTGCCGAGCAATAGCAAACTATTGCCGCTAATACTCATTGATTATCGCTTGATCGTAGTTGTCTTGTTTAATTATTTAATTTTTTTTAATCAATATATATAATAATCAATTGAATAAAATAAATAATCTTTTAATCAAAGTCAAAAAACATCAAAGAATAAATTGTTGAATTAGAAAGTTATGTTTTTGACGTAAATGTTGTTTTTAAAAATGCCTTAATATTTGTTAATTTTTTTTTTTTTACAAATAAAAATAATAACTTGAGTAGAAAATCGCAAATAAAGTATATTAAATATATATATATATTCAATTTATAAAAAGCTAATGTTTACTTTTTATTAATAAGATACTGGTTATGTAAGTTGTGACAATGTTGCGTCTATTTTATTTCGTTCATAGGTCATGCATTTTTTAAGACTGTATTATTCCCTCTTTATAAATTTTACCGAACTTTAAAAATAAATACTTGTAAACCTTGCCCTAAAATTAGAAAAACATACTGTAATTACTTTATTAGCTTTAGTTGAAAATGAATTAAATAATTGACTAAAAGACTTTAATTATTTAAATAAAATATATTTGAATCGAGACCAATTTAAAATTAAAGTTATTTTTGCGCAATTACTTGTAGTTTCTACTATTTGAAAAATCAACGTAAATGAAATTATTTTAGAGCTTTGAAACTGAAATCATATGTTGGTTATTTCACTGAACCATTTGCCTTTTATTTTCTATAATATAATTAGTATTTTGATTTATAAGAGAAGACTGCATTGTAAACCAAATGAAAAAAAAATTAATATAGGTCTAAAGTATATTACTTCTCTGCAACAGTAATAAGTGTGTGTTTGTCTACATATATATGTTAAACAAACTTAAAAGTTCCATTAATAACGCTTTTTGGAAATTATTATGTATGCCTTTAAGTAATGGTCATATTCTCTCACCTAACGTTAATAATAATAATATGTACATTAAACGATCGTCTATAAAGTTAAGTTCGTTGGTCTCTTGTTGTTTGTCTCTCGGCAATAATCGTTATGATTTGCGATATAAGAAATTTGATTATTGGTTTCTCCCTAACCTTGAACAAAAAAATATTTATAAATTCAAAATTCCTAAAATAAAACGATCCTAATTGTACGGTAATCTTATATAAACATTGAAATAAATTTTGATATTGAGATCATCGTAACGAATCATGAGGCTATAAATAAACATTTAATCTACTCTCTGAATTTATCATTTACAATTATAAGCACTAACTAATATATGTTTGTACCTAATATATAAATTATATTCCACATACTTATTTTCTTTACAAATCTTATTTATTATTTGAGCAAAAATAAATAAATTATTACAATTTGAGACAAAAGATGCGCGGATAAAAATTTGAAAATATATAGTTTACTTATTTATTTAATGATTCCTGCATTTATAATTTCTCTTAGCTTTTATGTTTGTGTTTTTATTCCTGTTGATGTTAGCGCGATGTAATATTTTGTTTGTTTTAAGTAATAATTTCTTTTTTATCCTATAGGCTTTGCATAATTTTAATATTAATAAATTATTCCAGAAATTTCATAAAATTCTCTAAGCATTTTTTTTTATGATACTGTTGTTCCTAAATGTAGTTGTATCTAAATACAGTATTATTAATTTTGGTTCTTTTTATTTCAATTATAGACCTATAAAATTTGGAAATTAAATTTCTTATCTAATATATTTTTTCCTTCTATAGTTTTGGAGTTCTTCATGAAAAATTTGTCCATTTACATGTAATGTCTTTCGCCAAATATTTTGAGATTGGAGCTTTTTTTTTTGATTTATCGGAGAACTTTTTAAGCAAGCAACCATGTAGCAAAGTCAGCACAAGGTTCCATTTAACTAACCAAACTGAGGTTTTTTTTACTTAACTCAGCTATGAAGTTATCCAGTGACCTTTATTCCTTGGGTCTGCTTCCTCACCATTATCTTAAGTTAATTGGTGCACCACATCCTTTCTAGATTGGTGAATAATTAACAAATTATTCTTATCTGGAATATAATGATCCCAAATAATCTGAATTTGTCAAATGAGTGTTAGTACACTCATCATAAACAAAATACAATTTTAATTGAAACCTTATAACTATTAGGGGAGTTTTCATACACCTATCCCTTCTGAGGTTATGCTTAACTTTCAACTATGATTCAAAATTATTAAAAAACTAATTCCATTTTCCTCCTCTCAATATTAAATTTTCTTATGCACTTTATTTAAACAAAATTTATTATTATTATTTTCTATATAAAAATATTAGATGTGTTATTATTCTAATATACTGACATATGTATATGAGATTTGATCTTTGGGAAAACAGGAATGAATAAATAACATTAGAAGATATGGAAATGTGTTTTTGGAGGAGATTGATTAGAATGGATGGAATAAAAAGAGATATTGAGAGAAATCGGTATGGGAAAAAAAATCATGGAATATATTTTGAATCATGGTATTTTTCTTTAAAATGTTTTGGGGAGTAAAATTTTGGAAACTTGAGTAATAGGTCGATATATTATCTTTAAAATATGATCAATGAAATTGGATGTACTTTATGGCAATTATGGAAAGAATGGTGGATACAAAATAAATGGCTGCAGCAACAAAGGATTACTGGCTTTTTGATTTATTTATTTTTTTCAAGATGTCCAAAATAATTTTAAATGCTTGATTGTATTTAATAACTGTTGCAGTTTTCATTAAAATTATATTTACTAATAAGGATCTTTTTCCTAATCAAAACAAATTTCAAAAAGCAATTGCCTATCATTCATTCTTGAAATTAGCAAATACTTGCCCAAACCGCTATTCTAATTTAGTGTATCTTTTTAAAAAAAAAATTAATCCAATTTTAATTTGTTTGTTTTTAAAAAAAGCCATTTATGACCTCTTCTATTTTTTAATTTTGTTTTTAGAAAAAAAATTAAAGGTGGTGAGATAGGAGGAGTATTTTTGGAATCTTAGAATATCCATTAACAATTATCACTCAAATAGTTTGGTAATTTCCATTTTATATTTGATAATGGTTCAGTTATCCTCAACAACTTGCAAAACTTTGAGCTTCATCCAAATGTTCAACCAAATTTCTTCTCAAGTAAAACTCTCCTGTGCAGCTAAGCAATATCAGTAAATAGGTAATTCACTAATGATTGACTTAACTTATAAAGACATGACATGTTAAAAAGTAATTTTATTAATTCCATAGACATCCATTATTTTTTTAGTATGTGTGTGTATATGTATGCATATATCAATGCATAAAACTATACTAACAGCTTTTTTTAATAAATTAAATATTATTACATCTTACTATACAATTTAACTAATCAAGCCATTTAGTATTATAGAGTCTAAATTGCAAGCAAACAAAAATATTGGCTAACAATAGAAATGAAAACTTAAATAAACCAACAGCAGCTTTTCTACTTTTTATAGGTAAGATAAAATTAATTTCTAATTCCTTTAACAATCTTCCAAAACTCTTTTACTTAAACTTGTAACAAATATACTAATGCATAACACTAAACTGACCTTTTTTTATATGAACAAATATCACTATTAGCTATGTATATAATTTATCAGCTGCACAACCTAGTATAAGAAAAATGAATTCATTTTCCACTTTAGATTATAAATGAGCTACAATCAGACATTATAACAATGGAAAGCTGAGAATATTACTACAGCAAACATGGTTAATTTTATATTTTCCATTTATTTTATAAATTTAAAATAAAGACTTAGTGATTTTGGCTATTGTAACATTTTCAGTTTATTTAGGTCTTCATTCCTAAGATGGCCAGACAAAATGGATTCATTTTTTATCTATAGGGACTAGGCAGAATGGCTAGTTAAATTGTATACACAAGTTGTAGTGATATCTGTTTATATACATCAGCATGTCTTTGGAAAGCATTAATTAGGCATGAGGATACAGTAATCTTGGTTGATATCAGTTATTAAGTAGGTAGGCGTAGTAGAATACTATGATTATCATGGTGATAGTCTGCTTGAAACTCGGGGGGGGGGGAGTATGAATTAAATAAAAAAATATTTTTGTAGTGGTATTTTGATAGAGAGATATTATTAACTTTTAATATTTAATATCGTGATTATTCTATGTTGGATATTAATTTCAGAGCCACAGTGATTTAAAAATATTTTCTACTGAAATAAATTGAAATGCTCTTCTTTTTTATTATTAAAAGCATTCCTACTTAAAAGAGAATAGAGATTGGATTTTTATCACTAGTAGTAATTCTAATAATTATATTTAAAATTAACTCATAACCTGATTTTTTTAAATTTTGAAATAAACTAGTTTTAATTGATAAAATGGAAACTTATCTTAAAAAAGAAAAATTAGTGATGATCCTTTCATTTCGTATGAATTTATGATGATGATGATGCGACTGCAATTCAACACTTAAGAGTTAAGTTCTTAAATATTTTTTTTCTCTCATGTGTCATACCATCAGCCGGGAAGCAAACCCGCTAACCCGGGACAACTGCTTGTAAAGCAGCTGTCGCTGACCTCTAGACCACCAATAAATTTAAGATAACTATTAAATAGTAACAGCAAATTATAACTTGCTACTATACCCGATATTTTTATTTTATCAATAAAATGTTGCTTACAGGTAATTACTTTAAATTTCTTCCCATTTCCTAGTTATACGTGACAAACACTTATGCGCATACTCCCTGAATGAATTTGTTTGTCTATAAGTTGTAAGATTTGAGATCATTTAATTATATTAGTGTCATTGTTACTTAAAATTATAACTTTGATAAGCAGATTATCTTCCAGTATTTTAGATCAGTATGTTTTTTATATATTGAAGTACATATCTAATAATAACAACTATTTGCATGTTTTTATTGTCATAGAAACAAAGCAGACTCCTCCATATTAGATATATTTAGCCATTAACTGTTTAGTAATAGAGACAATTAACCTTAGATATAATAAAGCCATTATTTATCTATACTTTTGATTTTTAATATTTGAGTTTTAGAGAGATTTATCTTCTTGGTTTTACAGGATTTTCAATGTTCATAAAAATGACTGATACAATAGTCAAATCTAAGTGTTGTAATATTCAGATTGAATATTTATTAATATTTGTTATGAATGATTATTAAATAGTAGTTCTCTGTAGCTGAGTATAATGGTAGACTAGAAATAATATCTGGAGTTCAGGGTCCCTGCATCTTGGTTTCAGCTCTTGCAGCTTGAACATCACATGAATTTCCAATACTTTGATTATTTTTAATTAGTAATATCTATTTGTAAATTAGTATTACACAAAATGCAATATAATAAAAAAGCACCTTATAATACTCCAGTATTGGAATACAAATTATTTTTTGTTCCAGACATTTATTTAATTGAAATATTTCTGGGAGTTATAGTGAAATAAAATGATGGAAAGAGAAAAGTAGAGGAATAGAATGAGATCTGAAGAAGACTGCAGGAACAGTCGAAACTGTAATTAAAGTAATAAATATTTTTTGTTTAAAAGGTGTAAGAAGACTGTGATTATTTAAAAGATATAGTGTTGTAAAACCTTTTAAGTTAGCCTTTTTTTTAAATTTACCTCCCTCCTCTTTATAAATAATTATAATGTTTTTGATAATCTAATTATTTTTTCTACAGTTTATGTTTACTGACAGTTGGTTTACATATAGTTCCTATAGTTCACTGTAGGTTCTTCAGCATTATTTAATCTGTATTCAGGCTATTAAAAAGTTATGTTTTATTATCAATAAACTTCTCTTATTAATATATTAAAGAAATCCTTAATTTTAATAGTAGCGATAGACTTTTGCTAAAAGAGAGTATTAATACGTTTTCAAATATCTTTGGTAATAGAAATCCTTATTTGCTTGTATGTAGAATTATTCCTATTATCTAGTTAGATTGTTAGATGTATTTTTAAAAAAAAATTATTTATATTTTTTCAATTACACTGGTTGTTATTAATAATACCCAGGTTAATAAAGAACACAATATTTCTGGTGGCATTATTATACTCCTTTGACAATACTAACAAGAAAGTCAAACTAGTGGACTTTAGATCTCTTGAGTATTGAAGTTAAACTGATGCTAGTACCATCATTAGTCAGCAGAGCAACATGTGAAGAAAAAAGAAAAATAGTAGTATTTGATACCATGTGTTATATATTAACATGAAGCTAAAAGAATAAATAAAGTTTGAAACTTTCTAAAATCACTTAACAGAAGTCAAAGTATAATTACAAGCAAAATACTATCATCTTGAACATTGGGAACTTATTCATTAATTTTGAGAAAGATAATAAGTGTTACAATTATACTTTGTTCTATTTTTTATGACCAATTATGTTTTCATAGAATTTTCTTGATTTCACTTATTTGTTTATATAACTTTTTTGTCATATTATAAGGTTAACTGTATGTGTTCATAGTCTGTTGTAGATTGTATTTGTCTATTGTTTTATTATATTATTATGAGAAATCATTTTTAATATATAGCTTAGAGTTTTATAATGTTTTTGTAAACTATTGTACTCCTTATCAAATCAGTATTTTTTGTGTGATATTTTGCTCTTAATTTAATTTTTTCTTTTTATTATTCATATCACCGATTTAATGAATTCTTCTAATGCTTTGTGAATGGTTCTTATCATCCTATGTAAAATTGATATGTTTTCTTGTGTACGGCATCCTTTCTGGTATTTTAAGTAGGATCTCTAATGAAAATTAGATTTATAAAGCTTCTATTATTTTATGAAATATGGCAGTTTATTTATATGTATAGAAGATTAAAATTATTTTTATATGAATGTCTTATATATATATATTATTTGGTTGATCATTTCTACAATTGAAAGATCATTTTTAGACTTTCCACTATATCTACCACATATAAATTTAGTTAATATGTTCTCAGTGTCTGTTCCTAGATTAAAATGAGATAGTAGAAAATATCCGTAGTTCATATTTAGGTTTATTATAGTGTCGGTTTTTAAATACTTGCATTAGCAGTTAATAGATTTTATTTCGTAACTTTGATATCTGGTTATGAAATAACACCTAACGTCTGTACCTATTGGTGCTTAAAATCTCTACAAATAAAATTTATATTAGCACTGAGAAACGTTTATCAAGTTATTTTTAAAAGATGTTAAAGCCTATATTTTAACAAATTAATGATATTTATATTATTTTTAATATAAATTTTATTTAGTATTTAAATAATCTTGTTCATTCTGCTCGCATAATCATCTAGACAGGAAACCGTTGGAAAATATTGTTGAGCAATTGAAAGATTAGTTTAATTAATAAAATTTAAACATTGCAAAATCAACATAAAAGAGATTGATTTACTAGATATTATTTAGTAAACATTTATTTATCTGTTTGTTTCCTGCTATAGCAATCAGTTTAACAATAATTATGATTGTTTATTTGTTTCAGTTTATTATATAATTTAATATTTTGTCTTAAGAGTTCTTTTAAATGTATGTATAAGTTTTAGAAAATAAGAACTGTACTTCTGCTGAGCATTGCCTCCCCCCCCCTAATCAAATCATTAAAGTAATAATAATTACAGAATATTAATTATATGACTACAGAAGATATATTAGAACTTTGCTGGCTTAACTATAATAAAGTATAGTGCGTGTATATTTTATATTAGTTTTGAACTTATTCATCCATTAAAATGTTACTAAGGTTGTTGACTAGTTTTTAATTATTTACATATTAAACGATTTATTACTCAATAAATACAAATGGCAGTGAAAATAATCATCAAATTTAAAATTTTTCATTTACTATCTCATAAAAAAAAAAAAAAAGTTTTCACTAGCGTCTCAATAAAATAAATAAATAAGATGTTTAAAAAGTTTGGAGTTACATAATTTATTAACTACTTTATTAAACAATTTACTCAGTAGAAACTTAAAAACATTTAATTAAAATGATAAACTGTAAGTTTTGATGCTTAAAATTTATTATGCTTAACCTGAAAAATAAAAGTCATTTATTATTAAAATAAGTAAATAAACAATTTTATAATTAATTTAAAATGTTGATTCCAAAACGAATCCTTTCTTTGAGAATTAAGCATTTTAAAATGTGTGCTTAATTTTTCATATATGCAGTCTTAAGTATGAATAGAGTTTATTGAAAATAAAGTTATTTCCTACCATAATTATTATTAATACATTATACAGGCTTAAACCTGCATTTATATATGTAATATATGCGGGAAACCACTAAACATCACATGATCATCTTCTCTATACTAGCACATAATTGTTGTAAACAAAGGCAAAACTCTCCATACTATGCACAGGCCTTCTGGCATCCATTGATTACTCTGTTTGGCACAGTGTGGCACTACTGTATGGAGAGTTTTGCCTTTGTTTTAATATATGCGGGGTTCGAACTCAGACTTTCACACGACCCACCACTCTAGGTCAGCAATATGAGATGGCACTGAGAGTGGTGGGTCGTGTGAAAGTCTGAGTTCGAACACCGCATATATTACATAATTATTATTGAAAATAATTTTAAGCTTACAATATATATATATATATATATATTAAAAGCGATGAATGAATTAATCCAAAAAAAAATCAACTCTCCACATAATTTTAAATCCTTCTAAAAATATGATATAATTTATATTTATTATTAAAAACAACTTTCAAAATAATGAAAATCACCTGGAAAAAAATTGTGTTTAGAAAAAGCAAAAACTTTTCCGAGTGATAACTTTTTATATCTACTGATAAAACTAAAATAAAGATGCATAATTATTTTAATGGAACCATTCAATATAAATTTACATTGCAATTATAATATTTTGAATACAAGTATAATTTATATATATATTTGAAATTTAGATGTAATTATAGGGAATTTGAACACAGACTTTTAAGCTCCCTTTAGCTGTCTACTCTATCTCATACAACCAATATACATAACTACACATTGTGAAAGGAAAATTGAAAGTCTGTGTTCAAATCCTCTATACTTACATCTAAACTCCAAGTATATATATATTTAAACAAAAAAAAAAACTGCACTCGTATTCAAAACATTACAGATTCTGTCTGTATCCTGTCCATCCCTCTTCTATATATTTAAATGGACAAGATCCTATACACGGAGGGTAGAGTACATTGAAGTTGGACTATTAAAGTATTAAGATTTGCTATCTTAATATAAATCGAGCACTGATTATATATGTGTGTGGGAGATGATGATTTGGACAGGTCATGTGTATCGGTTATGTAAGATAGAGTGGTTAGCTGAAGGGAGCTTGAAAATCCGTTCAAATCCCCTATAAGTGCAAATATAAGTACATAGATTGCCCTAGGGGACTTAGATCAATAATAGTAGGACAAGACAGAAATTCAACATCTATAAATTTTGACTCAGCTTTGTTTTTCTGATGTTCAAACTTATAAATTCCCAAAATATAAACCATTCGATTATTTTTTAGTATTACTTATTAGAGCAAAGGCTATTGACATACTGTCACTAAATACTTTTAGAATCTCAATACATCTGTGCCAAACAAAGATCTATAGATTGTATCTAAGTATATTTAAAAACATGAAATAAAAAGTGTTTTTAACATTGATTGTCTTGTTGTTATATTGTTTTATATATGATTTTGCATCTTTAATAATATACACTTAATGAATAATTCTAAAGTTTGAGATAAAAGTTTAAAAAAATTGATTTAGGTGGGGATTTCTATGCATTAATGTGATTGAGTCTTCACTTGCTATTATCAAAATAGTTTCCTTCAATAAATCTTTTAGAATTTTTATGTGAATATACTATTCAATTATATTTCTACTATATAATTTTACCAGTATTTATCCAGACTTGTAATTTATTCTATGAGATTAGTAACCTTCAGGAGACCCCTTGCAATTACTATCCATGCATATTGGATGAGTTGAGAAAATTTTAACTTATTGCTAAAATGGTAAGTATCAGTTACCGTGAGTTTGCAGTTTTGTTGTGATCGATGATAGTCATTGTAAAGATTACCAGGAACTTAAACCTATCTCTGTCATAATTTTACTTCAAGATCTGTGATGAGAATATTCATTGTGCTACTACTTACTAAATTCTGCTTGTTGTTCAACTTATAGTGATGAATTTTCAATTAATGCCTAATCACTTCAATCCCTCTTTAACCATTGAAGTTTTTTTCCACTCACTGCCATATCTAATAACTAATTAGATATATGTAGGCCTCAGGATTATATCTCTAAATAGACTACTGTTCAGATTGGTGGTACACTATAATAACTGATATCTGTTTCATGAATGCTTTTGCAAGGAATACTGTAGTAGTAAGATAGCAGATCCTGGAATGAAGATCTATATATTGAGTACCCATCTCTCTCACTTTGGCTAATTAAACTTATTATTAACCCCGGAACAATTAAGCAATTAACTATTAGATTTAGTTACTTAACATAAATTATAGAACACTCACTCTATGTGAGTTGGATGCTATAGCTTAAGATCTGTGGGTTACTGAACAACTCTCTCACTTCTAGGCTCAGATTTCATCTGCAGTCACAAGAAATAAATCATTCACTTATTATTGTGGTAAAATGGTGGCCTTTAATCATACCTTTTACTTCAATGATTGCCAAATTTGATTAATGACATATCATTTTCAACTTTTTGTTTTTTGATGGAGCTTTTTTATTGACCAGTATTTCATTGGAAGCTATATAAATAAAAGATATAGTCACAAGCTATTTAAAAAGTACCCTGTTATATCTATATTTTGTAGGGAAATTTTTGAAATTCGATCTCATTATCTTGCCATTTTACACATTTCAAGCCTAAATCATCTGATAATGATATTTCGTTCTGATAATTGTAGATGTTTTTTCAATGTTATCAGGCAAAATTTTATTTTAAAAAAATTATAAACAAATAATCCCTTTAAAGAACTATGATTATTCCATCTCTGAAATGTAGTAAATTAAAAGCAATACTAGTATCCTATATTGGGAGAAAACATTGAAAATAATAATACTTTCTGTGCATTATAACTTTTACTTAGTTTATTTTAAAAATGTTTAAATTGTTATGTAAAAAATTTTCAATTTTGAACAAAGAAGGCATCTAATAAAATTATATATTAAGTAGCTTCAGATTCTTGATGAATATTTGAAAAGAATTTTTCTAGAATTATCTATCCTCTATTTGTTTTTTAAGAGTTCTCAAAAGAATATTCATTATTTTGATGATAAAGTTCATCTTTTTTTTTGCTGCCCGTTTTCTAGTATTATATATATTAATGATTTAGATCGCATCACGTGATAAAGTAAATTAATTTCAATTTGCCTATTTGTGCTTCAGATGAAACTTCCAGTCTAATCAGATTTATTTGTGATATTTTCAAAAGTACAGCTTATCCATATAGAATAACTAGAAATACCAATGTTTAAGCAATTCTGATTTTTATTTTTAAAAATATGTCCAGTATATAAATACAGTCCAATAGATAAAATAGTGTCTGTTATTTATAAGTGTTTAAAATGAAGTTAAGGATAGTAAATAAAGAGACTATTGTATATTAAATATGCAATAAACAAAATACAGTACACCTTTTTAATAATAATAGAAATTAAAGGTATTTTAACCCAGACTTTCAAGCTCCCTACAGTTATTAGTAACTATCCAATATAAGTGATACACATGACCACATATGTGAAAAAGTTAAATGATCTCCAATGTTCATATTTCATGCTGAATCAGCACTCATTGGTTGGTCAGGATCATCATCTTACACACATATATACAATCAGTGTTCAGTTTATATTAAGATAGAAAATCTATATACTTTAATGAACAGGCTTCAATGATCTTTACTCTCCAACTCTTCAGCCATCACTAAAAATTTGATGATGTAATAGAGTAAATGACTGTAGAGAGCTTGAAAGTCTGGGTTCAAATTCTCTTTAATTACATCTAATTTAAATATATACATTATACTTGTATTTCAATACTAATAGAAATACTTTTAAAAGCAGGAAACAAAAAAAAACTGTTTACTTGAAAATATGATCTGGCTGACTAAAATTTTTATCATTTCAAGTTATATAGTATTTGTTTGATAATGATATAGCTAAAATTATTGAATGTAGAAAGCTTAGCACTTTAGATTAAATTATAATAATTTGGTATTGATAAGTAGTACTGAGTGAGGATAATAAATATATGTCAGAGATAATGATCTGAGCCAACAGGAAAATTGCTATTTCAGTATGGAATGCATCTTTGGATAATATTTATTTTTTTCAGATATCTTTATTCATGTGAATAAAATTTATGTGATAAAGTATATTTAAGATATTACACATGGAAAAACATGGGAATGGAGTTAAATTAATTATTGCATGTAGTTGTGCTTAATATTATTAGATATATTAATCTTTAACAAAAAATTTAAAGTATATATCTGGACTAATACTATGATAATTTAAAGTATATATCAGGACTAATACTATGATAATTTCTAGTATAATAAATGATTGGTAATTATCATTAAGATATTTATTTGAGGTATAGTTGTGAATGTAGAAAGTTTGACATTTTCGCAAAATATTTATTGTAATAATAAAACCAATAATTTTAATGAAATAAATTATAGAGTATTTAAAAAAGGTGATTGTATTAAAACGGATATTTTTTTTAGTAAATATTAATGTTTATGTTAGTCATCACTGCTTGATTATGGATATCTAGTAAAATATGCTTTAGTAATATTTGAAAAGTATTTCTGATTGCTACTTTAATATAAAGAGCCTGCTAATAGCTCTAAACAAGCTTATTTATTTTATTTTTTATGATAAATGCTGCAAGAGGACATTAGATTCAAAATACTAATTCAATATCCTAGCTCCTCACTGACCAGAGCCATAGCTCGAAACCAGTCTGGAGATGGGGACCATCATAGATAAAGGCTTCAGGTATTTTTTCTTATAGCAATTATCATAAAAAATAAAATAAATAAGCTTATTTAGAGCTATTAGCAGGCTCTTTCTAAATTACATAATGCAAGATATATATATATATATATATATATATATATATATATATATATATATATATATATATATATATATATATATATATATATATAAGGGTATTTAGTTTTTTCATAAATGAAAATAAAAGTTTTTGATTAATTAATTGGGTTATATGTCAATGGACTTACTTTAAATATGAAAAGTATGCATAGATATGACATAGCCCGATGGTGAAAAGTTCATTTTCTGGAAAGTACTAAATCCACCATAATTAACTATGCATGTATGATATGTTGCTTATTATCAATTGTGAAGAGATCATATTCCAAAGCATACTGAATTCATTTTGTTAACCATGCTTAAATATAATTTTATTGTAGGGGTGAAGGTATCAAACTCTAAAGGGTGCTGATTCCATGGTTACCCATTACCTTTTTGTTTTTACATTTTTAAACCAAAGCACATATTTTTCTTGATTAATTGGCTTTGTCCTCATTGCTGTTGTTTTCCTTTGTTTTGAATTAAATTTATTTTATTAAGTTATTAAATCAGATTTAGTAAGTAAAATTTATTTTTTATAAAGTAATAATAACTACCTTTAGATAAACTTTGATTCTTTGTGTTTTCTTAAAATCCAATATATATTTATGTAAATCTTGTGGAAGAAAATGAATTTTTACACACAGGCTATTGAAATAATATATTAAACTTATGGTGTTCACCTGTCAATTGTTTTAAAAGCATAAGTGAATCACATATCCTTAGAGCACACTTATATAAATCAACACCTATTATCATGTGTAATAGATTTTACCATGACTACCACACTACATGAAAAAATGACTACAGATTACATGCATGGTCAATTGTCTTAGAGTTCTGCCAACAATTTACCCTAATATAGCTGCCTAATTTACATAAATACTTTAATGGCAACCAATTTTATGTTAAAATATAAATATGTGGATTGCAATTGCTTTCCATAAATTAATCTATTCCAATGCAATTATATATTAATTACAGCAGAAATTAGAGATTCATTTTATTAGAAAACTTAACTAAGAAATCTAACTTTAAAATATATAATAAACAGATTAACACATTTTTGGGGAATTTAGAACATCTTCTGGAAAGATGCGAGCTTCATCATGCAAGATACATTTTCCTAAGGTTTCCATCCTATATAAAAACTAATAAATCACTCTGCAGGATGCATGCATTTTAGAAATAATTTTCTTCTTTCTTCATCACTCCTCTGAAAAAACAACAACAGCAATTCACACAAATATAATAGCCACCAGACTTACATTAATTAACTTCATGTTATTGGGCAAATATTTGATGCCATGATTAATTTCTATAAATTAGCTTATTCCAATAATAATAAAAGTTAATCAAGGCACAATTAGAGATTCATTTTAGTAAAAATCATAATTAAGAAATCCCAAAATGTAAACCGTTGAAATGTATAATAAATGAATAAAGACATCTTAATTAGATATAAATAAATGGGGAAAGATGTCACTATGCGTTAATTATGTAAAAAGTTCATTAAATGTTTATATGTTACTCTAAATATTAAATATATAGGGTATAAGAGCACAGACTTTCACATGACCCACCACTCTCCACACTATCTCATAACACTGATACACTTGAACACATACATGTTGAAAAGATAAATAATCACCAATATACGTATTTCATGCTAAACCAGCAATCATCAGTTGGTCCAGATTACCATCTCCATACATATATGCTATAAGTGCTCAGATATATATTAAGATAGCCAAACCTCCTACTTTAATGGACAGGCTTCAATCTACTCCACACTCCAACTCTTCAACCATCCATCCAATTGAAAGTCTGATGATGGAATGCTCAAAGGCCACCCTGAGTCCAAGATTCTTGTCACACCCATGTTGACCTAAGGTCAATCTATTAGAATAAATTATAATTTAACAAATTATGAATAACTGCTTAAATTTTGTTTAATTATAATGCATTACACTAAGTTACCTCAACTTATCTTGGGCTAATAACTTACACATATGATGATAAATTTATAAAAATCCTGAGTGCTGAATCTTCACTAATGAGTCTTTGAATTTATATGGCAAAATAAATGTGGAATTACTTGCCAACAAAATAATTTTTCAGCTTAATAAAATCTGATTTATTTAATACAATATTGAAGAGTAATAATTAATTCATTGAGCAATAAATATTTGCAATTGCTAAACAGAAAAATAAATTATTGTATACAAAAGTCAACCAATATTAATGTTGTTCCCATATATAATAATAATGCTTCAAACAGTATGTGTTAATACATTTCAGTGGTACAATTTAAACTGCAAGTGCCAATTTTTTTTATATTCAAACATTTGATAACATCCATGTTATGTAAAAACAATAATTATTATTTATTAAACTAAATATTATATTTTAAGAAATTATCTCTTGGACAATCAAAGAGTGTTAGTTCAACCAGAAATACTTCTTGGATCATTTATCTTTTTTCACATGTAGTTGAAGTGAGCTGAATATTGTTAAATCCTTTTGTCTTTTAAAGTCATTAATCTTGTGTTTAGATTCATAGAGGTCCACACTGTTGCATTTTAGGTGCAGTCTTATGGTTATAGCCTTAATATATATTACTTATATGTTTTATGTAAAATTAAATATGATAAAATGTATGGATGGAAGCATGCAAAGAAATTATAAATATCATTGTAGGTTTTAATTTTGAAAATAATTATAACTTTTTAAAGTCAAAGTTGTTGAAAAGATGATATAATAAAAAAAAAAAGAATATGATTAGCTAACTAGATGAAGAATTGTATTGAATTCTATAATTTTATATTATAGCATAAAAACGATTTACTCGCTGACGAAGAAGCTTCCAAATAAACAAAACAAAACTATTAAATGGGCCAAGCGCTTTCGAGGTTTGCCCTCATATTCATGGCCGACGAAAGTAATAAATCTTTACGTAGTGTTATTAAATAACAAATATGCAAATGTAAATGCAAATCAGTTTGACCATTTTTTTGAAATGGAAAAACACGTATCGCGTCTATTGATAGAATTGTTGTTGCAAATAATAAAGTACGCCTCTTTGATCTTTCTTTTACAGTCATTGGTTTCAGGGCATACAATCCTGGGGTTGCCTGGTTCGAACATATGGCCAGTCTGCTTTTCATGTTCCAGAAATATTGAAAAGTTATCGCTGTTCTTTTTTGCTCTTCTATAGGTATACAAGTGTTGAGCAGCTCTGTTATGAACAGTGGCCTTAGTTTCCCCATAATATATGGCTTTGCATCTGGCCTGTAAACATGACATGCCGTAAATCACCTGGGGTGTCTGAGATGGGTCTGTTCTATCCTTTGAATTATTAATGAGTCTGTTAGAATTAGGGGGAGTACGAAAACCAACCTTAAATTCACCAGTTAGAGTCTTTATTATCTGTTATGATAATTTGGGAATATAAGGGAGGGTAATTTGAGGCTTATCATTATTTTTATGGTTAGCTATTAATTTACTGTGAAATTGCTTAATTTTCTTTGCAATTAATCTGTAGCTGAAACCTACACTAAGCAAATCTTTTATATAAATTGTGATGTTGGTCTTTCTATCGGCTTCAAATTTACATAAATTTTGATTTCTAAATAAAAACGCATTGAGCCCTGTGAATTTATGTGCAGTAGGTGACATGGATTTCGGGTGAGTAAAACCTCGGATCTCAAGGGGTTTAACTATCATACTATAATGCAGATCCCTGTTTTCTCTATGGACCAGCAAATCCAAATATTTAAGCTTCTGCTCTTCGTTCTCCCAAGTGGTGTTTATGATCAATTTAGATTGATGTTGTAATTCATTTTGAATATTGACAATTACATTTTTTGGTGCTGCCATAAATACATCGTCTACATAGCGCACGTAAATTAATCCAGCAATGTTAGCAGTGTGTTTAACAATGGTATGTTTTTCAAAAAAGTTTAAGAAGATGCTGGATATTATTCCACTTAGGGGAAGACCCATAGGTCAACCTTTCATATCATACCAATGACCCTCAAAAGTTGTAAAGATGTTATTGTCCAACCAGTTGAGGAAGGATAAAATGAAGTTCATGCGCTCATTTGGGCAATGCTTATTTATTAATTCTTTGTGGATGATTTCAATTGACCATTTCCTATTAATCGATCCATATAATTCGGTGACGTCCATGGCTGCAGTTACAAAATTCTGATCTATTAATATATCCTTAATTCTTCTAACAAATTCAAAAGAAGATTATATTATAAAAATTATAATTTAGTGGAAATCACATTTTCAATAATACAAATACTGATTTATCCATCAAATTTATACATCATTTACTATCTGTCAACTATTCAAGTAAAAATAAATAGTATTGATGGAATAAAATAAATGTAGTTATTCCTTTATATTTATAAGCAAAAAAATTTTTGTCCAAAATGCAACCTTCAAAATTTTTTACTAATCTTACTTACAGTTTTATAGATTTCCTCAAAGTTACAAAACACAATTATATTTACATTATTTTTATAAATACACGTGTATTGCTATTTTTATACAACATTCAAATCTCTTACAAATAGATAGGTAGATGGATGAATGCATAGTCAGATAAAATTAGACAGAAAGATGTTTAATAAAAAAAATTATTGTATTTTTATATAAAAAATTACGTAATGCAATTGTATTTTGTAGTTTTGGAGAAGACACCTAGACAATCGGAACTGTAAAATAATCGAATTTAATAAATCATTTTGAAAAGAGTACAAGAGTAAAATAATTTCTAGTGCAGCGTAAGCTTGTGGTTAAACACCTGTAGAGGTCCCTACTATCGCATTTTACACACTTATGCTCGAGGTTATAGCCTCAGTAAATATTACTTACACATATATAGGAAGTAATGATTAAAATCCTAACCATGACTTGTTTTTATTTATTTTTAAGATCAAAATACAAAGACATCCACTATTTGTAGGATTTACTTCAATAATGTACAGTATTCCGGATTTTCTGATGCATTAAATTTTCATTATATCATATCTCTATTTTCATATATTCAATCAACAATTATTTACTTTAGGCCGTTCTTTTAATGTCCAACTTTTTCATTATTGTTTAACATTAATTAACATCAATTTGAACTTGAACTCGTTTATAATTTATAAATCAGTGGAGAGGTACTGTAATGTTTTAAAATAAATTAAAATTCAAAGAAGTTAAAATTGACAATCTGATTTGATATAGAAGATAATATCTCCATATTGTAAAGAAAACTAGCTATATTCTTCCGGCTTTTCTGCATTAATAACTATCAAGAATAACAAGAGAAGAAGAGTCTAAAATTAGTTAAGGAAGAAATAAAAATATGTCTAGAGTTTCACTTGAGTCTATTATTTATATACATTTTTTTTTAGATTGAGGCTTGTTCATTAAAGTATGAGGATTGGTTATCTGAGCACTTATAGCATATATGCGTAGAGATGGTAACCTGGACCAACTGATGATTGCTGGTTTAGCATGAAATACATATATTGGTGATTGTTTATCTTTTCAATATATATATATGTTCAAGTGTATCAGTGTTATGAGATAGTGTGAAGAGTGGTGGGTCGTGTGAAATTCTGTGCTCATATACCCTATATATTACATATATAGACACAGGTATACAATTAGTCTGTGTGTTTCAGTTAATACACTTTTATTGTAATTATTAAATTTTGTTATTAAATATGTAATTAAAATTATAAATTGCTTAATACTTTTGTAATTATTTTATTGAAAGAATAGTATATAATTTAAACTAATTAATACATATAAATTATTTATAATTATATAAAATAAATTATACAAAATATATATTAAAAAAATATCAGTGCCCTAAGAAAAAAATTACCGAAAGACATAGTGATAAATGATCTGTAGTACAAAATCTTTCCTAAAGTTTCCTGGCTTAAGCAATTTTCTTTTTAATTGTCAGAATAACATTTTAAAGGAGATAAGATTATGAGTGTATTATCAATTGCATAATTTATTAAATCATTTCTATCACTTTTAATAATATAATAGCAAAAAATTAATAATGATGTTCATATTAAAAGTTGTAATAATAAAAAGCTTATTTTTTCTCCCTTAGCCTTAACTTATTTTAACTGCTACACTATATTATGTTTGAAATTACAAATTTTATTTCACAGTTACTTTTAGCCCAATTTTAAATCATTTTTCTTTGTTTTTACTTTATTTACAAAAGTATCAATTTGCATAATTTCTACAGGAAACTTCTTGAACTGTTATTGAAGATCTTATTTTATTATTAAAAATAAAAATAAAACCTTCTAATTTTATGTTGTGATTTGTTCTCAATTACTTATTGTTACTGTTGGTCTCACTTGTATTTGTATTATATTTTAATTAAAAGATAATGTCATATCTCTCACGTTTACTAATCTTTACAACTTTTATCTTTCAACTATAATTCTATATAATAATCAATTAATTTTAAGCGCAATATCATATTGTAATTCTATTTAGAAGATAATAAACCTTCCTCACTAGCGCCGCCGCTGCATATAATAAATCAACGATGTTAAATGCAGTCATACATATTAAACATAATAAATCAATGATGTCAAATGCTGTATACTTCCAGTCATAAGATAAAAACTTTGAGAAATGAGAACAGTCTTATTTTCAAACCTAAATTCACTTATATAGGCTAATCATAAGTATTTTGAAACAAGAGCCGAATAGAATTACAATCTGGCACTGTCCTAGTAAATTTCATTTCATTGATTATTACATAGTTTAACACTTTTTAATATTAGCAGGAAATAAATTATAATATTTCATAAGTATTAATACAATTATCAAAAGAAATGGATATAAAGTGAATGATTTAATATATTCATTCTTGTTTCAGGACATATAAGTGCATGTAAGTTCAAAAATAAGACAGCATTCTTATTTTCTCAAAGTCTTTATCATATCTGATAAAACTTATTCAAATCAATATGTCTAATATGTCTATTATTGTTGTTATTGTTATCATTATTGGGTTTTTTTTCTCCTCATTGGTTTTTTTCTTCTTCTCATTGATATCAGTATTATATTTTAATCAAATGTGAACGTCTTACCTTTCATGTTTGTTCAAATCTATATGTCTAATGTATTATTGTTGTTATTGTTACAAGTACTTTATTATTATTATTATTATTATTATTATTATTATTATTATTATTATTATTATTATTATTATTATTATTATTATTATTATTATTATTATTATTATTATTATTATTATTTATAGTTTCATTTAAAATGTCTGATTCCTTATAATAATGAAATAATTAAAATTGAGCAGGGTTTATACTAATAAATTTATTATTTTGACAAATTAGAATCAATTTCACTTCGTTGTCAGGTCTTTTTTATTGATGATTGGATATTTGATTTGCTAAGGGAAAAAAATTAGAAATAAAAATATTATTTTAAAAAAAAAATCAAATAATTTACTTTTGTGAATGTCTTTTTTATATATTCATAATTTTCAATTTAATATTTAATTCTAGATGGTTTATTGCCACAATTCAATTTTCTGAATATTTTTATAAAAATTTATGGGTTTTTTCTCCACATCTAAACTTTGAAAATACCACCAAACTTATTTGAAATCTCAATTTTTCCTGGTAATGTAAGCAAAATATTTTTAATTTTCAGGTACTTTCAATTACACACTTATACTTAATTTATTAGCCAAATTTTAGATAATTAAAAAAATACTTTAATAAGAAAAGAGAATGATAAGACACCCCAAAGATGATCAAAAGCTAGCCCTTGTGCATAATATATTATTGGTAGCAGAGGACTGTCTAACTTTGTCCACTTGCCTACCTCTTGGCAGCTGATTTCTGTGTAATGTAATTTTCATATCAAAACATTAGTAATTAATAAACTATTTATTTTATATAGCTATTAGTAATTAATAAACTATTTATTTTATATAGCGTGATGTTTATAAACTGTAATATTAATTCAAATAAGAATGACGTATCATAAATTCTAGTAAATTTCGCCAGCGTCATTCATTCAAGCATGTAAAAAGTAATTTAAAGTGATTGTTTAATATCTTCACACTCTCACTTTCAAATACTTAAGATTTGCCCATACATAAGCGTTTGGGTTCGAAAAGATAGATGGATTCATTCTATCTTGTCCAAAGACTTATCTTGTCTTCGAAGTGGGAGTATTCATTTATTGTTAAAAATTTACAAAGCGCATGTGCAATAGCTTAATACTAATTATTAATATTAGTAATTAAGAATCTCGGCCTTAGGGTGGCCTTTGCGTGTTCCATCATCAGATTTTCAATTGGATGGACAGTTGGAGTGTGGAATAGATTGAAGCCTGTCCATTAAAATGTGAGGATTGGCTATCTTAATATATATCTGAGCACTTATAGTATATATGTGTAGAGATGGTAATCTGGACCAACTGATGATTGCTGGTTTAGCATGAAATACGTATATTGGTGATTATTTATCTTTTCAACATATATGTGTTCAAGTGTATCAGTGTTATGAGATAGTGTGGAGAGTGATGGGTCGTGTGAAAGTCTGTGCTCATATACCCTATATATATTAGTAATTAATGTAACTGCAAATGAATAGCCTAATAATGGAATAAAGAAATAAATCAATAATGATAAGAAGACATTGTATAGAACATTTACATTCAAAATATACAATTTTTTTTAAAAAAACTTCAATTTTAAAATGTATACTTTTAATTGATCACTAATTATTTTTTGTGTATTTCCTAATATTTTCTTTAGATAATTGTATTTTTAAATGGCAAATAATATTTACATTTTATTTGCTTTTGATAACTTTTAGTCACATTTAACTAAAAATATAGCTTTTTCATTTAGAGTTAAAAAATATTAAAGTTTTAATGCTGAAAATGCATTATATTAAAATGCAAATCTATTATTATATAGCGCTGAAAATTTTGAAATTATTAAAGCGGAAGTCATAGCGCATTGTTCAAGATTGACTTCCGCTTTAATAATTTTATATTATAATGCCTAAGATGTCAATCCTATCTTTAAGTCATTGTGCATATTGCTCTATAATTTCTTAGTCACTATTGTGTGAAATCATGTTAAATAAAGACTTCCTATATATGAGGGTGAGTGAAAAATTAATTACATTCTGCTCTAGTATTTATTTCAATCAACTTTCAGAAGGAAAATATTTAAAAACCAGGCATCAGCATGGGATTTGGGTTTTCATAATCAGATTTTCAATGATATGAATGGCTCAAAAGTTGGAGATTGTAGTAGATTGAAGCCTGTTCATTAAAATATGAAGATTTTCTATCTTAATATAAACTGAGCCGTGATTGTATATATGTGTGGGAGATGATAATGTGGACCAACTGATGAGTGCTGGATCAGCACGAAATACATATATTGGTGATTATTAATCTTTTCTACATGTGTGTGGTCATGTGTATTGGTTGTATGAGATAATGTGGATAGTTGAAGGTTGCTTGAAAATCTGAGTTCAAATCCCTTATACTTTCAGAAAGAAAAAAAACAACAAATATATCATTTTTTGATAAAAAAATTTCTGCTTTTCAATATTTTGTACATCTGTCACTAAGCTCTTGTATTCTCCTATTAGTAAATGTTTTAGACTAAGCTATGAATCATGAATGCACCATTATCTTTTTTATTTTATGAAAGTCTTCATTCTTGTAGGGTTTCTTATATTGATAAATCCATGTCTTATCATCAGTAATGATTCTTTTTAAGAAACTTTTACCTTCTTTAGAGTAGTTAGTCCACATTTTGCTTGCAGATGTTCAAACACTTTTTGTGCTCTTCCATAAGTTGTTGTAGCACCCATCTTGCAAAAACTTTACAAAACCCAAGTCTGTGTCATGAATTATTGCTTAGGCAGAACCATGGCTGATTTGCAGTGATTTGCTACATAATTTACTGTCTCTTTACTATCCAACAGAATCAACTCTGATGCAGATCTTCAGTTGTGGATGTGGATGGCTGTGCAGCTTCTTTATGGCAGTGGTGTAACTAGAGAAATTGAGCCTGAAGACACAAATTTAAAAAGGACCCCATTTTAAAATTTAGAATTTTTGATTTTTTTTATATATTCACAAATTTTTAATTATTTATTCAAAATAATTTTACAATTTCCCATATTTTATATTACAATAACAATTTATGGTAAATAGTTAATAATTGTTAATTTTTATCATAGAAAAAAAAAGTTAATAATTGTTTTTATGTGAATATATTTAGTCACCTTGGTATAGGTTTTTAAGTTTATGGTTTCCTGGACTGTGTTTCCTTTATGACTCTGTAGTTATGTCACTAATGCTGCTTCATGTCTGACCCTTGAATGATCTTCCTTGGACTTATCTATTCATTTATAGACCCTTCTTTGTGGCAAATACTATCCACATAACCTTTTATAAATATCAGCACTAGACATACCCTCAGAACACAAAAAATGAGTCACTGCATGTGGTTCTTTTTTGGGGTGCAATCACAAATGGAACAGCCATCATTTCTCACATTACTCTCGCATTTGAACTGGCATATAACGTGTTCAAAACTACATAGTAAACTTGTACAGAAAATGCTGGAAACATATTGTGGCCCCTAAAAGTTTTAATACAACTGAAATGCCTATAATTTTTGATTCACTCTGTATAATATACTATTTACATCATTTTTACAAGTAATTATTCTTTTTTTCTTTATATTATAAATTTTAAACACTAATGCAGACCATGAACTTAGTTCCTGTAGCCATAGATGCCAGTAAAATCAAGAATGAGGCTTATATCATATTTCAATTTATGTTTATATTTTAACAATGAGGATTTAACCCAACTTTCCCCAAGTAGATTCAATCCAGAAATTTTTAACTTTCGAAATCTGCAACTCACTTTATTACAATAAACTTCTCATCGGTAAAATTCAAAAGTTAAAGGTCCTGGATTGAATTCCAATTGAGAAAAGTAGAAAAAGAAAAACCTCATGGATGCAATAAATCAATTTGTAGACAAGATATTGTATTTTAAAAAATCATCTTATCTAGTAATTTATTTTGTTGGTGGAGAAAACAATACTTATTTAATTCTGGACTAACAATAATTGAATGTTGTCAAGCGTTGATGGCCGAGTTATTAGCACAGCTGCCTTACAAGCAGTTGTCCGGGTTCGTTTCCCGGCCGACGCTTTGACATATGAAAATAATAATAATAATAATTGAATGCTTCGTCCTGGAGATCATGTGACACCAAACAACTCTGGACTTAAATTTCTGCTAAGTTTATTAATTATGTGCACACATTCAGTAAAATAAATGTTTTCACCTTCCTTTCACTTTTTAAGACTTGGGTTAATTATTTTCTTTAAATTGTATTTGTATACTAAAAATATAATTAAGTTCTACAATTTTATTAACATTTCCAATTGTATTAAATTTTAAAAAAAAATCGTAGTTTTTGTTGACTATGTTTTTATTTTTTTAACTAGCATCTTTCTTTGATTATACCCTCTCTTTTCAATTTTTGTTTTAATCTAAAATGCTTTTCGAGTAGTCTCCTGGGAAAAGTTTTGCCTTTGTCCGAAACCTCTGGCCTAAAGACTAAATCCGCCTTCTGGAAGATTTAGATCTTATTTTTTTATAAATACAATACTCTCTAGCATATAGTATCCACTAATTAAATGTAAGTTAAACTGAGGTTTGGATTTGTTATTTTGTTTTTCAAATGAATGAATTAATTTTTATTCCAAACCTTGAAAACTTAGTCTTTTTTTATCTTTTTTTTATTCTAAAGCTAAGGCAATAAAAACTTAGCTTTGAAGAATAATTAGTAACAAATTAATTAATGCTGTACTCTGGTAACCATTATAATAATAGAACGAAACTGACCCACTTGATCTAAATTTTTTGAGATCTTTTTACTAAGTATGATCTTTTCAATAATTTTTATTATTTTTAACATAGCTGTCGGTATATTTTAAATTACAAAAGCTTTTTGGTAGAAAAATGAGTATGTGGGCATATCTGTTAGAATTCTTTTGATAAACTTTTTTTTTTCAATTGACTATATTCCAATGTTTTCCTAAAGGTTTGTGATGATGGTATTTTAGTTGTATTTATATATTGGACTATTTCCATCATTTAATAATAAGTATTGAATGTCTTTTAAAAAAAAAACTTTATTTAAATTTTTAAAGTGCATTCAATTGTTAGTAACAGCACATAGATTAGTATAGCACAACGTTTTGAGAGATATTATTGTTGCTGGCCTGACCAGTTACAGTATTAGCATGGGAGTCGAACCTGGTCACTTAGATTCTTGCATATTGAATTTTAAGATAAAACTTCCCTCTCTTCTTTAGGTGTTGCTAGCCGGACCAGTGACAATATTAGCATGAGAATCGAGCCTGGGCCCTTAGATTCTTGAATATTGAATTTTAAGGTAATGCTCTAACGAACTGAGCCATCCTGCTTAAAGGCAATAGTCAGTAGAAATTTCATATACTTATCTATATGGAAAACACTTAGGGAAAAAATGGGGAGAAATCGGGAGGAAAACTCATAGATATGACATTTCTACTGACTGCTGCCTTTGTCAGAATGGCCCAGTTTGTTAGAGCATTACCTTAAAATTTAATATGCAAGAATCTAAGGGTACAGGCTCAATTCCCATGCTAGTACTGTCACTGTGCAGGTTAGCAATATCTGAAGAAGAGAGTAGAATTTTTATTTTAAAATTCAATACTCATGAATCTAAGGAGCCATGTTTGATTCCCATGCTAGTACTGTCATTGGTCATGCCAGCAACACCTGAAGAAGAGAGGAGAATAATACCTCTCAAAACGTTGTGCATATACTAATCTGTGTTATTACTAACAGTTAAATGTAATTTGAAAATTTAAATAAATTTAAAATTTTACTAAAAGACTTCATTACCTAATATTAGATGATGGAAATAGTTGTGCAACATTTATCTCTCATGTACTTAGTTCTGCCAAAATGTAGACTCAACAGTAAAGATCCGACCAAGCAAGAGATGATTTGTCGCTACTCATAAGTCTTAGATCAATTTAATGTACACTTATTATTATATATGTAAAAAAAAAAAATCTTAAGATAACTTTAGCTAACCATACACATTATATATATATATAAATAATGTGCAATAAAAACAATATAATGAAATTGTATTTCTCAACAATTATGAGTCATCTTGAAAAGATAAACTTATTGTCATATCCAGATTTATTAATAAATATCAAAGCTGTGCATGGTTTATCATAGTGATAAAATGGAAGGCTTGAGAACTAAATGTCCATGAGATTACAGTTTTATTGTTGGCACTTAAGATGCTCTGTGCCTCATGGATGAAAAAGCATTTGATTGCTTTTTTTATTAATAAAAACATTGAAAAATATAATTAATCATCATAAACTTATAAAATAAGCTATGTACTGAAGCAGCATAAAGGAAAGAATTAAAACATTTTCTCTAAATATATATATAATATTTAAGTACAAGTTATTTATTGCCTATATTGAACTTAATGTAATTAGAAGGGATTTGAACTCAGACCATCATCACATTTTCAATGTTATGGATGGCTGAAGAGTTGGAGGGTGGAAAAGATTGAAGCCTGACCATTAAAGTTTAAATATCTTAATATAAACTGAGCACTAAGTTATATATGTGTGTGAGAGATGATCTGGACCAAGAGGGTAGAAAAGATTGAAGCCTGCCCATTAAAGTTTAAAGATTTACTATCTTAATATAAAGTGAGCACTGGTTATATATGTGTGTGGTTGATGATGATCTGGACCAATTGATGAGTGCTGGTTCAGTACGAAATACGAATTGGAGATCATTTATCTTTTTCACTTATATGTAGTCATGTGTATCAGTTATATAAGATGAATGGATAGATGTAGGGAGCTTGAAAGTATGGTTTTAAATTCTTTCTATATATATATATTCTAAAATTCTCACGGATAAATGGTGAATTTATAATATTATTTCCGGAACTTCCATATAATAAAAATATAATAGCTAGATAGCTGACATTTCAGTACAATAACTTTTCTCAGAAAATCAGAGAAATGCCAAAATTTTAATTCCATTTTTATCTTCCTTTGACATTTAATTTATGAAGAAGTTAAAAAATGAATTGAAATTCCATCTTAGCTTCTGTTGTAAACATTACAATTAATTGAACACAAGGCTGTGTAATTCATGAACTGTTTCTCTTTCCAGTTCTGAAATTTACATAATCATTCCACCTGTGAATGGAATCATTTAAATATGCTTTTATTTTTAAGATATCATGATAGCTACTCATTATAAGTCTGAGTCTAGCTGAAAGGACAAGATTATTGCTCTAAGATATGGGCATGATTTATAACATTCTTCATTTATTTTTAAAAAAAAAAGATATTCATAGAGATTGCTGGAAAAGTATAAACAGTATAGATTGAGAATGCTGAAAAGTCGGATGGCTGCCAAAATCTAGATGTGGTAATGAATTTGTTATAAATTTCTAACAGATCTTTGACTAATGATGTATGAAATAGGTTATTTAGTAATATATAGATGTGTAATTATTGGTGTAAAAAATAAAATATTTAGTAATATATATATATATATATATATATATATATATATATATATATATATATATATATATATATGTCATTAAAACAGGCAAAACTCTCTATACATATTGCCACCAATACTGTTTTAATAACAGTTAAGAGCAAGCATAAGAAATAGTGATCACATGGTGTTTATTGGCTTAATATATATGTCATCATCAGCATCATTTTCAACCATTATTAATCTACTGCAGGGTGGAAGTCTTCAAGCTCAGTCCAGTTTTTCTGACTTCTAGCCTCTCTTATTCACATATTCCCAGCACACTTCTTTGTTTCATCTATCCATCTCATATGTGGTTGTCTTGTAGGTCTTTTACAATCTTTGGAATCCAGTTTAAGATTTCAACTGTCCATCTATTAGTATCTCTTCTAGCAACATCTCCAGCCTAACTCTACTTCTGTCTCTTGAGTTTTTCAATGATGACAGTAACATCAGTTTTGTTATCCCCCTGATATATTTTATCTTATAACCCTTTTTGTTACTCTTAAAATGTGCCTCTACATACTTTGCGGAGTGGTATTCTGTTAAGTGTTCAAGTCTTAGATCCCAAAATAAGAACTCTTAAAATTCAACATATGCACATAATGTCTTTTAATATGAAGTTATTTCTACCAAAAGCACTCCAACCAAGTTTAATTCTATGATTACATTCATATAAAATCATTAATAATAATGTGACCAATAATAATGTGACCAAGATATTTGTAGCAGTTAACTTCTAATTCATTATTAATATTTATCGTTAGTCCAACTTTATAACTTTCATCTGAAAACTCTAGCAATATTTCCTGAAGCTCCGAAGCATTATTTGCAAAACACAATTACATCATTTGCAAAATCTAGATAACTTAAATAATTTCTATTTACTTTTGCTCCCTTGGCTTTTTTTTTATTTTAGTCCACAAAATACTTTTTGCAAAACTGTTGTAAAAAGTTTTGGAGATATGGAGACAACTTGTTATACACTCTGCTTAATGTTGATTTTTGTAATATTATGTAATCTAGTCTTTGTTATTGCATTTTTATAAATATTCTTCAGAATTAGACAAGATCCTGGATCTATACCTTGATTTCAATGCTTTAACCACTGAAGAAATGATTATTTAATCAAATGACATTTCCTAATCATCAAATCAAAAAAATAATGGTAACTCATATTTATTGGTTCTTTCTATAGCTGCTCTTAAATCCAACTTGTTTTTTTTTTGGTTGGTTGAAATCCAAAGTTTGCTGTAGATAGGTCTGTACTTTCTAATATTATATTTATCATCTTTTTTAAATATTAATACTGCATTTTTCAATCATTTCTAGTGCATTTTTATCATTTAGACATTTGGTGTATAACTTTGCCAAAATATATATATATATATATTTCTTATATATATATTTCTTCACTTTCTTTCTTTCAAAATATCAATTATAATTCCATTATTATCTAGAATTTTTCCTTTCTTCATAGATTTAATTGTATGACTCACCTCATCATTTAAAATCCCAAACAATTCTGAAGATATAATACTTGTAGGAGATATTTTTTTCTACTTCCTTAGCTTTTCACATTTCATTCTTTTTTGTAATAGTTCTATCTTTCTTTCTTAGTGCTGAAATAAGTTTACCAATATCAAGCTATTGTTTTACACTTTTGAGACCTTTATTCTCTTCAATAGATTTTCTTGCTAACTCATGATTGTATTTTCTTATATCATTATTAATTAATTTTTCACTCTACTTTACAATATTCTAGATATTCAATCCTCCTTAATGCATCATTTTATAAACTTTCATATCCCTAATTTTTATATATTTTTATATTCCTTCTTTTCTTCATAAATTATCTTATCTTAATAGAAATTTTACTCGTCAATTATTGCTTTTTTGTACCAGCTATCTTCATTGCACTTTTTGAAAGTATCAGTTGTCTTCCTACTGAGTTCGAAATCATGTCCAAAATCTGTCAATATTTGAAAATGATTTGCACGTTCTAATTTAAATTCATTATAATGGTTCTGAAGATTAGGAATATCAATTGTGAATATTGTTTTTTTTAATAATTTTTGTCTCTCTAGATTTTCAAATCTCACTAATCAATGATCACTTCCTGTGTTGAATTAATTAAGAACATTACCATCTTGAAATACATATTTTCTTTTAGTCCAAATATAATCCAATTTTTCTGTACCTTCATTTGAGTGCCCTCATGTTCATTTTTGTTTATCATCTTTCTCAAAGAAAGAATTTATAATACAAAGATTTTATTTTTCTGAAAACTCCACAAATCTCATTTCTAACACCATAACTAAATTTACCCACATGACTTTTATCTTTCAATTGCTACCAATTCTAGCATTAAAGCCTCACGTGAAAATTTTAAAATGTTGTTTGGTCTGATCAACAGTTTTTGTACATCCATATAAAAATCTTCATTACAGTGAGAACTTGTTGGGGCATAAGCCTCAACTATCTACTCAGTATCTAATATATTAAGTTGAATAACTAATCTTGCCATTTTGTCTGATACACCATTGATGTCCACAATGTTGTTTTTTTAGTTTTTGTTTATAATTGATCTTATTCCACTTGGGCTTCTAGTATTTGTGCTTTTATAATACAATACATGTCCACTTTTCAAATCATCTTTTCACTTTTTCTAACTTCACAAAGTACAATAATGTTTCATTCAATATTAGACAATTCTTGCAATATTTATTCATTTGAAAGTGAATTGCAGTTATAAATAGCTAAATAAAAGGTTATCAAAGAGCAATCTAGATTGGCAATCAAAAGATTCATAGCATTTACCACCTTTGACTACCAACCACTGTCTTGGTGGTTGTCTTTACTGCTTCCTGGAAATAAGGACCATGGTTTAGATTTGTCTATCATAATTGTGAATATCTATTTAAAAAACACTACACATGAAAGAAGTGAAATGGAAAAACATTGAACTGTCATCACAGGCATGGAGATTCAAGTGTTGTTCATGGAATTCTTGCATAATAAAAAAGGATTATCTAAGTTTTTGTTAGGAATTGTAAGTTTTTGTTAGGAATTACTGATGATATGATGGAACTGAGATGAGGCATGCACTAACAAAAAAAGAAAAACGTGAATATATCTACATATAAATTAATAGGGGTGCTAGTTTTATCCATTATGCATATTATATCCATTATAGTTGTTGTGCAATATAAAAACAATGCTCTGCACATTTCAGAAATAACATTTTTTATCAGATGTCTTGGAATATTTCCAAGAATCCATGCAAGAATAATAGCTGCACCTAGATTATATTAGTATTATAATGTTAATTAACTTTTATTTGGTACTATAGTTTGTGTGGATGTATGTATATATTGAATTAAATATTTCCATGGATTGTTATTATTATAAAGAATAGAAATGAGATAATATCCATATAAACAGAAATAACTTTTAACCTTTGATGTTACCAAGAAATTATCCATTATTACTAATTGACCTTCTCTAAAACTAAACCAGTTTTTTAATTAACCTATAACAGCACTTTTGTTGGATTTTTTTGTTATTGAACTAAAAGGGATCCCAATAAAAAAGGAATTCTCTTTTAATTTAAATCCAGTATATATATAAATTATTCTATTCTAGTATGGCTATATATTAATCAAGTCAGAGATTCATTTTATTAACAAACCTTGACCCAACAAAACACAGTGTAAAGATATTTATTAAATAGATTAATGTCTATTAAATCAAGTGTAATCAAATATGAAGAGGTATCATAATGTGTAACGCATCCATTATTGTTGCCATCCTGAATTGGTAAAACTATATATATAATATTGCTGTCCCTGTAGAATGTAAATGAATCTTGTAGTAAAGAAATCATTAATTTTTAATATCATATAATCGCTCCCTCAAGACTAAACAATTTTGTATAAAATCTTTAAACTATCACTGAATTCTGAAAACATAATACTCATATAGGGTTTAAATATAAAATTGTTAATAATATTATTGCACTGAATATACTTTCGATATATTGGATAATTTCATCATTTATTTTCAAATATAAATTATATATTATAACATGCATATACAAGGTGCATCATTTTATAAACTGATATACAATTCATGGTATTGCTTTAGTATGCACTTAGGAACTATATATAACAAATATGTTAATATTAAGTTAAATGCAACATTGGCATTGATAAGTAGAGGTCCAGATTGCTTTTATTCTGCTACCCCATTTTTTACTATGAAAAAGTGCTACAAAGTATAAAAGATAAAACTTTTTTTTTTCATATATCAAATGTGTTGACTGAGAAGTGAACCCAGGCCAACTGCTTGGAAGGCAGCTATGCTAACATGCTAAGCCACCAATGCTTGACTAAAAGATAAAACTTTTTTAATTAACAAATAGTACAATCAAACAAAAAAAATAGTAAATTAACAAATACATCGAAATTCCACATCACTGCTTTTCTGATACCACATTTTCCAGCAGGTAAAACCAAGATAGAAATGTAATTTATTGTTCAACTAATCTTGAATAATAAAATTCTCACATATTTATTTTTCATATTATTTTATGAACAAACTGAATAAATGATCATTGATTGATAGTTGTATTTTTGGATTACTGAGAGTTCATGAGGTCATGAATCTGCATTCACTTGCCTTGCTGTTATTATTATATCTATTTATTATTCAAGCAATTGCAAGATTATTTAGAAAAAAAACTGAAAAATTAAAGTTTATGGTTATACTTCTAAAGACAACCAACCAATAATGGCAAACATTTGGGTAAGTCAGAAAATTATAAATCTCCAATTTTTAAACAACTGCAGGTATTGTCAGTATTATTTACTGAAAATAAAAAACCACATGTGCAAATGCTTAGACAGGTTGCTAATCTCCCTAATAAATGTACTTACCATTTGTCATTTCCATTGTTAATTGAAGTTTTGATTCTTTTTTACTTTGTAGTATTTATTTTCATATTAAATAGTATTTATTGTTTGTTATTTTAATATTATATATATATATATTACTTATTATTAACTTATGTTTATCACTTAGCATGTCAGTAGTGATTTGATGTCACCCCATCCCCCAATTGTGTAAAAAACCTTCCAGAGCATACAGTAAAGTAGATATTTTTAATTTCATTTACTTTATTCTGTAACTTTTTTAGCTTATGAAATAAAATTAAAATGGTAAAACTATATCATTTAATTGTTAATTGTAAAAATTATAATCGGACTGACTGGATTCATTAGGTTTAAGTAGCTGGTCAGTTTTTCTGATGAATGTGAACAGCCTTTAAGGCTGAATATGATTTTACAAATCAGTAGTTTTATTTGTTGTGTGTTGACTTACTTCCAGCATCAAATTGAACTGTTAATTGTTTTTACAAAAAAATCAAATTTTATTTATATACTCTTCCAACTACATTTAACTATTATTCTTTTTCTCCTTTTCTTCAAGTGTTAACAAACTTTAGATTTACGAATATTGAATTTAAATTGATAAACTCTATCACCTAAAATATTTTATCAAATAGTCTAGTTGTTCGTGAATCTAAATGTTACCAGTCACTATGGTGAAAATCGTCGGTGTTGAAAATTAATCTTAAATTTGATATTCATGAATCTAGAATATTAACAGCTAATTCTCCATGCTTGGCTGTCACTTGGTCAAGCCAGGAAGACCTACAAAAAGAAAAGCATCACTTGAAATATGTTTTATACTAACTTGTCTGTTATAACTCATTAAAATTAGTATACCATAATATTCACATGGCAAAGGCAGTAAGAAAATCTTATCAATAACCTTGGAAATGAACAACATCTTCAATAGTATATAATATTAAATAATTTACATCATGACATATTAGCATTATTAAAAATGAATACTTAGTGTCTTCTTTGGGAATATTAAATTGAGCTAATTTTACTATGCTCTTGCTTATATCAACAAATAATGAGATTTCTTTTTTATATTTCTTGTTGTGTAAATTATCTCTTCCACATATGTTTTTAGATCTCATGTAAAAGTAGGTTCACTTTTATCTGCTTGACAGTTAGATGTGATTTTTGTGAGATGTTGGATGTTATTTATATGTAATGTTTGGAGATATCTTTACTCTTAGTATTTAGCATGACATTTCACACTGGAAATTGTCTAATAAGGTTCTTGCTTTCAAAAATTAATTTACATCCACAAATGCAAATGGTTTTCAATTGATATGATGATAGACCTAATCTATATGAAATGCATAAAATTAAAAGAATGTGTTGTGAGATTTTTTGATTGATACAAAAATTGTATTAATGCAATTTTATATTCTCCACTAGAGTTTTCTGATTGTTGGTCATAACTAAGACTTAAAAGAATACTCCTAATAAGTAATTGCAAAATAAACTTGATTACAGATATTGGTATCAATAAGCCATGCCAGTTTGATTAAGTAGTCACAGTAGGAATATCTGAATTATGATTGGGTTATGAATATTTATTTGGACTTGCAAAAATCTTTATACAAGACTTCAAATTAACTACACCTGGGTCTCTTTTTATGTGGATTTATTTAATGCGATTTTGAAGTTACACGATTCACGTTTCTCCGGAAGTCGAACTCCGATAATGCGCTATTACTTTAAATAATAAATTTAAACTTTCATCTTAGTAATTTCAATATTTTCAGTGCTTTATAATAGTAAGATTTTATGCAATAATGAAATTAAAATCATGATTTTCACATTTTATGTATACACACATTAAATTTTACAAGATTATAATGTAAATTTGTTCAAACATTGTGCGTGTTAATATTGCATTTTAAATCACATTCTGTTTTTGCTTTTTAAAAAAGAACCTAATCAATTATTAATCATTTAGTGTCCGCAAGTTTATTTTTAAAAGGTGAGTAATAGCAGTGGGCACAATTAAAATTGAAAATTAAAAAATTAAAGACAAAAATAAGAATTTAATTTTTAGTTGTTAGATTAATTACTAATTACATTGTCACCAGAAAACCATTAACACAACATGAGAGTGACATTGGCACTAATTCTATTTCCTCTTGTGAAGAATCTGATTTTTTACCGGTTTGCAAACGAACCTGTTTAACGGCAAATAGCGATAATAATTAAAACGTGTATAAAAAAATGTAAATTACTGTAAATTATGCATAAAAATATATTGTTTTGAATAAAATTAAATATTATAGTTAAAAAAAGTTTGTCTTGTGTCAATTTTTTTCAAATTTGAAATTGTTTATTAGTCATATTTTAGTTCCTTATTTTTTTTTTTGCATGAATTTTAAAGTAATTTTACGTTAATGCTTTGCTTTTACGCGATTTTTGAAAAATCACAGTCTGTATCCCCCTTCTTTTTTTCAAGATAAGTTACATCTATTTTTGCACGATTTTGTTTGCGCGTGTTTTCTGAGGAACCTATCTATCATGTAAAATGAGACCCAGGTACACTTTAAGATGATTTCATATTTAATATCATCTTAAAAACAAAAACTGCCAAAAATTAAATGACAAACTGGAGTAAAACTGGAATAATTTATATTAACGCAGTCAAATAAAAAAAATTTTAAATTTATCATTTGATATTTCCTTACTGTTTTTTCTGACCATCAGTCTTTATCAGAGCTATAATATTTAAATATATATGACTATATAATCAGTGCATATTTTAATATTGTAGCTCTGATGAAGACCACTAGTCATTGAAACTGTAAGAAAATATCAAGGAATAATTTTTTATTTGATTGCATTATAAAAAGTGTTTAATAAAGGTGTATAAATGGAATTACATAGATATAGATAAATCAGTGCATAAAGAAAATAAAAAGAGAAAAGAAATTATAATACTGGAATTGCTGTAAATGTGATAGTAAAAGTTTAGTTATGCGGCAAATAGAAATAATCTATAAACTTGGAAATTACAGAGAACATACATCTGTTAATGAAAACAAAGTATCACATGATTCCATTTGGAACAAACAATTTTTACTAATGCAATTCTGCTATTGGAAGCTTGAGAAATCAAAAGATTCCAAATCCCTACAACATCCAATTTATATTACCAAATCATTTTCTGATTTATGGTTTATAACAGGAAGTAGAACTGGAGTAGTATAAATAATTTGCTCCTGAAAAGCTTTGTGAATATTGGGATAATATGGTGTTTATTTAGTTTAAAAGTTATATGCCTTCTATATATAAGCTAGAGGCACCAACATCAGAAGTGCATCAAAAAGTTCCAAGTGTGATCTAAAACTCCTCACTGATGAAAGCCATGAGTCTGAGAAGTATTAAAAACCTATTTAACAAACCCTAATAGTAAGCATCTATTGATTAAGTAATGATCATTGAAAAGAAACTTAATTAGTATTAATATCTAGCATCTAATGATTTTTTATGCTTACAATAGAGGTCAGAACTGAAATATTAAAATACTTTATTCTTGAACTTCTAATTTACTTATTTTTAAAAGCTTTTACAATGCAGATAAAAGTAGTAGTTTTGAATCCAATAAACTGACATAAATTTATATAATTATGTTGATTCAGTTTATACTACTTGTTTTATATATGCCCCGAATTTTTACAAAATAACATTAATAATCTTATTAAAGACTTGTGTGATATTTCTTATTGTTAAGTTAACTGATGTTAGACCACAATTATTAGCAACTGGTCTTATTGATTAATTTATATAGCTTTGATGAGAAAGATTGAACATGCTACTTGAAAGAGCTGTAAGATGTAAATATAAAAGAAATTAAACTATATCTCTATGGCAACTGCCAAACAGATGACTCAATTAAAACTAATGGAAAACTCATAATTAGAAAAAATGTTGATTAAGTTCATCCGCTTAACAATTTGATGAAGCTACAACAATTGAGAGTCCTTTTGCTGTATTAATGGATCTGTGTAAATATTAATTGATGGGCAGTTAAAGGAATAGATGTAATGAACAAAAATACTTTCAATCTTTTTCTTGTGGCTTTTTTAAAACCACCAAACATTGATCATGTAATTTGCAATTATCTGTATTATTAGACAAATAATTGAGAGATGAATTATGTCAATCATTACTATATTTAGATAAGTTTAAAGCCAAGCTGTAAAACAGAATAGTATCTGACTTATAATGCCAAAATAAGCACTAAAATTGATATATAAGATAGAATAACATGTATCTTATAATATCAAAGATAGACTTTCAAGTCAATCTGTAAGACAGATTGTATCCTATATCAAAGATAAGTTTGAAATCAACCTATATGATAAAATAATATGTAACTTATATCAAAATTTAAAGTTCATCTTTAAGATATATTAGTATATATACATTATTTCTAATATTCTCACAGGTAAATGAATTCATAGTATTATTTCCAGTAGCTTCCTTGTAGTAAAAATATAATAGCTAAATCATCAATGTTTCAGTAGAGTAGCAAGCACTTTCCCCAGAACTTTTTCTTCCTCAAATCCACAAATCAAATATTCCATTGAGACTGATTGTACATGCAGTTAGTTTAGCTTATTTTCTATCTTATTCTCTACAGCCACATTTAACAGAAATGGCATCTTATGTTAAGGATGTGAATCATTTTCTTGAGCTTATCAGAGATATTAAAGTAACTTTGGTAAGTTTTGATATTGTTTCACTTTTTACCAGTGTACCTGTAAAGGAAGCTATTGAAGTTTTAAAAAATATTCAATTGCCTGATTTTGTTGAGGGATTGATTGAACATTGCTTATTAAATACAATTTTTTGTTTTTGGTCAGATGCATAAACGAACATTAGGTTTAGCTATGGATTCATCAATTTCTTTACTATTAGCTTCTATTTTTATGGAGAACTTGGAAAAGAAAATTTTGATATCAGAAGTTAAAAAACTATCTCTATGTTTGAGATATTTTGATGATACCTTTGTTATTTGGATTCATGGTAAGCATGCCCTCAAAAAAAGTTTAAATTTCTTAAATTCTTCACAACATCAAATTTACTATGAAAGTAGAAAATAATAACCAGCTTCCATTCTTAGATGTTTTAATTGAAAGAAAGAAGGATAGTTCTTTATCTCATGGTATACATAGAAAACAAATATATACTGGAAGATGACTACATTTTTTTCTCATCACCATCCAGCACAATTATTTTCAGGGGCAAAGATATTGTTAGATAGAACTAAGAGATTCTGATGACGCCATTTTCAGCAATATCTCTCTGCTATTAAAAAAATGCTTCTTCATAATGGTTTTGATCACAGGATCATTAATAGGGCTTTTTTATCAAAAGAATTTTGATACTTCAGAAATTAAGGTAGGGTCTCCCATATATAAAGAGTAACTAATATAATTGGTAATGTTTAAAAAAAAATATCCACCCAGTTTATACTCTATTTAAAAAAAATTAATGAAGCATTTCCAAGCCCTAAACATAAAATTCCTTTGGAGTGTCATGGTATATATGAATTCCATGTAGAGTTTGTTCACATTCATACATTAGACAGACCAATTGTAGAATAAACATAAGAAAGGAAGAACACATTTTGGCAATTATAAAAAAATCCAATTCATTTGCCATTTATTTACATATTAAATTAACTAACCATGACAATAAATTCTAATAAAACACATTCTGGAAAAAAAAATTGAACCATATGACCAAAGACTGCTAAGGGAAGCTATAGAGATTTTTAAAAGGCCTAAAAGCATAAATAAAAAGAGTGAATAGAAGAAAATTAACAATATTTGGAAAAAGCTATTGGAGGATAAAATATTTTTTAAAACTTCTCAACCAATAGAATTTGAAAATGAGAAAATAACAAAGAGAAAAAAATAACGATTTTAAATCTCACCACACACATTCTTATGATTTGAGAAAGAAGCAACTCTGAGAAAAGTATTCGGCATTATACTGAAACATCAATTATTATATTTTTACTACAAGGAAGCTCCTGGAAATAAATTTGTAAGATAGAATAATATATGATATATATCAAAGATATGTTTAAAGTAAATCTGTAAAATAGAAAAATATGTAATTTATAATATCAAAGATAAATTTTAAACATAAATTGTATATGAACTATATTAAATTTAAGTTTAACCTTACCCTATACAACAGAATAGTATGTAATCTATATCAAAGATAAGTTTAAATTTCACTTACAAGACAGAATAATATATAATCTATATAAAAGATAAATTTAAAATCAAACTGTAAGACATAATAGTATGTAATCTGTCAAAGATAAGTTTAAAGCCAATTCATAAAACAGAGTAGTATATAACCTAATAAAGATCCATGTAACCTATATTAAAAATAAATTTAAACTTAATATATTAGACAGAATTGAATGTAACTTCATAACAAAGATATGGTTAAAATCAATTTATAAGATAAAATACAATATAATCTATTGCAAAGATAAATTAACTTGTAAGATAGAATTCTATATCAAAGATAAATTTTAACTTCATCCTATAAGACAATAGAATGTTAGTTACATTAAGGATTTGTTTTAAGACAAATGTGTAACAGAATATGTAATATACTGATACCCAACCTAAGGTTTTTCTTGGTGTAACTTCAGAAAGCATGGAATGTTTTGTGATTTTTCATAACTTGATGACAGAATTATGCGGATAGGATAATGACTTTCACCTCTAGAACTTTTATAGTTATAGGCCTAATATTATTAATAGATGGTATACTTATCTATATCTTTAAAATGTAAAATTTTTATCAGATCATGAGTTCTCAATTCAAATATTGCCTTTTTCACAGTAGTAACATTGTAAAAGGGGAAGGATAATACTGGCTTATTAAAAAGCCAAAAATAGTAAGCCATGTTAATGTGGCATAGCCTTTTACATTCATTATTATTTCTTAAGTTAATACAATTAAAATTCTCAATTATCTAAATAGAGACACCATCTGTCCCTTTTAGAAAGTAAGAAATTTTTTGAACATTTTTTTTCTTTTTTTTTTTTTGGCATTTCGATTAATGTTTTATTACTTGCCGAACGTAGAAAAAAGAATGAGAATTCTTGCTTACATATTCATCAGAACTTCTCTTATTTTCTAGCCGCTTTTTGGGGGGCGTTTAATTGTATTTTGTTATTAGTGATATAACTTTTAATCTCTATAAATATTCAAAAAACTATTCGATTTTATTTTTCTTTTAAATCGAGCAGAGATTTTATAAAATGAAATAATTAAATCTTAAAAGTGCATTATGTAACTAAACTCTAGATTAATAAGCGGAAAGCACTAAACCGCAATCCAATTTTTAAAAAATTATAATACATTTTTGCAACTATAGATATATAATTCAACCGCTATTAAACTCGACCGATACTAATATTTATATTGTATTTGTTTAATTTTTTAATTTAAACTGTTAACGGGTTTGTTCAAATTCTTGAATAGTATTCTTATGAAATGTGCTCTATATTCCACACTCATGTGTATATGGGTGTTATGTGTGTGCGCGTGCTACAAAATTATATATCTTACTTTATTTCTCATTAGGAAAATTCAGCGTCACCAAAAAAAATTCTAAAAAGGAAAATGGATCATCTTATTACATATATGTTTTTTTAGTTAATTTATTGCCCATCTGTTTTATTTTCGCTTTCTCGTGTAAATAAATAATTTATTTCTTTGTTATGTAAGTATTCTATTACTGCTATGAACTTAATATAAATATGTATTTATTTAATGGCTTTAGTAAGATTCAGTTTCAAATATCTATAAACACAAAAATAACAATAATGAGTACTTTCTATAATGTCAACAATAATTGATGGTGATCAAATATTCTACTGCTTGGTTAACTTAACCAGAATTTAACAGAGAATTTAACATATGTATATTTGATAACTTATTTTAATAAACAGTAATATTAAAAAAATTTAAGTAATTTAATCAGCTTTATAACTCATTTTTTTCTTATAAATTATAATCTTTCCAGAATAGTGTATCTTCACTCTTTATTTTATAATCGGCTTATATTGACTGTTTATAATATATATCGTATGTGTTTACAAGTGATTATTCTGTTTTACAAAATAAGTGTGTTCTGATCCTTTATTAAATAGTCAGTTCATGTTAATTATTTAATAACGAATGCTAAATTAGGTGCTATATAATTTATAAACAATAAATGTTTTGTTTTTAATCATGGCCTTTATAAGGATTAAATCGCAATAGTTTATAAGGATTTGTAAAAACCAAATTTTTCTACCAGCGAAAGTGATTCATTAAGGATGTATATTCTGTATGAAATTATTTTGTTAGATTACTAACTAATAATCTAGATTAAAAGCAAGATTTATCAAGTTATTCGCTGCATTCGCTAATTCTCGAAGATTTACGTTTTTAATAAACCGTTTTAATTTAAAAAGAAAACTTTTAGGCAAACTGTAAAAATTAATCTTATGTTTTTGTATTGTATATATATAATTTGATCATTAATTAAATCGCAAATTTAGCCTTTTTAAGCTTTTAAATAGTTTATAACTTATTTTTGCTATTATGTATTCTAAAATAATGAATCAGTGCTCGCATGTATGTCTATATAATATTTATCTTATATACACGGAGGGAAAGAGATATTATATTTGCTTTTTAAAAAATTGGAAAATATAGAGGTGAAATAAAAACAATATACAGTACATCATTTGCTCAAAATGATCTAATAGGACCTGAACTGCAATCTAGCCCAAATAGGGAAATGATTGGTCTGAAAAAAATTATCTTTAATATCGATTTCTCAGACCTTTCGAAAAAATATAAGAATATCCTAAGCAACGTGAAAGTTAACCCGTACGCACGCTTTTAGATCACCTAATGTAATGGCGTTATAACTATATTTACTTCTTTAATTATTTTAATTTATTACTCGTGTTGTAATGCTATTGTTGTTTATATGCGCGTGTAATTTTAAAAGATTTACACACACGCGTGAATACTTTTGTGTAAATTCTAAATTTCGCTTCTTTCATTAATGTTTATAAATAATTATCGTTGATGTATCATTTCTTATACATCAAATATAAAGTCATTCATTTATGAACAGCATTCTGTTTAAGAAGCAATTATGAGATTGATACTATATGTATACACACATTATTTACTCGTAAAGGCAAACCTTTTAACGTTCTAAAATATCGAGCGATTCTTTAAACATTATAACAATAACGCTAGTGTAGTTATTGGCTCATAATAATTATTCCCTGTAATGAAATTTCTCTCAAAATCTTGAATAAACGGCAATCGATTGTTTGGATAATTTGCGGGTCACAGGTTTGACCCAGGGCTAATATTTCTTGTTTGGTTTTTAACATAAAATAAAAAAGTTTTGTTTTTGCCACTTTTATTTTTCTTTTTTAAAAAAAATCTGCGTCAAATTATTAATACTAATGTTATTTAATGTAGGCTTTTTTTTAGCCGATTCCAGCAACTTAAGGTTTTTTGTTTTTTTTTAGAATTATTCATGTATGTGTGTGTATATATATAATCAGGTATAGATCTATCTAGTTGTTAAAAACTTATGTTTGGGAAAAAATAATTATTTTTCAAATTTCTACTAACTATTCGCTTTTAATAGGATATCCTAAATTTTAAAACGTATAATAAAGTGAAGATAAAACAGATGCTTGAATCTTCCTGATTAGAAGGTGACTTTTTGTTCTTTATAGAAGCTAGTGTACAAAATAGATTAATCACGTGATTTTAACTTATGTAGCCTATAGCGTAATTGGTAGGTAGCTAACAAAGGCTAGAGAAGCAACAAGCAATCGACCACAAGGTCAAACGTAACGGTATACTGCTTTTCCATTGTCAAAAATCCATCGTGACTGCTGGAGTTAACGTTGCAACCAAATTCTACTTTCAGTTAGTCCTACGTAACCACAAAAGAATCTAGCTATAATAAAATATAAAAATTTTGTCTACATTTTGACTGATAGGAGTGACGCCAAAAATTAGATAGTTGAAAAAATCTTATTTTCCCCTTTTTTTAATTATTAACTTTTAAAGATAAAGAACTTTAAAAAAATGATTACTGCAGATGTTAGTTTTGACACACATCACTATATATATATTTGAAATAATTAACTCATTTCGTAATTAAGTTTTAAGTTCTTAAATGAAATTTAGTGCCTCTCAAGATGCCTCTACTGATAAGGTCGAGATAGTTGTCCAATTACTAAAATGAACTATCTTTACATTGTGCTTACATAACTTTTTGCGACTCCAAACTTTGTTTTAAGAAGTACACCATATACTTTTGAGTACGTATGTATCTATGGGTCATTTATTATTTCTATTTTTATTACTTCTTTTAATCTTTTTTTCTACCGGTGTTTTATAATATTTTAACCAAGTGTAGCTTTCAGTTTTGATTTTTTTTTTTTTAAATTATTTGTAAATTTTATTTTTATGAACCTGCTACTTTATCTTGTTATTTTTATTCGCCGTCATTTTTTTTTTAGTTCCTATGGGTTTTTGTTTTAATCTAATTACCTTTATAACCATAAATGGTGTAGTTACCAGGATAGAGTGGTAAATTGGGGGGTTCAAGATCAATAGATACCCGATTTTCGTTATGTTTTTTTCTTATTTTCTTATTACTTTTTATGCATCATTTTATTCCAGAAATGTTCTGACATGCAATGGCCTAACGCGGCTGGATCAAAAATCCACTTTCCATTTTTTTTTCTCACGTGAATTTTTCCAATATTAATCATTTGATTATTTTATATAATATAGAAATGCGTTGTTTTTTTTTTTTGTTTTTATAAATAATATATCGTTGATTCTCAAATATTTATAGTATATATTAGAGTAATGATTTTCATTTTTCGGAAAGATATTTATCTATTCTTATATAGTAATATTTTAAGAATAATCAATGATAGTTACAAAATATCGATGAATTTAATGTTCTCACTGCTTGAATGGAAAAATCATGTCTCCGCACTCTATTGTTTCCAGTAAACACTAAAACAAATATATATATACAAAATCTTTAAAAATGTGTATTTGGGTGTCTGAATGTATATGTGAGTAAAGATTGAAACAATAAAAATAATAACAAATAGTAGCAGTTACATTTAATATATGAACAAACCAAAATAATATCTAAATTTACTAAGCAACTGTATACATTATATTTCATGCTGTTGTCATTATATAATAAAACATTGAACCCTTAACTGCAAGTCATGTGTTATAATTCAGATACTCTTGAGAGATATGGGATGATATCCAATATCAGGCAATTTCATTTCTTATTTAAACACCAGTATTTCCATCCATTAAATCTTACAATTTGAAACTGCTAATTATCTCCCAACATAGAAGAAATTTCTTTAACAACTTTATTCATACAATATCACCATTTAGTGCAAGCCATAGCTTCCAACAGTGAGGAACCTTAAATCTGAGAGCATTGAATCTAGGTTTTTGGATCTAATGCATCCCTCCAAAAGCCATCTTTTATCTTTTTAGTTAATTATAAAGTTAGGATGTCAAACTGAAAACACAATAATGTTTTTAATCCAAGCTAATTCTCTTATAGGTCATATAAATCTGAGCCCAGTTCAATATCTTTATGTTTTGGTGTCTTTGGTTTTTTAATGATCACAGTCACTAATATTCTTTGGCTTGAATTTGGTGGCAATATTGTAAGGAGAAAGTTGCTACTGTGATAACAATTTATGTAAGCATAAGAGTGGTCATGTGATGTTGTAATGGTTTAATACAAATCTTAGCCAAAGGATGTTGGTGACTATGATTATTAAAAAATGAAAGACATCAAAATATATAGATACTGAACTGGATTCAGATCTACATAATTATACAAGTGAATTAGTTTGGATTGAAAACATTATTGTTTTCAGCTTGGGCTTATAGATTTATAGTTAACTAAAAAGGTAAAAGGTCACTGCTGGAGAATTGCATTAGATCCAAAGATCTAAATGCTATGCTCTTAGATACAAGGCCCCTCACAGATGAAAGCCATAAACTAGAAACTATTCTGGGGATAGTGGATGAGTAGATACTACATAGAAATTTTGATGTACTAATTTGTCTAGCAGCCATTGATTACTGTGGTTTGCACTAGATGGCAAAATTGTTACTGTGTTTACAAATTTTGTAAATATAAAGATGATGGTCATGTGACAACATAGAAATTCTAATTCACTTCTCTCACTATAGATGCATTTTACAAACAATATTTATTCATCAGGTGAGATGCAAGTAACAAATACTTGAATCTCATTCCTATGTTGATAACATGATATTTTCCCATTACACCATTAATTTGGCTATGGATCCATTTTATTAATAACATTCATCAGGTGATATAGAGATATCAAATATCTGACTCTCATTTCTGTGTTGATAGATTGATATTTTTCCATTACACTTTTCTCTCACCTGGTTTCCATTACATCATTCTTTCCCCTGATAGAGACTGGTCTCTATTTATTTTTAACAATTTGTGAATGAATGAATAATCATGAGGCTATAAAGATATTTTCAACTTTTTAATTTTTAAAATTTTTATTAGTCCATATATATATATGTGTGTGTGTGTATAATCTAAAAAGAAAGTGTCCTAATAAGAAAAAAATCAGACTACAATGCTTAAAACCTAAACAATCGATCTAAATCTTTTTGCTTTTTGATAGCTAACACATTGGCAAGTCATTTTATAATCTAAAGAAAGAGGGTGGAAAGAGATGCTGCACAAAATGCAAGCTAAAACAAAGTTATGCTCAGCGGGTTCATAATATATGCCACAATACAAAGATATATCGAAGAAGCATTATAATAAAATATAGTAAAATACAAAGTAAATTATATTAATAAATGAAGAGAAGGCAAAAATTCAACTCACTCTAGCATAAGTAAAAGAATCTTGATATTGTAAACATATGCCATTTAGGTTACATTTAATTTGTTTTCTTCTACAAAGATTTATTCTAACTATATTTTTTTAACCTATATTCTAAAAATCTTCTAAGCATCTCATTGCTTTGATCAGATAAACATTAATTCTTATAAAATTCAAAATGTTCTTTAAAAATCTATGCCAATTAAGATCCACCTTTAAATGTAAAATTTCAATATTAAAATAAATTTAATAATATGATCGTTAAATTAAATCAGGGTAATATGATCTCATACATTCTTGGATTCTTTAAATTTATTCAATTTTGAATGCAATCCTAGTTAACAAAATAAATAAGACCTAATACTTCCCCTAAGCTAATGTCTTATCATAATTATGATAATAAAAATAATATTACTAACTTAAATAAAATAAACATGATCTCTTAACTTTAGAATAAGATAATGAATAATCTAGGATTACACTCAGATATTAAAAATGGGTAAGGGATTTTGTAGCCATTCTAAACATCCTAGAATAAATCTACTTCAACACTTTCTAAATATGAACTAGGTTCGTGTAAAATTAAATCTTATCATTAAATAATAAATATGATCTTCAAATATGAAAATAACTTTAGAATAAATATGCACAGTGATTTGAAATAAGCATATCAAATTAATTAAAATGATCTAAATAACAAATTCAACTGTAATACTTTATTAAGCAACTTAGACAACTGCTAATCATAAAGGTCTATATTTGTCGTTTTTGAAATAAATTATTTTTTAATTTTTTTTTATTATATGTGGGTGATTTTTCTTTTTTAGAGGAATTAAAAAAATTATATAAAAAAAAAAAAATATGTACCTATTTTTGAGGGCTAATAAAAGATCTAGGACCTTGTCCCTCGTCAGGTAAAAATGATGAGAATGCATTTAGGGGCAAAATATTAAATAAGAATTGCCTTAAAATATATGCTATGAGCATATAAACACTAACAAGAGAGACAAATGCTACCATCCCTTTTAAAAGATGAGCTAGCAAAATAATGAAGACTTACATCACCATCTTTAAATATACTGACATATATAAGCACTCCTAAAATAGAAAAAGAATAAATCAGATATTTACTTAAAAGTACAACAACTAACAAATGTGAAATATGATAAATAATAATTAATGCTAAATATGGCTCTATTAGTATAAGGCAATAAATAATTATATAATAAATCATAGAAATATACATTACTTATTCAGCTTAAGCAGAACAATATATTTTCATAAATAAATTATTCATATCTAAAAAAGAAACCATGCTATTTTTAAAATATGATAAAGTACTATTCTAATAATTTTAACTTTTACTATTTCAAATATAGCATGAAAATAATATGCATTAAAAAAAACATAGTATGAAAAATCATAATACAAATAAATTCAACGTTTTATCATCAAATAAATTCAACAATGTCCTTCTGTTTCATTCTTGAATAATTCACCATTAAACTTGAATATAAAGAAAAATGTTGGCAATAACATCTTCTGGACAGCAAACATATTCATTATATAAAACAATATTACTAAGATATTGAAATCTATAGTATAATTATGCAATGGTGAATGCATTTCTTTCAGATATCCTTAGTAAATTTTAAATAGTTCTGCTAGCAAGTATAGTATAAATTTATAGCCATTCATTAAATACATTCATGGATTTAAATTATAATAAATGTTTATAATGCAGTAAATATATCTTGTTCTTAAACTCAGGTTTTAATTTAATCTATTATACAAATTATTCAAATTTGTAATAGTAATGCAAATATTGTATAATAAAGTACTTCTGATAAATAGCTTTTATTAACATTGTTAAATATTTGTAGGAAAAAATATTTGATTCCAATATCATATCTGTGACCTCAGCGATCTCCATAGCAACATGCGGAGGGAAGAAATCACAAGTTTTAAACATTATTGCAGGAGTGTATACATTTTTAAAATGCAGAAAAATTAGTTAAGTTTATTTTTGCAGGTAAATTTATATTTTTAAAATTTTATGTTGTGAACTATTTTTAAATTTCACATATTGGGTATTAACATTTTATTGTAAATTGATTGTCATTATTACCCTGCCTGGAGAAATTTTTTTTTCTCTTTCAGGGTGAGAAAATGGAAATAGACCTAACAAGTAAAGTTTTCTTGTATTGTTTCCAATAATAATAAAATAGTGTCTTGTTGAAATGCAGCAAAAGTAAATTGCCTTATTGTTAAATAAAATTGTTATTAGTTTAACATTTTTTCTTGTAGATTTAAATCATTGTTAAATGTCTGAAAATATATTTGTTATATCAATTTACAGTTCTTATCTTGAATTTTAAAGTCTATTTATTCAGATAAATGTATTCGAGACAATTTGGCAAAAACAAATATTTTAAAGAAAATATCAAGAAATTATTAATATTTTCTGTAATGTTCTTGCTAATTATTCTGTGGCAACTTCATTTATAACACAGATGTTTAGTTGGACTTTAAAATTAACAATTCTTAAGTCATGACAATAACAATAACTTTTTTTTCTCATGTGTCATAGCATCAGCCAGGAAGCAAACCCACTATCTCAGGACAACTGCTTGTAAAGCAGCTGTCACTGACATCTCAACTACCAACGCTTGACAATATAACAATAACTTTTGAAGTTTCCCAACACAGTAAATTTAGAAGCTAATATTCTAAACATTATAGTAATGAAATATATTATCAATGGATCTGAAAGCTATAGGGATTTCAGTTCCTTTGGTATTTAAGCTCAGTTAAGTGTGCCTAAATAGTTTTAAGTCAGTCTAGCATATTCGGCTTAAAAACAAAAATTTTATGAAAAATTACACTTTTTAAAATTTAAAATATGACTGCTACAAACTAAAGAATTAAAGTGGAATGAGAAAAATGTGTGGTGATTTCTGAAAAAATAAAAAAGAATGGTGTCGGGTGTATGACCATTTTACCAGACTGTTTATTAACCCTTTAATCTACAACCTCTTCCCTGATTAGTTTAAATCCTTGACTTATTTATCAATATGGAAGTTTGTTAATCAAAAATTATCTAATTAACATTCAATTTTATAATAAATCAACTTCATTTTTAGACACTTAAAATTAATTAAAAACTTCCTGATTGCAAACAAAACAACCAATTAAAAATTACACCAAGATAAAAATATTACATAATTACAATTTATATTACAACTTTACTAAAACAAATATTAATACAATTTAATATCTTTATTTATTACAGATTTAAATTTAGACAATTCTTAGAATAAGTTTTAAATTGTTTCTAATAATATTTTAAAAATAAATAATATTAAATAAGTATAATATTTATTCATTCTTGTAGTATTCATTTATTCATTACTCTAAAATTCTAACTTTAATTATTAGTTTTATTAAAATTAGTCTAAAATATTTAACTAGAAGATTATATGTTAACATTAAAATGAATTAAAATATTATAGATGTAGTTTTAGGTACAGTAAGACATATATAGGGTTTGAATCTAGTTTCTGAACTTTAAAATTAATAACAGGTTTTTGAAACATTTTAACAGTTAAATTTTGACTAAATTAGCATTATTAACTTAAAATTGTATTGTTGTATAATTCACATTACTAGCTATTTAATAAGTTTATAGATGTTTAACATCTTAAATATTTATTTAAGTTAAAGCTCTTACTATTTAAGTTGCATAAAAAAATTTTACAGCTGTATAATAGATAAAATACTGATGTGGCTGTAAAATTATGACATAAATTATTAGCCACAATTTATACACAACAAAATTAAGATATAAGAAAAATTATTTTTTTTAGGTGTCTTGGCACAAAAATTTTATTAACATTTAGCTCCTGCTAAGCATTGGTGGTCGAGAGGTCAGCACAGCCGCCTTAAGAGCAGTTATCCCGGGTTGGCGGGTTCGCTTCCCAGCCGATGCTATGACACATGAGAAAAAAAACTAAGGGTTATAATATATATAATATTACTATCACCAAATGTTACTTTTTTTTCAGTAGCTGCTTTTGTGAAACAAACATAAGTTTGAACCCTTTAGATTTGAAATTCAGCTAACAATTTACAAATTGTTCTTTTTCATATATATATATATAACAAATAAATAAAGTTTTAACATTAAATAATAAAAAAAATAGTCGAAGCATTTTCAATTATTATCACATAATGTCATTTTCTTTATTTTGTGTATGAAAACAATTGATAATAATTAAGTCACAGTTATTTAATATTAAAACTTAAAAGTTACAATTTTATTTATTTATGTATTATATGTAATAATTGCAATTTATATTTATTATATATATATATATATAATATGCGTGTGTCTATGCACGGATAATTAATAGTAAATTATAGTTTGTCACCAGTACTCGGAATATATTAATACAAGTAAAAGTACTTGTAGATTATACTCTGAAATATTTAATTTTGTTTACAAAATTCGTTTCAATTATTTGAAGGGGGGGTGGACCTAACGTATGCTTGATTAAATAAATAACAGCTGAAAGATTAAGCCTAAGAAAAGTATATATAAAAATGATCATTCCTTGATTGTGAATGTATATATACATTAGAGAATTCATATATTTTTTATAAAAATTAATAATAATAATTCATTAATTAATAATAATAATAATCTCAAGTCCATCCACCTGTTGCATTCTTTGACTATTTATGGATAAGAATGAATCAAACATCGACACTTTGGTTGTAGAATTGATTTTAATCAACTTTCAGAAAAGACAAATACATGTTTTTATTATTTAATCGCCTTGTTTTTAAATATACTTTATCAATATGACAGCAAGCTCTAATATTTCCTCATTAAAAATGTCAAACGTTGAAAGCCGAGAGGTCAGCGCAGCCGTCTTGCAAGCAAGCAGTTGTTTGCAGATGGTTGTTGCAGGTTCGCCTCCGTCGATGTTATGACATATGGAAAAAAAAATGTTTTAGATTGATCTGTAATCCATGAATGCACTATTGTCATCACCTCTTTATCAGACATGCCTCTTCATTCTCATGAGCATCTTTCAGAGACTAAACAGATGATAAACTAATGGAGCAAGCTCAGGATTGCAGGAAAGATGCCTCAAAACCAAGATTTTGGAATGTCTTCATTGGGCTGTAGTGTGTGGAAATGCATTGACACAATATAACTCTATCTTCTGTGTTTTGTCTGAATTTTAGACTTGATCTTTTCAGTGAGTATCTCACTATCAGCACTGTTGATTGTTAAACTTTTTCCTGATAACATTTCAATACTGGCTCTTAAGAATTCCAGGAAATTGCAAGCATCAATTTTCCAGCTAACTTTTACTTTGTCAGGTTTACCATTTACTCCTAAGCTCATAGTGATGAATTCATGTCTTGTTATCAGTAATGATTCTTTTTAAGAAACTTTCACCTCTCTTAGAAGGTCTGTTTGTGCTTTCAGTATCCATTTTGCATAAATTTTTAAAAATCTAAGTCTGTTGTGGATTATGGCATAGGATGAGTGATAAAAGAATTGCAAATTATTTGCCACATAATCCATTGCCATGCATGCTCACTGTTGTAATCAGTCATGGACATGGATGTATGTCAAGTTCCTTCTTCATGACTGACATTTGCATGATCTTTCTTAAACTTCTCAATCATTCATATATTTTTCCTTATGACAAAACACTTTTTCCATACTGTGCTCTAAGTCTTTGATAAGTGTCAGCACTAGATTCACTCTCAGACCCTAAAAAATGAATCACTTCTTCTTTCATGCAAATTACAAGTATGTCAGGCATTGTATCTGATATTACAGGTACATTTAAACAGATGTAATGAATTAAGAAGTATATAGCAGTGACTGAGAACATAAAAGTGCTGATAAGATAGTGCAGCCAACAAAAATATTAATGTAGTCAGAGTGCAGATAATTTTTGCCCCACCCTTGGATTGTGCAATAAAGTATATTTGGATTCAAAAGCTATGCAATACATTTCAAAAATAGAGTCTATTTAAATGAATTGCTATAATTTTGGTTTTTATTAATTGAGAATTTTTTCACAAGACAAGTAAAACAGTATTCGGTTGTTTTTATGCTGAATTGAATTAATCTGACCTATTTCTGATGATCACAAATATACTTTGTTTTAGGATATTTACCTGCAATTTTTTTTTTTAATTTGTAGAACACATTTTTAAATCAACTTAATTTCTGGTTAATATCACAATACCACAAAAATTCATAAGTGTTAATTAGATTATTAAAAGACATGGATGTAAAATAAATGATTTAATATATATTCATGCTCTCATTCCAAGACATTTAAGATTGGCGCATATAAGTGCTTTTAGGTTTGAAAATAAGATATTTTTATTTTCTCAAAGTCTTTATCTTGTGGTTGGAAGAAGAATATCCTCACATTTAAGATGCTACTGCACATGAGAAGGGATTATTACTTTCTAAATAGAAAACTAAGGTCTGTTATTACAAAATTAAAATGTATAGTGATGCAATTCTAAAGACACATCAAAATATGGTTTGAGATGTGACTGCAATTATATCCAGAGATTTTAAAGACTAGGGTGGTATTTTTTCAATATTAATATCTAATGATAATAAAATGTCACTGTTAGAAGAATTCTTAGGAATTTTTGAATATATTGATTTTTTTTTTATTCTAGAAGGTCATTATCTACTGTGCCTAATGAGATTAGAAATGCAAAGTTATGATTGTAAGCATCAGACCTCCATGAAATCTATTGCCCATATGTGAATTCTTGTTGCAGAATTACTTAAAAGTTTTGTGATGTATCTTTGCTGTCCAAAATTGGAAATACCTCCACTATGTGAAATTTTTATTATAACTTGAATTTTGTGGGCAACAACATTAATGCATTTCTAATGGATTTCGTTAGTGGTGGAGTGGTTAGCACAGCTGCCTTACAAGCAGTTGTCCTGGGTTGCACATGAAAAAAAAAAAGTTATTTTATTATAGAAATATAACTACATAAATTGTAAAAAATGATATAAGTACACAAATTTTAATGTTGTCTTGCATTGGTGGTCGAGAGGTCAGCGCGACTGCCTTGCACTTGCAGGCAGTTGCCTGGGTTGCGGGTCCGCGTCTCCGGCCGATGTTATGACACTTAAAAAAGTACACAAATTTTAATGTACAACCTATTTTGTCATTTAGCATAAAAACACAGAAAAGAAATTTTAAATGTTACATAATATTCTGAAAATAGGATGAATATGATGATGTGGAACCCTTTATTGTAAATATTTTTTATAAATTAAATAAGCATTTGGAATGAAGAAATAGTAACAAAAAGAGACAGATCCATTTACATTATATGAATTATCTTAAAAGTACTCCAAAAAGTTGCATTTTAATTCATAAAGATAATGTGGCTGAAATTAGAATACAGAAAAGAATAGAGTTAGGATAACTTTTATAATTATTGAAAAAGCTATTAGAACTTATTTAAAATGATTTGCTGAACAAAGCAATTACACTAATATAATAAGAAAAACCATATATTTAAATATAAATCGGCTATTTAAAGTTCAGACTTTATATTTATTCACAGATAGCGTTGCTGAAAATTTGAATATTTTGTATTTAAATATATGTAAAAATTCAAAAAATATAGAAAAATAAAACAAATTAAAATACAAGTAAAAAAAAATCATAACATATAAAATCATTCTTCTGGTTTTTGTTGCAACAACAGCTCTTTATAATTTATTTTGTTTTAGATATAACCTTTTTGAATCATTATTATTCGTACACTTTTTTTTTTAATTTTTCACTTTTTATTTCTGCTAAATAAACTTTTTTATTAAGCGATTATTTAGAAAAATTAAGAATGAATACACGTGACATAGAACAATCTTTAATTAAGCTATTTTTACTTTTAAAATGCCTCCCAAACATTTTATGTAGTATTATTTCGATAACATTTTGCTACTATTTTAAAAAATTGATCATATTTTGGGGTCTACTTTAATTTGGGGCTTGAGGCCGTTGTACTCCCACATCACCTACGGAATGGCCCTTCTATAGAAGTTAAAAGATAACATTGAAAACTGTCGAATTACTTTGATAAGAATAAATAATATATTATTACAATAAAAGATTTTCTTGATTATTATAAGATGAATATAAAAACTTACTTTGGATCATACAGTGTCTTAGTTTTCTGCAATCTAATTCCGCAAAGAATTTTCTGTTTCGGCGAACGAGACCTTTTTGGAGATTTTAAAAACTTTAAATAGGACTCTTTGTGTGCTGGTCGGTATAACTGCTCTATGCAGAAATTAATAAACGTAATTTTCAAAAATGTTATATGTATATTTATAAGAACAAGTAATATATATATATCCATTTTTTACTAATAGAGGATGCTTTGGCAACAAATAAAGATTTATAGTGTTGGACCCAGAGAGCACATAAGAAAGTGTGCAGGGGTGATGTGGAGAAGAGAAGCTAAAGGTCAGAGAAGTTGGATTGAACTTGGAGAGATCTTCATCCTGCAGTGGATTGATAATGGTTGATGATGATGAGTGTTGGTAAGCTTTGAATGTTATGTGATATATATGTACTTTGTGGTGTGTTTGTGTTTCATGGTTGATTTGTATAATCACAATAATCCCCTTTTAATTTATTTATTTTAGTTGCAATAGCCACTCGTTAAGATAGGCTGCTAGTAATGATGTTTATAACTAATGTATGTGTTTTTGCTCAAAAAAAATCTTGTACTTTATGACATCTTTTTTTTTCCTCATCTTTTCATCGGATTATATAAGTAAAACAATATTATTTTAAAAAAAGATTTAAGAAAAGCCCCACCTTTTTTGTTAGTGGTGTTGTTACGAATTCTCTGTTTGCAAAGAATTGACGAATGTATTTTTTAATCCAGTTCAGTAGTTAATTATAATATGCAAATCAACGAAAGTGTTCTTTCAACTTCTACTCATAAAGTGCATCACTTACACAGTAGGATGAATGTAAATATGTAATATTGGATAAAATTCAAAAATAAAAAGATTAGAAGCTTAATAAACCACAAAAGTTATAAAACTGACAAAAGATATTGATTTAATAAAGTCAATAGTTATATGAATTTTAAAAACATCTCTGACCAAAAAGTGAATATTTACTAAAGCCTGATTTAAATTATTAACCTAATTTTACTATCAGATTTTTTAAAAATCAGAAAATATTCTTTTATAATAAATGTCTAATTCTCTCCCAATATAGTGAAAATGGATCGCTTTCTTAAAAATATTTGTTGAAAAGTTTCTGTAAACTTTCTTTTGTCTGCCTAACTTTTGTTTTAAACTCAGTTCTGCATTTTCCACTGTGTTTTTTTTATCACATCTGCTTATCTACTTTTGCAATCTTTTGCAATTCTAGCATTCTCAACATTATTTCCATTTACTACATAAAAGTTACAACTTTCAGATTTATAAAAATGATATTGTTTAAAATAACAACATTGTTTGGAAATATCCCATGAGAATTGCACAAATAAACTTCTTATTTGTCCAAGAAGTTGAATACAATCACTAATACCTTTTTAAAAAGCCTTACAAGCTGGTTTAATTTGTTTAGTTAATTAATTTTATAACAGCCAAAAGCATCTACTATTTTTTCAAAATACTAATAACTTTGTTCCTTATGTTACAAAACGAAATAGTAATAATTACTGTACGTGAATTACCAAAAAAAAACCCATTAGATTTTAATTCTTTACTAAATTTTGATCAATGCATACATAGATTTCACCGAATAATCTATAAAAATACAATAAGAACTAGAACAGTTTTGTTTAAAATCAGCAATTTCTTGAAATCATAAGTTATAGTTGTGTGTGTGTTTTGATCATTAAAGCAAAAAATTATTATTATTATTTTCTCATGTGTCATAGCATCCTTATTATTTTTTTCTCATGTGTCATAGCATCAGCCGGGAAGCGAACCCGCTATCCCGGGACAACTGCCTGTAAAGCTGCTGTCGCTGACCTGACCATTTAGGGATTTCAAATAATAAGTAAAGAATTTTGGTCATATTTTTTAATAACTTGTAATTTTCACTGTTATAAATTAATATTTTATTAGTTTTACACATCAACCCGTCAAGTAAAATATTGTCTTCTTTTTTTTCCATATGCCATAGCATCTGCCGGGACGCGAACCCACAACAGTCTGCAAACAACTACTTGCTTGCAAGGCGGCTGCGATGACCTCTCTGCAAACAACGCTTAAAATATTGTCTTTTTCAAAGCTTTAAATAATTCTTTTTGTTTGTTGTGGTTATCTATGATATCATTTATGTCCAATATTCTCAGTCTAAAGTTTGACTATCAAAAGTTTTAATTATCTGAGTATGCTTTTGTTAAATTTATACTGATAATAGTTATTTCGCACCGTTATTTCTAGTGTCTTTATGTTTTAAAACTGTGAACTTTCTATAAGTGTGGAAAACCACTTTTAGTTCTTAAAAAACTTTTGTTTAAAAATCTTTATACTAGAATTAATTTTAAAATAAATAAATAACAACTCTAGATAACTTGTCTTGCATTGGTGGTCGAGAGGTCAGCGCGATTGCCTTGCACTAGCAGGCAGTTGCCCGGGTTGCGGGTTCGCTTCCCGGCTGATGCAATGACACTTAAAAAAAAAACTCTAGATAACTTATAGCATGACCACCACCTTTAATACATTTACAATTAGAATTTTAAAAATCAAAATTTCTTTAATATCACATTAAATGGCTGGATTTAGAACATTTTCTATTATTATTTAAAATGAAAATATTATGTAAACTTCAAAGTAATCAATCATCCAGCATTGAGTTATATGTTTATAAAATATTGAATGTAAGATATAAAAGAAAAGACATACATAAGTTTGCATATAGATGAAAAAAACTATTGAAGAAAAAAAAATGGATTTCATTATGTATCTAAATAGCAAAGGAGTTGTTTCTTCTTATTTTAATATTTAATATAGCACCAAATACTAATAGGTTAATTATTAATGGAAGAGTGCTGCTATAAACAAAATTAACAAATGCAATGTTATATATGAGTTGCTTTCTCGGTGTTAGTCAAGTTATATTGGTGAGACAATGCATTAAAAAAGAGAACTCGTGATTATGAACTATTATATAAACATTACTTTGTTTTATGGGTAGACTTAAATATATGTTTGCAAAATGTTAATTATTTGCAATAAATGTATTTATTTTGATAATGTTTCTATGTTGCATGTGGAAAATGACTTGAGAAAATGGAAATTCATAAAGAAGCTAAATTTCATAAAAATGACGCTAATTTATCAAATAAGCGATATAAATATGTAAATATATACATATTATGAAAGGTTGGCCATTTACATTGTTGGGTGATATTAATGAAATTTGGAATTTTTTAAATTCTAGCAATCTTGCTGTTAACTAGCTGTTGGTATATTGAAACATGTAAAGTTAATTTCAATATTATGGATAATGTTTAGTTTAATAAATAACCAGAGGATCATTAAGATATTTTTCTAAAATGATTGTTGTCAATTTTGCGAGTGCAATGGGGATTTTATTTTGCAAACTAAAGTGTAATTCATCATCATTATTATTTTAAACTATTATTGATACACTGCAGGATGAAAGTTTCCAATTTTAACTCAGTTTCTTCAATCTCTAGCCTCTTATTTTTCAAACACATAGGCATCTTTTAATATTAAGTTATATATATATATCGCAAAGTGGTCCATTTGTTTTCAAAATCAACTTTCTTTCCCTGCTCAGTTTTAATTTTGAATAAAGATTTGTTATAGCTTTTACTTATATCTCTACTATTTTTCGTACAAATCATTATAGTAAATTCAAATACTTTTAAATATTCCTAATGTGGTTTGACACAGTGGTAGATTGGCAGACTCAAGATCTGGGGTTTTTTTTTTTTTAAGTGTCATAGCATCGGCCGGGACGCGAACCCGCAACCCGGGCAACTGCCTGCAAGTGCAAGGCAGTCGCGCTAACCTCTTGACCACCAATGCAAGACAAGATCTGGGTTTTTTTTCGAATTTGTATATTATATATATACAAGAGAGTTAGTTAGCTTAGATTCAAAAATCTTTGTTTAAAAAAAACTACTACATAAGAAATAAAAACTGTCTGTTAGAAAAAAGTCAATAATAAAAAATTAGTCCGAAATTTAAATATAACCGCCATATAGTGTGTACTAGTTACTTAATCTTACAATAAATGATTACTAAGTAAATATGAATTTTTTCTACAGTACAGGTTTTTTCATACCTGCACTTATATAGGTAATATATAAGGATTTGAACTCAGACTTTCACACGACCCTCAACCATCCATGCTATCTCATACTACTGATATACTTGATCACACACATGTCGAAAAAATAATCATCAACACAAGTATTTTGTGCTAAACCCGCATTCGTCAGTTGGTCCAGATTATCATCTCCACACATATATAAATTGGATAAATTCCTATTTCTAGCGCGCACGTCTGATTTTAATTTTTAGATGAATAATTAAATAAATAAAAATTTGATAGATTAAATGAAACTATTGTAATCAACCCATCATTTGAATACTGCATGATGAAATGCTTGCTTAGCAAACTTACATTTTATAACATCATTTCCATGCTGTGAAGTCTAGTAGACAATTATTTACCCAGATCGTCTTCACCTTGAACAAGCAATCAATGTTTTTGTTTTTTAATTTACCTACTACTTAAATTATTAATTATTTTCTTTTATGTGTGTGTGTAATGTTTTAGCTATTTATATACGTATATCACATTCAACGTTTTTTAAATCCAATCGCATTAGTCATAACAATATTGTTTTTATTGAAGTTTCTTATCTATCGTGATTCTCTCTTTAAAATTTTTTTTCTTCCTCTTCATCTTTGTGACTTTTTTTCAACTGGTACATATTAATAGACTTATTTAACCTTTTCCTTTATCCTCATTTCGATTTCAGTAAGAAAAAAGAGGGGGAAAAAATGAAAAAGAAATATAAACATATTTTGAAGAAAGATGAACAAAAATATATTTCCAAATTTATTTTTAAAACCATTTTAATTAAAATGCCTTATTTTTTTTAATTAATCTTAATCATAAATAACTTTTAATTATATACATATATATTTAAAATTTTTCTTCCACGTGTTCTTAAAACATTTAAATATAAATATTCACATAAGCTCCAAGATGCATTTTCTTCTATACAGCACTCTTCAGTAAGCCCAGATCACAATCTTATGCCTATCGTTATTTTTTTTTCATGTGTCATAGCATCGGCCGGGACGCGAACCCACAACTGTCTGCAACCAACTACTTGCTTGCAAGGCGGCTGCGATGACCTCTCGGCTAATAACGCTTGACAATCGTTTCTCAATATCGAATTACTACAATTTGATCTATATGTATCAAACTTCCTATACTTACATCATTGACTCCATCTATAATAATGATTATTATAGTCATTTCTTAGACTACAGTTTATATTTTTAGATGTCTTTGTTCCTTTGTTTTAATAATGTGTGATGGAATGAAATTTTTAAGATTATATATAAAAAAATTAATAAATATAAAAAAGAGAGATGAAGTTACTATCATGTGGTTATATAAAATAATAAAATAAATATAATAATTTTTAACTATTTAAAATTTAAATCTGATATAAGTCTATATAATAATCCCTAGCTTAATAAAGAATTAGTAATAATAAATAATTTTTTTATCTAAAATGGCTGGTATTAAAGATGTCAGTGTAGAGAGTTTAGCACCTGTAATTCAAATTATAGTAATTTTTTATATGCATACTGTAGTTATGTAATTTGTATGTTTATTATTATACTAACACTTTATTTTAGTTACTCCTAAATAAATCAGTCAATCTTATTTAAAAACATTTGAAACAACTCTTTATAAAAAAAATTTGATCTTATATAAAAAAAATCAAACTACTTTTTTCTTCCAAATCTTATTTTTTATTACTCTTAACTATTAATGATGTAAAAAAAAAACCACAGATAACGATGTGATTTTACATGTCAAAATGGTAGAATGAATTATAAGAAACATTACCACAATAGACTAGTTATTAATATTGTTTTTTTTTTTAGTTTTTGTAATAAGTCTCATTTTAACTCTAACATATATCATAAGCATCCACTCTTACAGTAGCCCAAGTACTGATGATAGTAATGCAATGAGATTGAAGTGAGAGCTACATTAATAAAAATAAAAACTTGAATTAGTTTTGGGACTTCAATAAGAAAATAAAATATTGCATATAACTTGTTGCTTTATCTTATTTACTTGTTTCATATGGGGGGGGGGGAGCAGAGTTGACTTTTATCAGAAAATTATTGTTAAAATTTTGTTTGTTGTTTGTTTTACTATCTATTGTCTTCTATTTTTAATTTATTATTTTGTATGCATACTTATGATAGATTATAAAACTTAGATATATTATAAAATAAAAGAAGTTTCCTATACTAGTGTCATCTATAGTGAGCTTGAGTAATCAATGATTATCAGATAATAATTTCCATCCCCAGACAGATTCTTAGCTTTTACCACCGAAGCTTGGAATTCAAAGCTAGAAATAATGCATTACGCATCTGGTAACTACTTGTTACTCCATTTTACCTAAATCCTTTATTTGTTATGAAAAAATTCCATATAAGATAAAAAGATCTACTGCAATGATTTCAAGTAATTGAAAATATGCTAGACTGATTAGTTAAGAAAAATTACTCATTACAACTACACATAAAACTGGATAACTTATCAAGTCAAGTCAGAAATGATTCAAATATCTGGATCAGATCATTAATACAGATGAAAATATACATGTCAAAATTAATCAAAAAATTCATTTGAAAGGAATGCTTTCATAGAAATTATTGAAAGAAAATGGAACTGTCAAAATGATTTTTTTTTAAAATAAATGTATTTTAGGAATGCCTACATATGGATCTGAAATTTCAATTCTTAATAGAAAAGCAATGTAATGACTTAATCCAACACAGCAAAGTATTGAAGAGGGATATGTTAGAAATAATATGCAAGGATCAAAAGACAAGTATATAGGAGAACAAGTAAACAGGTATCACTGATATAATTGCTCTACTTAGTTTAATGCTATGGTAAAGATCTAAGATTTGTGGTCCCAGTTTCTTCTTATTAACTCCTAAGTAGTAAACCATTTCATGTATGATGATGATGATTTGGTTCATTAATTAAAGATAGAAAAGCATTTGTTAAATATAATTGATAAAATTTTTACTTTATACAACTGTAATTTACGCATCACAACAGGACAGCATTTGAGTTCATATAAACATTTATGAATGATCTTGGCCATTATCTTAAATCTTCCTTTTGACTTTGATATGCTGATATTTGCAAGATTTTCAAAATGAAAAATTAAATCTCTCTGCAAACTGATGTGAATAACTTTACAGTTTGCTCTAATTACAATAAAATGACCATCAATAAGGTCACATATTCAGTATTGCCATATTCTAATAAGATTAAATATTTTAGTATCTTTTACTATATGGATGCTTATATAATTAAATGTAACACTTTTTCAAAAATATCTAAGTTTTCTATTTACAAATAATGGGTCTTTTCATTTATATATTGAGTCTATAATTAAAAGAAGTTTTAAAATTAGGGAAATAATTTTTGTATGGCAAATTGTTCAATAATCCTATTGTTGAATAAGGTTCTGTAAATGCTATACCCTCATTCCAAACAGGATATTATCAAAATTCAATCACTAATGAATAAATTATAAACATTTAGTTTAAATAAAGATGAATCTTTTCTGAAGAGAAAAATAACAACTATAAAAATTTTGGATAAAATTATAATTTGAATAATTACTCCAAATTTCATAACAAATATTTCATCATTTTTATAATGTTTAAAACTAAAACTTCGATTTCTTTTACTATTAAATTCTATTGCTAAGATACTTATAAATTTTCTCTGTTGTTTACATTATCAAATTCTTGTAATAGAGATTTTTTAATTTTAATTATTTCAATCTCAATGATAAAAATTAAATTAATATTCTGTTAAAAATTATGATCATTAGTTTATTATGGCGATAATATTTTCTTTATGTTTTCATATCTCATTTGTTATATTTGTTTTGTTTTTTATTAATTTTATAAATACTATTTATATATTTTAATTTTATTCATACTATTTGCAATTTATAATTGCCCTTTAGCGCTATGGAATGGAATTGTAGTTAAATAAATAATAATTATTATTATTAGGTTTCAAAAGGAATTTTATTGGTGACCAAAATAAGGTTACATTTATTTTGGATTAATCCATATAAATATGTTTACATTAAAGACAACTTAGAGTGAGAACGCGAAATTAGTATACATACATAGAGAAAAGAGGAAGGGGTTATGTGCGGCTAATGGGATGGATGTTTGGGGGAGTTTTACATTATTATATTCGGGAAGGGGGCAGAATTGGAGGCTACTGTGTTTATGGCTTGGCTTGTAGTTGGGTATATATAGATTTGTACAATTATCTTTGATTGGCATAGGGGTATGTGGATACATATGTATACGTTACATGGCTTTTTTTAACATGATTTTGAGTGGCAATTAGAGTTCATTGTGTGTAGTATATGTTGGTGAGCGACATAATTATTATTATTGTTGTTATTATTATTATTATTACATGTTATTATTCAACATCAATTTCTCCTAACAAATCTTTATTTAATTAAATAATTTCATGAATTAATGTTGAATCTCCAAAATATCATTGGCTATAATTGTCATCTTAATAAGATCTCAAAAAGAACGTCAGAAATGGTACAATTTTCTTCAGCTAAAGTAATTGGATGATGACATATTCTGAATTAGTTTATTAAATTTAATAAAGATGGTGCTAGTAGATTATATTTTATTTCTGTTATTGTTTTGTTTCTGTTATTATAATGTATTTATCACTAAATAAAGGGGGGGGGAGATAAAATGGTGAATTTGAAGGTGTGTGTTAAACTTTTGCAACAAGCATTAGTAAAAGTAAAAGCTTTCATGGAGTATCACAACAGAAAATGCACAAACACACACTGTAACCAATAGTAATTGCCGTAAGGTTTGAAAATCATACTTTGAATTGAGGTATAAATTTCGAACAAAGTAATTTTTTTTTTTTTTTGATAAGTTAGTATTTTTTAAAAAAAATTAGAGATGTATGGTTTTGAACTGATTTCAAAGATCTTTTCACTTATGTTTTGTTATTCATAAAATTATTACCAAGATTGACGCCATAAAAAATGTATAAGATTTGAAAATATCTAAATATTTTATATTAATCCCATTTTTTTAACATTAAATATTATTATTACTGCTATATTAAAATTATATATATATTATTCTATAAAAATGGCTAGATATCTTTTTAATCGCTATTAAGTAGTTAGATAGAATGTTTTGTGTGTGTGTATGTGCGTAGATATAGCCAATTCAGGTTGCTAATCAATAATGATTAGATAATGATTATCTAGTTACTTTTAGAAGGTAAAAGTCTCTCAGGTGAAAGTAAGTTGATTGGAGGAACTATTGTACATACTGTAGGGGGGGGGGGGATATATTTCTATGGATCTTGAACTTATTTTTTTATCATCTCCTCTTATACACACTAATGCAATCTTTTTTATATATAATTTATTTTTTATTATTGACTGTCCTACATCAGAGCTACAACATTTAAACATATAATCATATAACCATTATATATATATATTACCATTCGTAATCATATTTAATAGAAAAGATGTTGAGTGCTCCTTTATAAAAGACTATACAGTATTTTATAATAGTCAAAACTTTGGGTGTATTTTTATTTTTTATAGTCATATAAAAAATAAGTTTTTAAAAGAAGTTTGGTGTATTCATTTACATATATTTAATTTTAACTTTATAGCTTTGCCTTTTTTTATAGATCTTAAACTTATTGGTACCGTACAGGTGTAAAATGTTTACTTAATAAAGTATATTTTGTACTCCACATATAGGTAAATGAATGATAGGATTGTTAATGGTTTCTTAGTATCCAGACATTTCTGTTGTAGTTTTGAAATACAGGTAAAATATACCATTAAAAATATCTTTTATTAAAAAACTTTTATTGACCCAAGCAAAATATCAAAAGTGATATTTAATCTTTAATCTTTTATAAAAAAAAATAAATTAGTTTGTACCTCATTTACAAGTAAATTAAGAGGAAAAACATTCAATAAACACTGATAAATTAATAAAGTTAATTGCAGTGAGCTCTCTGTTTTTATTTTTATTTTAGAAGAGTTTGCATTTACACCGGGTGGGTGGGGGCAAAAGATTTATTCTGGAAAACTAAAAAGATTTATAATTTTAAAAAAGTCTTGGGAGGAGAGATTTTGAATGGATATGGTTTTATCTGTATTGAATCACTGAAAGATGATTATCATGGAAATGATTGTAATATGATAGCTAATAAGTATTAATTGCTATTTTAAAATTATTCTATTAGCTGTAGCCATACAGAGTAACTGCTGGACAGTTTGCTTTTTCTTTTTGGTGTTTTTGATTTGGTGCATTGCTCTATTTATAGTCATGGTATTCAAACTTTTTATTTCATGTGATGTGTTTATTTGGGAGTAAGAATGCACTTGTAAAGATTGATTTAGCTATGGAGAAGAATATGGGCTGACTGGTGATAGCATAATGCCTTTAGGTATCTATCACTATATGTAAGTTTATTGTATATAGATATTAAGGTATAATTGTTAATTTTAGAAATAATAACATCAAGAAATGGAAGTTTTTCATTCTTATCCATTTCCATAATGAATTTAATTTGAGAATTAGGCTATTGATATGTATGAAGAAATCGTTCAATTTTTCTTCCTCATATGACAAATAACAAATGTATCATCAATGTAGATGGGTGGCTTGTATAATGTCAAATTTAAAACCTGTGATTTAAATTCCTCTATGAATAAATTGGAAAAAAAATATTTGGAACCTGAAGATCCCTTTGGGGTTCCAATTATTTGTTTGTAATATTAATCATTCTAAATCTAAAAAGTATTAGATAGACAATGTTTAGCTAATGTAGTAATATAACTATAAATCCCAATATTTAGAAGCTCTATCTAATGCTTTGTGGATTGATATGTTAGTAAATGAAATGTCATCAAAGCTCATAAGAATACCATTTGATGGGATTTTTATATTAGTAATAATAAAAAGAAATTGGGTTATTTTTATATATGATTTTATAGAGGAAATATTTATCACTATGTATGTTGCTAAACTTGAATGGGTGATCCTATAGCACTAAGAATTAGGATTGAGTGGAATATTTCTATTTTATGTAATTTTGGTAGGGCATATAGATGATTTTTGACTAGGGAAAAATTTATTTTTTATATCATCATCAACAAAATAAGATCAGTGGTATGAACTCTTTTTGTTTTAACATAAGCTATATCATTTAATAAGACAAAGATTCTATTCTTATAGATGTCATAGTCGGTGAAGATATTTGCATTTCTTCTGATCATAGGAAGTATTGTTGTAGATCTATCTGATTTGATATTTTTAATATATATATATATATATATATATATATATATATATATATATATATATATATATATATATATATATATATATATATATATATATAATATATATATATAATCAATAAAGCAAATCATATATAACTGTGAAATTGTTTTTAAAAAGCTGGTACTTACAAATATGTAATATAGAGGGCATAGAATCAATTAAAGCTAAAGGGGGGGGGGAATGGTGTGGGCTAGGGAAGGTGCCTTTGTCTTTTTTGTTTGTTTGTTTGGGGGGAAGGGGAGGGAGGGGGGGGGGGGGGGGGGGGGGGGGGGGGGGGGGGGGGGGGGGGGGGGGGGGGGGGGGGGGGGGGGGGGGGGGGGGGGGGGGGGGGGGGGGGGGGGGGGGGGGGGGGGGGGGGGGGGGGGGGGGGGGGGGGGGGGGGGGGGGGGGGGGGGGGGGGGGGGGGGGGGGGGGGGGGGGGGGGGGGGGGGGGGGGGGGGGGGGGGGGGGGGGGGGGGGGGGGGGGGGGGGGGGGGGGGGGGGGGGGGGGGGGGGGGGGGGGGGGGGGGGGGGGGGGGGGGGGGGGGGGGGGGGGGGGGGGGGGGGGGGGGGGGGGGGGGGGGGGGGGGGGGGGGGGGGGGGGGGGGGGGGGGGGGGGGGGGGGGGGGGGGGGGGGGGGGGGGGGGGGGGGGGGGGGGGGGGGGGGGGGGGGGGGGGGGGGGGGGGGGGGGGGGGGGGGGGGGGGGGGGGGGGGGGCCATAATCATCAAATCACATCTTATTTAATAAGGGCGGTAAGAGAAAATATTTAAAATCTCTATCTAGAATATTCTTATCTCTGGATCAATTGGTTTTGAGCTTATAGCTCACTTCAGTGAGGAGCTAGAACATTCAGACACTAGCCATAAGCTCGAAACCAATTGTTCTGGAGATAAGAATATTTTAGATAGAGATTTTACATATTTTCTCTAGACTGCACTTATTAAATAAGAGCTTGGTTGAGCTACTGGTATGCTCCCTATATTATATATATATATATATTGAAGATCATTTATCTTTTTCACATGTATGTGGCCATGTGTATCAGTTATATAATATCGAGTGGATAGCTGTGGAGAGCTTGAAAGTCTGAGTTCAGGTTCTCTCTAATATATGTGTGTGTGTGTGCGTGCGCGTGTTACCTCATCATTTAGAATTGGGACAATTTGTGTATTTTATTTTTGGATTTCAACTAGTGTTTGTAACTGTTTCTGTTTATATCAGTTCAACATATATTTTATTATGTTAACAGTATGCTTTTAAATATCCTAATACAACTATCTTCACTTTATATAAATTATATTATTTGTATGATGAAATCATGTGAAACAATTGCTAATGTGGTACTCCACTTACTGTATAGAATTTTATGGTTGAATGTTAGAAATTTATTTTATATTTATAAAATTGCCGTCTTAACTTTTATTTTCTAATAGTCTACTAAACAAAATTTACAATATCAAAAATAAATAGTTTCAATAATAAATATATTTTACAAAGGAAATGAATTGCTAAAACAAATATCTTAAGGAATTAATTTTTATAATTATAAGTAATAATATAATAAATCAGCATTTGTGGATAAATATTTAGAATGTGTGAGATCTTCTTAGTTGCTTGCACATGTGATCAACTTATGTTAACATCAATTATATACAATTAGATGAAAATAAGATATAATAATGAAATTGAAAATATCCTGAAGTATATTTAGAATTCTATTTAAATTTTGTTATTATTAATAGTTATTTTTACATGTTTTATAATAGTTTAAAATAAACAATAGATCATCATTAAACATCACATGATCACCATTTCTTATACTAGCACATAATTGTTTATAAACAAGCCAGAAACTAGTCTGGGGATATTGGGTGAGTAGGCATTAGATAGGGATTTTATGCACAAGCCTTCTGGCATCCATTGATTACTCTGGTAGGCACAGGGTGGCACTACTGTATGGAGTGTTTTGCCTTGTTTAGATCATCATTATTCTGAAAAGCATGAATTCAAAATTTTCTTATTTTTAATTCATCACTCTGACTATAATATGGAGTAGTGCGGCCCACCATATTTTGTTTACAATGATCCTGTCCCTGATTGTTGTTATTTTGTATTAATCATACATTTAGTACAATTTTGTGCCATTTAACACAGTTTATATCTAATAATACTGAAACTATAATTCAGTTTTTATTTTTGTTCCTAGATAATAGGTATAATCAGAGAATAAAACTTCTAAATTCAATCCTCTTAGCACAGTGCAGTGGAAATTTTTTATATTATATTTGTCAAGATAAAAGGTAAATTTTCATTTGTATTGAAAGCTTATTTGAAAACAACTTTTATTATTTCAATTATACTTTTATTAAAAAATATAAAATATATCATTTTTATAATAGTGTTTTTAAGGACTAAAAAGCCATCTTTTTTATCTTAGTAATGATTCAGATATGTTTTTTCTATTTCTCAATATAATTTTAATTATCTTAACACTTTACAAAAACTTGTTTTTATTTCTTTTAAAAATGTCTTAAGTAATAATTATTCTAAAAAAACAATATGATTTTGCTATAAACTATTCAACTAAAGGCTACATATATGAAAAAATAAGCTTGCATTTTGAGATTGAAGTTGGTTTCTTTTAATTTTCTGTGATAGAATTAGATCAGTCATGTGGAATCACAAAAGAAAATACACAAAGACTATAATACATAGGTATATATCAATAAAAACCTTGAATTGTTATAAAATTATGTTAAATTACATTTAACTACATATATGAATACTTGAAATACATATTGATCTTAACTGTGCAAAGCATATAAAAACAAAATATCTGCAATTTTATGCTAGAAATTCATTTTCAAAACAAATGAGGATATAAAAAATATATCAGTCTACATGAAAAACCAAAAACATGTCATCAAAATTATAAAATGTGTTAAATTTTTATCAAAAAGTTTGGTTTATCCATAAACCATGTGAATAGTTATTGATTTGAAATTTGTACTGTATTCAAAAGCAAAAAAAAAAGTAGTTATATGCTAAAAGTATATTTCAAATCAAATTGAAAAAAAAAAAAATATCTGGAGTTTCTCATGTTAGGTTACAATATAATTAAACAGATTAGAGTCAACAAACACTCTTATGAAGTTTAATTTACATATGCTAAAAGTTTATTTTTGAAATTAAATTTTTTTATGCAAGATTAAAAGTAATTAAACTAATCTTTCCACATTTCAATGCTTTTCCACCATCCCTTGGTGGAAACTTGAGTTCACAGTTCAACATTTTAGTTTTAGTATTAAACTCTTTATTAAATATTATAAATCAATAAATTGGACTTGATTTGTTAAAAATATATGTCTTCTAATGGAAAATCTCTAAAAAATATATTTGAATTTTCCAAATATAAAAAATAAAATGTGAAACACAATACTAACACAGTGGCTTTATTGCAAGGAAATCTTTGTTGAATGAATTCTGAATTTTAAATATGATCGTCTATAAAATCATCATGAATTTATGAAATTTTGTTTTAAAATTTAAAATTGTATTTATATTTATTAAATTATCATAAAAATTAAGTACTCTATTTCACAGAATCTGATGATTGTAATTATTTCTGCTTTGTGTTTAACATTACTACAAATTTCTTAATTTGTCTTTTTAAAATTCAAACATACTTAAAAAAACTAAATATAAATATATTCCTTTTTAAATAATTATTATTAAAATCTTTGGTTAAAATAATTACAAATATTTAAATAAACTACAAAATTATGCATTTTTGGTCTTATTTTTGTAAATAAAAGAAGATATTCTTAAATTTATTTAAATGTCCTATATCAAAGAATTCAACAATCAGTGACCTCTAAGCTCTTACTGGCTCACATTGAAGTTTTTTTCTGTGAACTACTGATATCTTCAGATTTTTTTAAACTAGTAAATTAATATTCACATTTATTCAATTTTTTAGAACAAAATGAATATAATAGTGCCAAAATATTAATAAAGAAGGCCAAAAAATGATTTATCATATATTTAGTGATCAACCACTAAACATCACATGATTACCATCTCTTATGCTAGCACATAACTTTTATTAAACAGGAAAAACTCTCCATACATTAGTGCCGCCCTGTGCCAACCAGAGTAATCAATAAATGCCAGAAATTTTGTGCATAAAATCCCCATCTAGTGCCTACTCATCCAATATCCCCAGACTAGTTTCTGGTTTGTGGCCTTCATCTGTGAGGAGCCTTGGATCTGAGAGCACTAAACCTAGATCTAATGCCTTCTGGCATCCACTGATTACTCTGGTTGGCACAGGGTGGCACTACTGTATGGAGAGTTTTGCCTGTTTAATATTTAGTGATCACTTTGAATAAAGTATATGGAAAATTATTTTTTAATAGTTAAAATGTTTTAAAACTACTAAAAAAATAAAAGTTTATTAACTGTAGAAATATATTATACTGACAAATAGTATGTGTCTGAGCCTTTACAAACATAACTGCAATAAATTTTCTCTATTAACCATGTATGCTTTTAATCCTTAAAAAATATGTTAAAATTATTTATATTTATTAATAAAAATTAATTTGAAATAAGCAAAAATATACTAGAAATGAAAAATAAGCTATTAAATAAATAAAAACAATTTTATTTTGACAAACAAAATGTAAAATATTTATACTGCATAGTGCAATAAATGATTTAAGTTAAAATTGTTCTTATCTTTTGGTTATACCTGTCATCTAGGGACAAATAACTAAAAATTAAATTCATTATTATTAAAAAACTATTTATAGATACAAAACCATACTGAATAAGTGATTAATATAGGTTAATATCAGAACAGAACTAGTAAAAACATAATACAACTGGTGGTGAGCTAAAAATGTATGATTATAGTGGCATCACTAATATGATATAGCAAAATCATGGTTCAGAATATAGTTCCTTTTTTATTATCGAATTTTGATTTTAGTTAAATAGGTCTGTAACTCTTGGGAAATCTATATTATTTATACTGTTTATACTGGTATAGTTTTTCTGACGAATTCATGGGGCATTTGAAAAATTAACCTTCCCATTTTATACTGACACAGTTTATCTGGCTCAATTACAAACTACTGGCACTTGAGATTAATGAATCATACATGAAATGTCATTGACTATTCCAATAGCATATAATTGAGGATCTCACTAAAATAAAAGTGGGATATAATTTTTTTTGAATGCTTGGTTAATATTTATTAAGCCTTGATTATTGTAGTTTGTCTGTGGGTAGATATCAATGATAGAATATTAGTTTTTCACATAAATATTTTCTTATATTGCTTAGCATAAGTGAACAGGTAAGTTCAGCATATATATAGATATTCATTATTATGGATACACTAATTTAGAAGTAGAACCTGAGATGAGTGACATTTAGCCAGTCATTTTTTGGTATATAAAATTAAGATAAAGTTTCTTTAGTTATTTTAGGCTGAATGAAAAAAAAATTAGTGATAAAAAAATTGTTATTACTCATTTTCCAATTTAAACAATTGTCAGTAATCAACAAAATATTAAAGTCACAATTTTTAGTCTCATTTTTCTTTATTGCATCATCAATTGCCATGGAATTTTTAACTTAACACTTTCACAGGACATACTGATTTAAATCCTACATATCTGTCGATTTTTTAAAAACTTTTTTTAATATTTTACAGTTGTTTTAAAAAATATATATAAATAAACAAATAAATACTATAGATATAAATATTTCATGACAGATAAAAATTAATAAACACATATTTGTAAACCATAAATCTTCTTTTTAACAAGGAAATAAATTTATCTGTATATTTTAAACATTAGACTTTCTTAAAGTGATTTTCATATAGTTTCTGTATTTACTTTGTATATATCATTATCATTGCCAAAATAATTTTAATCATAAACAAACATACCACAAAAGTGGAAAAAAGCAAGAAAAATAATGGTAACAAAATTGAACCAAGATAATAAATGAAAAAAAAAATTGCAACATTTTCTCCTGCAATCTTGAAAGATATTGTAAGATAAAGGTATATTAAATAACTAATTCTACAAAGGAATATATATATATAATCAACAAAGATATCCATTATCTTTTACCAATAAGTAATTGAAAACTTCATGCATAAAAAATCTCTTTCATTCCCTTTTAGTATATATATATATATATATATATATTAAAGTCATATATACTGATATAATCAATTGTAAAGATGGATTCTTCTAATCTTTACAATTTCTTTATCCTAATGAAATATATATATATATATTGTAACCGTTCGATTGTTGTCCCAACTACATAATATCACCAAAACATAAGTGCGCTAAGAATTGTAACCTCGATCACCGATCAATTCCCGCTGCACATTGTCAGCTATTAAGAGCTGTAACCAAAAGCATATCATGCCATCTATATTATGCACCAAAGACCACAACCAAAATCTGGAGCAACTTACCACAGACCAAACTAATGATATAACATAAACTTTTTATGATTTAATTTGATCGCAGCCAGGGTGTACCGCGAAGACCTATCATAGTAGTATGATAAAATACATTAAACAAATTATAAGTATGTAATGTTATTATCTTTCAAACCTTAATTTGCGATTTTCATTGTATGAGACCCGATGGCCGACCATGTACAAGATGGCATAATTTGTGGAACTACATAAGATTATGAAATTTTAAACCATCTATATGATTTTTAATACAAATGCTAGTCCAGGTAAAGCTTTGCAATAAATAAACATAAATACTTGGGTTCTTTTTTTATAGTTTACTATATCACTGAGACTCTTATTATACTGACAAATGACAATTTAAAAACGTTAAGTAAATATATTCAATCATGTCATTATCTGGTAAATCTGTTTACAGGTTTAATAATCAATTTATATTGTATACTAGAATCAACTACGCAAAGCTAAAATGATGGAAAAGGTAAATGGGATTTTATTGTACCTTACACATCATAAACTACCAAAGACGAAAAGCATCCAAATGTTTTCTCAAAATATCACTAAACTCTTATATCATGTTGACGATAGTATGTACTTCAATGTATGCTCTATCCAAGGTTTATGATTTCTGATTTTACGAATGACAAATAGCAACGGCACAGTAAGTTTAATTATAAATCAACGTTTATTTACAAATTTATGAATAATAAGTAATTAATTCTAATGTTATAATTAAAGACATAAATAAACAAATAAAATAAATAAATTATAATTCCATCGACTTCCTTCAATAACATATCATAGGTACGGTTTTTAAAAACCTAATCATACCTTATATTTCAATTTGATATAATGAATGTATTGAGGAAATTATACTAAATTCAACATCAACTCATGAAACATCTAATGTCATTTCCAGATTCAATAAATCTATACTGTAAACTTATAATAATATAATAAATAATATTATATCTGTAGGATTTAGCTATAATGCAATCATTAAATAAAGTGAAAATTTAAACTTACATTCAGGTAAATAATAATCAACCAACAGTTAATTATTATGAGGTAACTTGAATAGAATGTCCTGCTACAATTTGATGATCTAACTTATAAATTATACTTACAAATGGAAGAAGATGATTTAGCAGAATAACTAAAATACTTTGCCCAACTTATATCTATGAAGTAAAACCATATTCCTGTGGATGCATTCATCTACACATAGGAATTAAATAACACTAAACGCTTTGTGGATTTATACACCATCATAAAGTAATAAGTATAATTACACAATTCCGCGGATTAACCACCAGCGCAGGAATGAGTGTAAAATACAAAAAATGGCAATTAAGTAATCTGCGGATTAACCACCGGCACAGATTAATGCCTTTTAACATTATAAAACAACATTACTATTTACTTCACATTAAAGTGCAAAATCATCCTCCTCAGTTATTCTGACCATTCAGAAAACACTAACATTTTAGCAAATGTGGGTTCTTGCATAATAAAATGTTACACTAATCAGGACAACTAATGTACTAACTTATCTTGCTTAAAATAAAACATATGTAATATAATATAAGTAATATTAGTATAGGAATAGAAATCTGGAAAGACTCACAAAATACCTCATGAAAAATTGATACATCTCATAAATTCATTTAGTACTTTTCAAGCTTTTTCGCAAGCGCTATTCTCTTGAATAAGTATTTTATTCAACCCCTATTAATTTAAACTTAATAAAATATAACTTATGAACTTCACATGCAAGTTCATATAACGATAAAATTAAAGTAATGCATTATTCATCAAATACATAAAATCTAACAGGTGTGTGTGTGTGATATAAATTAAATGTATAGCATTTTATAGTTCAATACATGAATTCTAGCAGGTGTGTGTATCACAAATTAAATTGTATAGCATTTTATAACTACAAATATGATCCGTGAAATCCATGTACGATGTGTCGAACAATAAATATACGAAGTAATAGCTACAATTATAGTTGAATTCCATACATGTAATTTTATCCATTTGTATTAGTTATTATAAGCACTATTAGATTAACGATTTTACGTGGCTCCATAAACATGAAACAATTCCAAAATATGACACGCAGAGTTTAAATGAAAATGTTTTTTCATAAGTTATTAATTTCTACATTTCTCTATTAAAACTGTTCCAAGTTTATCACATCCATGCTAATATTTATTTATCCACGCTTAAATCTAGGAATACTAATTATAGCAATTAATTTAATCATTCCAAACTGACGATAAAATTAGAAAATAGCTTTAATTAATTATTTGAAGACTGTTTTTATTATCCAAATGGTAAACAAATTAACTAGCAAATATATTACTGGCATTGCAAAGTTAAATATCAATCAATACTATATTTTTTATTAAAATTATAAACGGAAATATTAAACTATGTTAATAACTTTAACATTTTACTTTAATTTAAACTTCTTCTTTTTTAAAAAGCAAATTTTCATATTTATAAAACTTCTGTAATTAAAACACTTATTTAATTTTTCCAAATTGTAGAATAATAAATATTTTAAAACATACCAAAATCTTGCAATTAATTCTGCTTTTAAACTGGAAAGCTCCGACATATTTCAAATGTAATATTGGAAAATTATTATTAGCGATTTGATCCACCTGGTTAGCCGACTTGAACAGACTTTTAAATTTAGCAATTCATCTTATTATTAAATACCACTATGTTATTTTTACGTTTATAGAAAACTTTGTGGTAATCCGTTTACTTGTTAACTATTTTAAAATAAGCTTATCATATTTACACCATTTGCCTTTTACCATTTTCTTTTCTTTTTCTCCCTCCAAAGCAACACTATCAGACGATCTTTTTTTTTAATTCGCGCTCCTTTCTTTTTTTACATTGAAACGCATACGTAATTACTGTATTTATTTTTAATAATTAAATTTAGTTGAACAAATGGTTTTTTTAATTCAATGGAAATAATTTTTAAGACCATTTTAAACAAATAAAAATTATTATTATTTTTAATAATATTTTACCAAATTTAATGTGTTGTCAAAATTTTTAAAAAGTTAAACATTTTGATATGAATTAGTATATGGAAAGAAGCAATTTAAATTTATTAAAATAATATAGACAACAAGTAAGGCAAAATATTACCCATTCTCTCTAATAAATTATTTTGAATATAAGAGAGTAATCTGTTCAAAGTGCAAATCAAGCCAATCAAATCACCAAAAGAAGACAGAGAAATTTTTATACCAGTTACATCAATTATTATATTTTATACTAAAATATATGGTTACAATATATATATATATATATATATATATATATATATATATATATATATATATATATATATATATATATATATATATATATATATATATAAGTCACTGACAATTGGAGGCCACAGCATAATTTTTCAACATAATAGCAAAACATCTCTTTTCACATATAATAACCTTCAACATTTAAACAAATTTATTTTATTTTTAAAAAAATATTTTATTATCAGAAGATCTGATATAAACAGCCTTCTTCAATTTAAGACCTCAAAATTACTGCAAGATAAAGAATAATAACCATCACTCTATTCTGGTTTAAAATCACATCAGATATATAAATAGAATTATCTTTATTACTTATTCAAAATATAATCAGGTAAATTCTGACATTAACAAATTCTCATTCAATAATTATTACATCAATACTTCAGAAACAGAATTTTTGAAAGCATAGTGTGATGCCAAAAAATGTGACATATAAGATTCAAACATTTGCAGCTTTTTTGTGAACTAAATCACCCATTTACTTTGACCATAAAGAATAAAAAAATTAACTATCATAGGGCAATGTTTATTCGTCATTAGACTCATTATTATCTTTTAATTCCTTTACAAATATTGTAATAAAACCTATGAAGATAGGAAGGTTGAATTAAAGTGATGCTAGCCTTTTATGGTACATCTGTCTGGAGCCTTGGGCATTGTACTTTCCCTTTAGCACATCAGGTGCACCAATCATATAAGCATTTTCTTCTTTTGTCAATTCTGTAAAGTCTCATAGATGTTGAAAAACCTTGTATTGATGTTTCTGCAGGTGACTAACATGGGTGGTACAAACCAATATTTAATCTTCAACCTTAAATAGACTTGGATGTTGTGGGTTTTGCAAGCTCCATCTTTCACTCATTTTTGCCATATTTTCCTTAACCCTTTTTAAATCATTGTCATGAATTATCTCCTTTGGAATAGTAAGGTAATGGAATTATTATTAACACTGTATCCTCATGACTGAAGTGAAGACACATCTGGGTGAAACTTCAAATGCCCCACAAATTTGGGTTGCAAAACTACTGGTATAAATGAAACAAATAATCTGGGTTGCCCAAGAGATAGACACTTTATTTAACTAAAATCAAATTTGATAATAAAGAAAATTAATATACATAAAATGTAATGGATTTTATGTGCTTCAGATAATAAACCCCTAAATTATACCAATACATTTTCATAATAAATTAGTTAATAAGAAATGCTAGCTCTTATTGAAGTAATGTAAATTTGAAATAACAATTTAAATACCGACTGATTTTATATATATGTGAGATATTACGGTTTAAATTATGTATTAGTTAAATTTTATTGATCTATATTGGTGCTACTTATAATTAGTATTCTCAATTTATTGAGTAAATAATATTCAAAACTGATAATTCAATATAATAGCAACTAATTTATTTACAATAAGTAAACAATTGTCAAATATCAGATTAATGATATAATAAAGAAAAAAGGTTTCAAAATTAAATAATTGTATAAGTGTTTGGACCTATAATGATATTAGGACAACATACTTATTTTTCATAACCAGCAGAAAATATATATAACGTATAATTTAATTTTCATTTAAGAAATATAAAATAATAAGAACTCTTTAACTTCTTATTATTTATTATTACAATACAAAAAATTAGTAATGGTTCAAAAAATGTTAAAATATTTTTAACAACAAAACAGGTTTGAATATGTAATTAAAAAAAAGTTTTTAAAGCTGAGGTCTTTCAATCCAATTTAATGTGTCAGTAATAAAGTTTTTTCTCAATGTTATAATTGACTTGCTGCAAAAAAATTTCTATGATTTTAATAGATTCATAATGAGGGACAGACCCATAAAATTCTTTAATGTCTAGAGAAGTAATTTTGCAGCTATGATTAATTTTGAGATTTTGAATTTTTTCAATAAATTCATACAAAAATTTCAAACTATATGAACCAAAACTGAGGTCATCTTTAAGCCAAGAGGCCATAAACTTAGCTGCATAGAACACCAATGTCAAGATAAGGTGAAAAGGGAAATTTTCCTTGTGCAAGTTTATATTTGCTAATATTTCAGGAACAATGGCAGTAGATAGATGTATTTTATAGTAATCAGAGCTTGACAGTGATTTGCTCCAATTTTTTCTAAGAATTAAAGCAACAAATTTATCTTTTCTAGCCTTTAAATTAAAATATTTTACTTTTGTAAAATGCAAGCTACCAATTTACTGTCTACTTTTAAAGTCAAACTCTTGCCATTTTAAAAACACAAGCCTATTTCTCTTATCTTCTCTTAAAGCATACAAGGATTTTCTCTGTAATAAAATTTCTAATACACTTGACCAGACTTTTTTTATATTAATTTTAGTATATATTTCAAAATATTAGATGCCTTTTCTATGACTCTTTCTTTCTCTGCGTTGTTTTCAAATTTAGATTCAAAATCAGTGACTATTTCCATTTCAGAATAATGCCATTTACTGCCTACAAATTTAAATCCATAATTTAAAATTTTATCAGCCATTTTGGGCAATTCAACATTCGAAATGTTGACCCAATTTTTAACACTAGCAAGATTAGGGTTTACATGGTTTTGTTTTTCCCTCAAAAATGTAAACTTCTTATGACATTTTATCATGATAGCAATGCTGTTACACTTTATGTAGATACTTTCAAGGGGTATACTCCAGAACCATATGGTTTTCTCTTCTTTTATCGGCCTTTAATGCACTGGAAAGACTTTTTATAATATACCTTAATGAAACATCTTTAAGCTTCCTGACAATTCTCTTCCTGCTAGAAGGATCTGTTAATTTTAATATAACAGCAGTTTAGATAAACTTTAAATTGAAGACAATTCCTAAGGAAAATAATACTTTTTTAAATTTATTCATGATATTGATACAGATTTTCAGCATAACATGATAATTTCTTTTTCTGCCATGATAAAAATATAATTAACAATCTTGGATACCGTGCATAGTCAGGATCATCCCCCTGCTAATCTTTCTCCACACCAAACTCCAAAATATATTTTTATTTTTATGCATAATAATTAGATATTTATGAAACTTGAAGATATAAATATTGGAGGTTTAATGACACTTTAAAATGTATTTTTCTATATGAATTTTGGCTATGATATAACCAGACTCACAACCAATCAAAAAGTTGCATTGCAAATCATGATATTTTGCATTAATGTTTGTCTGATTCATCTGCAAAAATTTTTAATATCACACACACACATATGTATTTTCATCCATTATTGATCCATTGTAGGGTTATGATCTCTCTAAGTTCATTATATCTCTGATTTCTAGTTTCTCTTCTCCACATCACCCTAGCACACTTTCTTATTTTATCCATCCATCTCACATATGATCTCTTTCTATATCTTTTACAATAGCAATATGTCCAGCCCAACTCACTTCAGTTTCTTAATTCTTTCAATGATGTCACTAAAACCTATGTGTTCTCTCACCCATATATTTTGTTTTTGATATCTTCTTGTTGCTCTTAACATATAATCTCTCCATACATTTTTGAGTGGTCTGTAGTCTCAGTATTGTCTCTTAGGTTAGGTGTCCAAGTCTCAACTCTGTAAGTAAGAACTACTAACACACATTTATTAAAAATCTTTTCTTTTCAAACACATAGACATATTTCCTTTTACTATTAAGTTATTTCTATCAAAAGCATTCCAACCAAGTTTAATTCTAACATATATGCATATATATAAATAAGTGTAATAATACTCGAAGCTAAATAGGTTTATAAGTAACCATTAGAAATTAGTGCAACACTTAGACAATCCCAATATAGATAACAATCTCAAATTGTTATCAAGGCAACCTCCTTTTAACAATAAAGGTCAAGTTGAAATCTTTAGTGTTTATATAAATATATGAGACCATAAATAAAGGTGGGATTTCACCTTTACTGTTTAAAGGAGATTGCCTTGACAACAGTTTGCGATTTTTATCTATATTGGGATTGTCTAAGTATTGATTGGTTTCTAATGGTTATATATATGTAATTATTAACCTTTTATTATTGCTATTTTAGTAAATTACACTGATTAATCATAAACTAATGGTGAATTATAAGATAGTCATCTATTAGGAGTAATTAGATTGACTAGATTTATGCTTTGTACAGAATTAGATTTGATTTATTATTCAAACTTATTTAAGTAAATTAAATTATTTTATATCAAGCAGCTTGTGAATTTTTTGAAGATTTATTTATTATTTAAGTTTATGTGATAAATTCTTATTGCAGAAATTTTTTATCTAAATGTAAAAATACTTTTGATTGGAACAAATATTTTATTGGGAAATTTTAATGCTGAAATTACAAAACACTTGAAATAGAAGGGTTTGAACTTAAGATTTTTCAGTCTATATTCATCTCCCATTCCATCTAAAGCAACCAATACACCTATTGCCATACATATGAAAAAAATAAATGATCTCCAATATATGTATTTCATGCAGAATCAGCACTCATCAGATGGACCAGATCATAATTTCCCACACATGTATACAGACTGGCCCAATTGATGAGCACTGGTTTTGCACAAACATATATTGGGGATCATTTATCTTTATCACATATATGTGGTCATGTGTATCAGTTGCTTGAGATGGATTGGAGGCTGTGTATACACTGAAAAATCCTAAGTTCAAATCCCTCTACTTAAAACAATTGAAAATAAAGATTCGTAGAAGGAATATGGTTATGAAGACCTGTAATGGTAAATTTAAGTAAAATAATTATGAACTAAGGTTCAATTAATACGTGCTGATGGGTTACCATTATAAGATGTAAAAAGCAAATAAACTGCCTATTCTTGACATATAATTTTTTATTATAAGGATTATTCTACTTTATACTATCAAAATTATTAATTAAAGCCAAGTGTCTAATGTTAAGTTGAAATATATACTATAATATGTTTTTAAATTCTAAATTCTAAAAAATTAATAGATAAAAGATATAGTCATAAAAAGACTTTATTTATTTATACATACTATTATTTATTGTCAGATAAACCAAATATTTCATTTTATTACATAATTTGTGTATCATGTTATATACCACAAGTATTAAGCCATTCATGATGTGGATAAATCTTTTACAACAAACTTTTTATGTGTGTATTGAGAAAATTACCTAACTGCTGCACAAACATTAATAATCCTCCAGACTGCAAAACTTATAATGTTATTTGTATGGCAGATGGAGAAAATTTTGCTCTCAATCCATTTATGTATTCCATGTTAAGAATTTTCTAATATTAATATTGAGCACTTACAAAGTTTGACAATATTAAGTTGGGCTAATTTTAATGAAGTGACTCATTTTTTAAAGCTGACTTTACCAGAGTAACAGTTAAACGCATGAGTTTTTACAAGATTTTTGATGCTTTATGCTTGGCAGTTTGAAAAATCTTTCTTAACAGTAATATTTCATGCCATGTATTTTCTAATGTTATATATATGTGTGCATTAGAATGAAGATTTTTATGAGCTACAGATACAAAAGATATTATGTAATCCAGGTTTATCCATACATATGTATATATATATTGATGAACTTATAGAGACTTTCATCCTGCAATAAATTGATAATGGTTGAAAATGATGATGATGATGAGATAACTTATAACATATCTACATTGTGAACATCAAGCTTGTTGATATTTACTTAGCTGCAGCAATTGGAAGAGAATCATATCTTCTCAACCTTACACTGTTAAGTTCAAAACATCAATAAAATATATCAGAACGTTTCTGAGAAACTCTAACTTAAGTAAATAGAAATGTATATAACTAAATATGCTTTTATCTTAAAATAGATATTTATTAAAATAAATAATATACCCATATAATTATTGTTAAAATCAATTCTTACACATTACTTATTTAAATATATTTTTATGTAATTATATTAACAATTTTTATTATAAAATAACAGATTATTGAAATATTTATCTAGAATGTAAAATAGTAAGTAACAAGGTCAACATTCACGCATGCCTGCTCATTCCTATTTTAAAATACGTATGTAGCCTTTATATATGTATATATTCTTTAACTATTAATGTTTTCTTTTTTAAAAATTAAAATATTCTTAGTATCTTAATATAAAATGAAATAAAAATTACATTGATATATATAATATTATTACTATATACTTTTTCTTTGATAAAACTGATGCATATATATATATAATTCTTTGTGAATGGGGGATTTTGAGAGGGTTTTATTTTTTAAAGTCAAGTGTTAACTTATCAAGTTCATTAATAATTATTAGGCTTATATCCTGTGAAATGGTTTTATTATTTCATCAAGGTTTCTTTAAAATAATGTTATATATGTATACATAAACATTAAAAGCACAAAGCTAAACTAGTCAATAAATAATCAAAGTTATCCCAAATTCAAAACTCAAAACAGACTAGCCAAAAATATATAAACTCAAAATCACTACCAATGGTTTCACTGCTACAATGTGTAGTTTAAATATGTTATTTTGTAGCTAGTTTTCTTGTAGCAGTGAAACCATTGATAGTGATTTTGAGTTTATATATTTTTGGCTAGTCTGGTTGAGTTTTGAATTTGAGGTAATTTTGATTATATATATATATGTATGTGTGTGTGTGTGAGAGAGAGAGAGTGTGTGTGTGTGTGTAAAATAACATATCACCTAATAAAAATATACTATATGTAAATTTTAAATTATAATAACAGCAGGTAATAATATATATATATAATAATTAAACAAGTACTTTTGATTATGATGTAATCATTATCAATTGAAATAGCATAGACAAAAAGAAAAAAATTTTAGACTTGCAATTATCTAGAGAAAATGATTGTTTCATATCACATACCAATGATACATAAACTGACTAACTTTAAATCTTTTTACATCATAATGAAAAATTATATAATTTTAAAAACTGTAAAATCCAGAACTTATAAATATAGAATATGATAGAAGACTAATTCTACACACATTGATTAAGACTAATTCTACACACATTGATTAAATTTAATAATAAATATTACAAAATTAACATAAGTAAAAATAATTTTAAAAATGGATATCTATGCCATTTTTAAATAATATCCAATCCAAATTAATTACAAAAGTATTTAATAATAAAATATGTCTTATTTGATGTTCCTCCAAATCTAATTAATTGATTAATAATTCTAAAAATACTATTCTTAAAATGCATAAAAGCTAATATTATATATCAAATTATATGTGGATGCAAAAGGGCATACATTGGGAAATTGATATGTACTTTGGAAAAAAAGACTAAAAGAAGACCAATTATTGAACATCACATGATCACCATTCTTTATGCCTACCCAAGCTGTTTACACAGAGGCTAAATTCTTCATACAGTAACACTACTTAGTGTGAGCCAGAGTAATCAATGGATGCAAGAAGGTTTGTGCATAAAATCCCTATCTAGTGCATATTCATTTAATATTCCCAGACTAGTTTCTAGCTTGTGGTTTTCATTTTGAACTCAAAGCTTTATAGTTAGCTAATAATGTAAAAGGTGACTGCTAAAGGGTTGCATTAGATCCTAATATCTAGGTGCAGTGCTCTCAGATGAAGGCTCCTCATTGATGAAAGCCACCAGCTAGAAACTAGCCTGGGAATATTGGATGAATAGGAACTAGATAGGGATTTCATGCACAAACCTTCTTGCATCCATTGATTACTCTGGCTTGTACTGAGTGGTGCTACTGTATGGCGAGTTTAGCCTCTGTGTAAACACCAATTTATTATACAATTGGGGGGGGGGTGATAAGAATAATCAGTATAATAATGCCTTTTTTTTCATGAAAAATGCGCAATTTTAGATTTGCCTTTGGCTCAAATTATACAAAAATATTAAATAAAGAAAGGCATCATAAAAAGTGAAAAATTAAAGAGGCAACCTTTATAAACCAATTTAAATATTGTATAATAAATTGACAATCTGTTAATAGCAACATACATCATTCTTGGAAAATCATGTGATGCCTTTTTTGTCTACATTTTAATTTTTAATAATTACAATATAAATGAAAGTAATTTTATTTAATTAATATATATTATTATTATGTACATTATAATTTAAAATGCATATACTATCACCATCACTCAATCTCTCATAAGGCTTTATATAGGATTAAGAATCTTTAATTTTTTTCATAAAAATTGTTAAAAGTTTGTATATTTCAATTATAACAGTTACAAAACAAAAATATTTTCAAAACTAACAAATCCCCCCCCCCCCAAATAAATACAAAACTTGAATAAAATGTCCCTCTCAAAATTTCCCATTCACAAACAATAATGTGAAACATAATTCTAAAAAAAATTTCCAACAAGTTTTTTTAAAACAGTTTTAAATAAATTGTTTTAATTTTTGCTCACTTGTAAAAAAATATACATTCACAGATGAATTAATCCTTTTTCTTTTATTCTAAAACTGTTATTCAACCTAAAGAAAATTAGTACAGAAGCTGAAATAATTTTATTTTTTAAAAATCTCATACTTATAATTATATAGGTTTAAAATACAGAGCATGGTCTTATGGAATTTTGAGAAAGATAAAATTTGTGTATTATGAATTATGTTCAAAAAAATCCAAAGCAAAATGAACTTTAGAAAGCATAAAAATATAGTTTTCCTAAAAGTTTGCGATGATGATATTTACATATTGTATCTAATATGAATATTGAATGTCTTTAGAAAAATGTAACTTTTTTTTTCATGTCATAGTATCGGCCGGAGGCAAACCCACAACAATCGTCTGCAACCAACTGCTCGCTTGCAAGGCAGCTGCGCTGACTTCTCTGCTAATGATGCTTGACAGAAAAATGTAACTTTATTTAAATATACCAAATACATTCAATTTTTAGTACTAGAACACAGCTTAGTATATACCCAACATTTCAAAAGGTATTATTCTTTCCTCTAAGGGTCCAGGGTTGATTCCCATGCTAGTACTGTCACTTGTCAGACCAGGCAACACCTGAAGAAGAGGGGAGAATAATACCTCTCGAAACGTTGTGCGTATAACAATTTAATGCATTTGGCATAATTAAATAAAGTTAAATTTTTCAAAGACATCCAATTCTCATATTAGATGATGGAAATAATCCAATATATATAAATACAACATAAAAATATATATTTAAAAACTATAATATACTTAGGTGACTGGGATAAAGATTAATAATAATAAGAAAAACGGTTCTAACTATTGACATTCTTAATCTTCATAGATAAAACTAGTAAATCATTTGAAAATATTAATGGGTTTTGATGATGATTCAGGCTTGAATAAGTTCAGGAAGAAGATAATTGATACTCTATTAATTAAGGACTGCTAAACCGAAAGGCAGGACAACATGCAGCCATTCACCAATAAATTTTCAACTGAGTCATATGGTGTATGTAAAAAAAAAAAGACTATGGTAATGTTTCTAAATAATTTATTTAAAGGTATCAACATCTAGAATTCTATAAGATGATAAGAAAATGAATAAATGGAATTTAATGAAATAATCTATGAATTAGCAAAGAAATAAATATTTTATTAATCTGAAAAGAATAACACTATTTTGATTTTGAGTCAAATGTTACTTTGTCATTAAGAAAAGATAGCATTATTGCTAAAGGAGGATAACATCATAAACTATGTGATGTTTAGTGAAAGAGTTCTAAAAAGAAGTATATAAAAATAAACAAAACAAAATAGGCTATACAACTATTGTGAGATCTTTTTAAATGTCAAATACTTATGTGAACTTGCTGTTAAATATATCAAACATGAAAAAGCTCTAGGAAGTATTGTAATTGTTATTGGTATCTTTAAAAAAAATTAATAAAGAAATAGAGATGTTGTTGGCAAAACTATATGAAAAATGTCTAAATGATAAAAATATACTGAGTAGTTGGAATAATGCAAGATTTAATCTTTAAAAGTTACAAACATATCAATTTCTATCAATCCTATACATATTATTTACTAAGATTATTATAACTCATCTGTAAAGCATTTAAAATCCTAACTAACCTTAAAACAAGCTGGTGTTGAAAAGATCAATGAATATAAGTTGCCCTTTTGATGTGTTAAATCTGTGGATTATAAAAAGATCAATCATGTCAACAGTTATTAATTGCTTTAGAACATCAATATATACCTTTGTCTTACTTATTGCATTGCCAAATCCATATAATATTAAAATCATCTGTATTCTTTATTACTGTTTTACAATGCTTTTTTCACAACTCACTATTGACATAAGTAGAAGTTCTGAAGAAGATTGCTGGGGCAATCGAAATTGTCAATAATGAGTTGTAAAAAAGGCATTGTAAAAAGTAATCAAGAATATAGATGATTTTAACATCAATATATAGATAACCCATGGTATTGTCCACATCTGAAGAATATTTATCAAAATACAGCAGCTGTAAGTAAATTATATCTTAAATGAATAAAAAAATCAACATTTTAACCATGTAAGATAGAATGATAAAGTATTTTGTGAGATTACTTTTAGAAGTAACTATCAGATAAAAGAAAAAACTTGTATTAAAATTAAATTCTAAAAGATTAAAGTAAGTTTAATAATTTAAAAAAACAACAAGAAGAAAATAAATATTGATAATAATGTGTTAAAAGAAGTTACCAACAACAAATTTCTTGGTCAGATTATTTGGAAAAATAATGAATGAAATTAATCTTAGAATTTGGATAAAGTGCTTAAGGCAGAAATAATTTATAATTAACAGAAAAACGTACTTAGGTGCTTTAAAAGGCAGTTGTTGTTTTTTAATTTGTTTTAACAAAGGTTATAAATTTCTCTTAGACTTGATTACTTAATATAAGAACATAACAGAGACTTCAACAATATGTTGAATGTTGAATACAGAGAGATATGTACTGGAAATAATGAGGGATTGAAACTTAAATACATGTATCATTAAAAAAAATTAAAGTGTTGAAATGATGTTGGATATTTATACTGTTAGAAGAATCACAATATATAGACTTTGAAATATTAAACTGGATCCAAAAATATTGTAAAATATCTAGATATGGACTCCATATGAGATGGATGAATGAGATAAGGAATTTTTTTGGAATGAGGTAGAAAAGATGTGGATCAGATAAACTGTATTAAAATTAAAGAGTTCAACTTGCAATTGGATGGATAAGTGGTAATAATTTTGAGTAAAATTTTTAAGGTAAGTTATCTTTTATTATTTACTATTTCTAATTTAAAATTCAATTTTAAATGTTCAAGATAGCATAAACTATATTTCACAATAAGAAACTATTCTTTAAGGTAAACTATAAAAAAAAAAGGAAAGTTTATTTTTTTTATATTTTTTAATTTTATTTTTGTTAATAATCGGTATTGACATTTCATAAATATATAGCATTTTATTACAAAATACTTATAAATATAATAATTATTATTTTAAATATAAGAACCATTTATACACTTGAATAGTTGAAGATTTAAATAAAAAATGAAGTTTACCTGTAATTTTTCTCATGAGAAATTGTTCTGTAAAACACATTTTTCACTTTTCATTTTAGTGAATTTATTAACTGTCTCTGAGAAAAGTTTTCGTATTAATCTTCATCCGGTTTAAATGATAGAATGATAAATCTTTTAAAAAATAGAAAAAAATACATTTGAAGCAATCAGAAAGATACATTTCATTTACGCACTCCATTTTGAGATTCTGTCTTAATCAAACTGTGAATCACAACTGTACGCACAAATATAATTATTTTATTGTTTTTTATCGTCTTTAGTCAAATTTTTAACGTTTTCAACTCTACATATAGGAATTCACTTGTTAGAAAGAAAAAAACACACAAAATTTTTATTTATAAATTATTTCTACTTACTAATAAATTTTAAAAATCTAACTTTCAAATAATTTTAAAAATAAATAATAAATTTGTAGAAAAACTTTTGTTAGAAACAATAATTCGTTTATACGAGATTGAGTATTTTTAAAAACTATTCACTTTTATAATATACTTCCAGAATTAAACAATCGAAAATAATTTGTAAAAATTTGAAATTGTTTTTTTTATAATTTCGTCTCGTCTTCATAAGTATATATTTCGTTGTTGAATTTTATATAAAAAATTTGAATAGTAAAAAAATTAAATAGTAAATCATTTTTCATTGTCTGCTTTAATTTGTTAAATACTTGAGCAAGTAAACAAACGAATCGAGTGAGGTTTTTCAATTAAAAATGCAAATGATTATTTGAAAGTATTAATAATTAATTAATTTTTTTCGTGACTTTTTTTTTTTATTAATAAAAATCTGCAAATATATATAAACAAACAAGAAGAAATATCTAATATGTGTTCTCGGTTGCAAAATTATATAACATACTTTAAGGAAAAATACTTCAAATATTAATATAACAATAGGATTGTTTATGTGAACTTTCCCTCATATATATAAAAATTAAAGCTTTTGCAAATTTCTGTTTATATATCTTAATCCTAATTGACAATATTACAAAACATATTACTGCATTTATATTCCAGATTAAGAGTCTTTTGGCGCGAGTTAGAGCATCTTCCCACCATGTCTAAGACCTAGAGTTCGAATCTGAGCTTAAATATTTTTTGCTTTCAGAAAGCTGGAGGTTTTCTTTTCCATACAATTCCGCTATCTTTATCTAGAAGCTAAAACAAAGATGGAAATCTGTTCAAACTCTCACCACACACTAATAGGCAAACCTGTGAAATACTGACTTCTCTTTCGATGTTTTTCTACAAAAGACTGTTAGGGAAATCTTTGTTTTGCCGACGGCTGCTTTACCAATATTACAGACATGCAAAGCTAATTATAGTTTACAATATAACTTTTTTAGATAGTTGCTTAAATTGTATTAATGAATTATGAGCAATGGTAAGCTACTACCACCGATAATGATCAGGGACCCAATCCAAATATTATATTGGCTTATTACTTTGCTTTTGAGCAGGGAACTGTTACTCATTATAGTTGAATAAAGCAGTTTGTTTATAAAATCCGTTACTGAATTATAATATTTGCTGCACCACGCTAATTGATTTAAATGTGTATACGAAAGACACATCTGGAATGCACACACGTGTGTAAATTAGTGTACAATTGTTTATTTAGATCATTATACATTTAACTTGAGATAAAAATTGTTAGCCTATTTATGATGAAAATAAAAATAATGCTGCACTATTTAATATTATATATTATAAAATAATAATTAAATACATTTTAATTCAACGCATCCTTCCATATACCCAAAAATACATAAATTTGTTACTAAAACGAATTATTTACATGTGCTACAAGTTTAAACTAACATTATATATATATCATTTTCAACCATTATTGATCCACTGCGGGGTGGTTTCTCCTAATTCAATCCATGTCTGATCATTAGTCTCTCTTCTCTACATCACCCCAGCATACTCCCTTATTTCATCCATCCATCTCACATGTGATCATTTTCTAGGTCTTTTACAATATCTTGGAATTCAGTTTATGATTTCAACTATTCATTTATTATCATTTCTTCTAGCAATATGTCCAATCCAACTTCACTTCAGTCTCTTAATTCTTTCAAAGATGTCAATTACACCTGCTTGTTTTTTATTCCATGTATTTCATTTTAGATCTCTTCTTGTTATTTTTAACATGCATCTCTCCATACTTCATTGAGGGGTCTGAAGTTTCCATATAGTTTTTTTTGTTAAGAGTCCAAGTCTCAGATGCATAAGTAAAACACATTTATTAAAAACCTTTTCAAACATATAGGTATATTTCCTTTTAGTATTAAGTTATTTTTATCAAAAGCACTCCAACCAATTTTAATTCTATGATTAATTTTGTCCATTGTTTTCATATGTAATAATAATTTAACCAAGGTATTTGTAATTGTTAACTTCTCCTAACTCATCATTATTAATCTTTATTTCCATCTTTGAAAAAATGCATTGAACATTTCTTTAGTCTTTTTAACATTTACTTTTAATCCAACTTTCTTACTTTTATCTGATAACTCTTGCAACATTTCTTGAAGCTCTAAAGCATTATTTGCAAAAACAATTACATCATCTGTAAAATCTAGAAGTCTTAAATAATCTTCACTTACTTTTATTATTATTGTTATTACAATTATTAATCTATAATGGTTTGTATTATTTAACTTTGTATATATATATATATTAAAGAAATTTTCATGAATTTATTAATACTAAAAACAAGATACCTGCAGAGCATGCGCATCAGATGGTCTATAAAATTGCATGTTTCAATCCTTCCTGCAGCTCTGTTTATTACGGGAATCTCATGCAAATAGATCCATGAGATGCATATTTTTACACTAAACAAAAGACGGAATACTAATCGATCTTTCTAGATCATAAACTTGCTATACAAAGAGGCTTAGGCAATTGCAAAGAATTCACATTCCATCAGCAAAAAGGATTCATATGTCCCATTGTTCAAAAAATGGAATATCTAATGGCATTATTTGCATATTGTGCTTCATTTACATATTACATCAATTATATAAGCTTATCTATACTGCATAAGTTTTATCCAGCACTATGATTCTGGCAGTGTTTTGCTGAAAGATGGCTCAGTGCAATTAATTAGTTTATGTTTATTAATTTATACTTTTTCATCTAATTTCAAAATCAAAAAGTACTTTAGAATGACTAAAAGATATAAATAAATAGTTTGGATTCATCCATATATTCATTTGCTCATATTAAACATTGACTACAAGCAAATGTATTATCAGATAAATCCAAAATATATATTTATTGTAATGGTCATGTTTCTAATCTAGCTGCTTTATTATTTAGCAAACGTTTGATTGTCTATGATATATATATATACACTAAGAAATGTGAGCAAACGTTTGATTGTCTATGATATATATATATACACTAAGAAATGTGAGTGTGGACTTTAAAGGTGTCCCTGTTCTAGTGCCGTCTACCTTATCAGATGGATGTCCAGCAGTAAATGTCACGTTTTATTTTAATACTGTATTGGTTTCTTAGTTGCCATGAGGATGAATTCACCTCTATCATAGGTTTGCTTCTAAAATAATAAAGACCACATAAAAATAAAAAATAGAATAAGAATATATGATTTATTACCAAATTAGTATTGAAGAAATATATAAAATTTTAACTAGCACATTTGTAATATATTTTCATTGGAATAAAGTTTACCCATTTTGATATAGCTCCATCTTCTATGTCAATAACTTTATCTGTCTCTATTATTTTATAAACTTAACTTTTATTTCAATTCATCTCTTATAATTCTGACTGTCTCATGAAAGTGTGTAGTGACAAAACATGACATGGCATGCATTAACATTTATCTATTTTATCCATCCTTTGCTAAATCATCTTAAAACTGACTCATTAAATATTTTCAAATATTAAACATTCCATACTATGCAAGTATGGAAACTTTTATAATCTTTATAGCCACTACTAATTTATTATACTTAGATAGCAAACAGTATATTATGATGATCATAATATGCTAGTAAATAATATTTGTCTAAATCGCATGTTCTTAATATGCTAGTAAATAAACTACAATGATATAGCTAAATCTCAACTATCAATTATTATTAAATACATTAATACTTCCTTTTTTACTCTAATGACTATTTCATCTCAGACAGAAGACGATTCAGTAACACATAACTTAAAACTTCTGCTGTATCTTTATTGCTATTTAATTTTGAACATCATTCACATATTTTATACATAACTTTAAAACACTATGATACGTATATATTCACAAAATAACTTTAATACTATAAACCTTCTTTATATATATATATATATATATATGTCAAAGCGTTGACCGGGAAGCGAACCCGGGCCAGCTGCTTGAAAAGCAGCTATGCTAACCGCTAGGCCACCAACGCTTGACTTTAATTTAGTATTATATTATTCTTTATAAAATTTAACTGGATAAACTTCATCCTTAAAACTGAATGGTATATGCATCATACAAATAAATATATTCTTAACCATTTAATATTCAGTCTCATTACTTCTCAACAGTATTAGTTTATTTATATGAATGTTATAATTATATTTTATAATCAATATCTACCATTAATTAGTATACACTCAACACGTGTATAGACGTCATACTTATCACATACGAAAATACAAATAAGCAATCAGTTACTAAATATTGAATTATCAACCCCTGTTCTTGCCACAAACATTTTTATTTGTCTATAATATATACATGAGTATGTTTTATTTAAATTTCACAATAAAAAAAACTTGTCTTTTAATATATATTTGCACAGGAATCGTATTCATGCTTCTAATCAGTTATTATTTGCACAACCTTTAAATTTGTACCTAATCAATAATGTTTTTTTTTTTCTTTTAAAACCTTAAATCATTTTTATATTTATTTTATTTCGTTTCCCCCTTTTTAAAAATTCAAATCTGGATGAGTTAAGCAAGTTTAATTTTTTCTTAAATTAATTATCCTTTCAAACATTTAGAAAAAAGGAAAAAACTTTTCTGTTATTCTCAGTTAAACTATTTGTCCGTTATATTCCTTTCCATTTCTTTTTTAAAAAAAAAAAAAAAAGAATTGTTTAAACAAAATCTGTTATGTAGAAATAATATAAAATAACTATATATATAAATACATTTATAGACATAAAAAATACATAATATCACTATAACATATAATGAGCAATAATTTTTACAATTTATTTTTAAAATATAAGTACAGAGGAAGAGAGAGTACTTTATGATTTATTTCTAAAGTTCAAAATAAATAGAAACTCCATTACATCTTTTTGCCTACACACATATAATTATGCTGTTGATTTGCAAGCAATTTTTTTCCATATATTAATTTTTTCTTTTCCATTTTAAATAATAATGAGGTTTCAGGTTAAGTGAGATTAAATCAATTATTTTCTTGAAGTTATATTTAAATATAATATCTATCTGGTAGAAATTTGACTTTGTTACCCATATTTATAGCTGCTGCATTTAGAATTTTCTAAATGTCATTCCTTAGAAAATTGCACAAATCAAACTATTCTTCTACTCCTTCGTGTAGAATAGGCTCATATTAAAATTAACTAATATATTAATAATTTGAAAAAACAATAAACTGATTCTTTTCTTTCAAGAGCTATAACTACTGAAACTTTTTTTGGTTATTTAAAGCTTATGTATACTTTTAACTAGACTCTCTCTTTATCTAGGTTAACTTGTATTTTAGTCTGACTATTTCATAAATACAAAGAAGCATAGAGTTTTTTTTTTTTAATTAATCAAACCAAAAACATATTTATTTTTTTAAAAACCCAAATACTTTTATTATTTTCTAAATTTTGATCTAAACAAAAAAAAAACTGGATTTAAAAACGATTTTAGTATAGTTATTACAGCCAAGTATTAAGAAAAGTTATAGAAAAGATCAATGAATATGAACAGTCATTAAGATTTGAATTTGTACGTTATGAAAAGGCTTACGATTCTATAAGCATTTCTATGGTGACTAAAGACTTCTATCATCAAGGTATAAATAAATTTATCAAAACGTAACAGCAGTGATTAGATTACATGGCGATATTAAGAAATTTAACATTAACATTGGTAAGAACATAATAACAGGTGATTTCAAACCCTCCAAAATATTTTACTGCCATTTTGCAAAACATACTTTGTGAATTAAAATAGGAAATTAAAGAAATAAAAATACTTATTATTGGCAAACAAGGGCTTTGAATATACTATCATCAGATTTTCAATGACATGAATAGCCCTTAAGATAGAGAGTGGAAAAGATTGAAGCTTGTCCATCAAAGTATGAAAATTTGCTATCTCTATATAAATGGAGCACTGATTATATATGTGTGTGTAGGAGATGATGATATGGACCAACTGATGAGTGTTGGTTCAGCATGAGATACATATATTGGAGATCATTTATTTTTTTCATATGTATATGGTCATGTTTATCGGTTGTATAAGATGGAGTGGATGACTGGAAGGAACTTAAAAGTCTAGCTTCAAACTCCCTCTAATTGCAAATAATGCTTTAGAGCTTCAGAAATTGTTGCATGAATAGTCAGATAAAAATAAAATGAATGCTAAAATAATATCAATTTTCTCAGAAGAAAAAAATAAAAATTGAAAATCATGAATGAAAAAAAGTTAACAATTATAAACATCTTGGTTAAGATTATTAAAACAGATGAAAACATAATGGATGAAATTAATCATAAAATTAAACTTACATGGAATGCTTTTGATAAAAATAATTTAGCATTAAAATAAAATAAGCCTTTATGTTTGAAAATGAAGTATATTAATATATATGTTTTGCCAATTTTTACTTATGGTTTTAAAACCTGGACACTTAACAGAAGAGCAATATAGAGACTTCATGTCACTCAATGACAAATGGAGAAATGTATGTGGGTAGTAATAAAAAGAGATAAAAAACAATATATGAATAAGTGAACAAAAAGATATTAGTGACATCAATGACAGAATTATACTGAATGAAGTTATGCCTGGATATATTGTTAAAAGAGATAATAGATGGACTAAGGAGATTGTAAAAGACCAGCTATAAGGATAGATTGAAAAAATAAGGAAGCTTGCTGGCATGATATGAAGAAGAGAGACTGTAGATCAGGGAAACTGAATTAAACTTAGAGAAACATTCATCCTGCAATGTATTATTCATGATTGAAAATGATGATGATGATGATAGTTCTATTTTTAAAGTGTTTTATTCTTATATGCAATATCCTTCATTTTCTAACATTCATGGATTAAATTATTTTGCTAAATTAAGATGATATGAAGTAATAATTTAACAATTCTTCTCTTACTATCTTATTATAAATCTTTTGCTTATTTTTAAATTATTTAGATGCTTTTAGAAATTTAGGTTTAAAATATTTCAATAATAATTTGTAATTTATATCAGTCTATATTAATCTCTTGTTTTTGTACTAGTACATCTTATTCAAAAGATTGAAAAAAAATACCAACTTTTTTTTTGTTTACTCTGTATTACTTTAAGTAATGTTCTGTGCAATTTTATAATCCAAATTTACTCTTTAAAAAGATAAATGTTTACTGACAGGTTTAGTATTTACTAGAAATTTTTAAAACAGTTCATAATTAAAATTTCCAATTGATATTTTTGAGCAAAAATAAAAATCATCTGTTAAATAGATTGGCCTGCTGAACAAGTATGACAGTAGCATTAATCTTTGTCCATTGATTTGCTTAAGGAATGTGTTTCATTGTTTATATATATATATATATATATATAAACAATGAAATAAACAATTAAATATAACTGAAGAATGCTTGTATATATATATATATATATATATATATATATATATATACAAGCATTCTTCAGTTATATTTAATTGGAAAAAATATATTATCAAATCTTTATTTTTTAGCAAAATATATAAATAATTAAGGAAAACATTAGGTATTTAAAAAGTCAATTTTACAGCAGCACTAATATACTTGTGCAATAAATCATCCTTTAAAAAGTTATATAATTAACATTACATACTTATTAAAAAATAAATATTTAATAATTTAACAAAAAAGTCTTAAATTAAAAATATATACTTTATTATTAATGTTGATATAAAAAATAACTGTCAAATTTAGTTTTATGATTCACAAGCATAAAAATATATTTTTCCTTGATTGTGTCTTTTTATTTTCTCATAATTGCTAATAACTGGACATTTAGAAACATCAGTTAAAATTAAAGCAACCAAATGTTAACTTATAGAAATCCATAAACACAAATATTACAGCATCAAAAACTATTTGTAATCTTTCTGTGGAGATCTTACAAACTGCATGCAGCATCAGCAAATATATCTAAATGAGCAGTTAGATAAGAAGTAAATGCTGCTTACATACATTACATTATCTGAATAAAAACATATTGAACTAATTGGTCAATAAGATATTGCAAGAAAGCAATAATATTTGATTCTAATCAGTGTCAGTCATTGCTCATAAAATAATATTTACTATATTAAAATACACAGTATTAATTATATATATATATATAGATAACTACTGCATTTTAATGTATTATATTATATCAATATGTTCATGGTGTTTTTAATTTATTTTTAAAATGTGCACTATTCTGAAAAAAAATTACTTACGTAAATTATAACTTGTGCTAAATAATAGTCTAGAAGTTATAAAACATGAAAAAAAGTATTGATAATCTTAATTGGATTTTAGAAGTTGTCATATTAATGGTGTTACAATCTGTAGTGTGTGATAATCAAGTAAATCACAACATGAATATATATATATGGTCAATAGATAGAGCTTTACCAAGTAAATCACAACATGAATATATATATATGGTCAATAGATAGAGCTTTACCAAGAACTCCAAACAAGTGTAAATGTCAGAGTCAGAATTAACTGTCTCTTTCATTGGCTCCACCCTCAGATCAGCTGATTTCAAGCTGATTTGCTATCATCAGTGAAGGGTAGGAGTTAGAACTGTTAATACAAACGTCATTTTTGTTTAGAAATGATTATTTGTGCAAATTTATTAGTGATAAAATTGAAAATATTAATGTATATATTACTGATATGTTGAATGTTGGTTATGGAAGGAATATTATTTATAATACAATTACAAAATATAATCAAAATAAAAGTAATAATAAGAAAATATTAAGTAAATTAAAAAGTGATAAATGGATTTCTATTCCTTTTATATCTAATCAACAAGCTAAATTAATTAATAAACTTTATAGTGGTTTGTGTAGAATTTCTTTTTTGTCTTCAAATAATATAAATGATATGATAAATAACTCCAAAGCCAAGATTTCTAAGTTTGAATTAAGTTCTGTTATATATATGTTGGAATGTGGTTGTGGAATAAAATATATAGGGGAATCCAAATGTACATTACAAAAATGATATAATGAGCATAAGACATTATATAAACGTGTACAGAAAGAAAATATATCTTCAGTAAATATGAATACTCCCTCAATTATATTTGATCATAATAAAACATGTAATTATGGTTTTAAATTTAATAATAGAGATATAAAAATTATTCAAATTGAAAGGTGTAGTGAAAAACATAAAATTAAAGAGGCAATGATGATATCTAGGAATAGATGTGGTTTAATGAATAAACAATCAGCTAATATAAAGACAACAGACTTGTGGGAAATTTGAATAGATTGAATTATGGATAATGCAAGTTTTTATTTTTTGTACGTTTGTATTAACAGTTGATAAAGATTGTCAGTGAAACAACTGAAAGTACTTCTGGTAAAGAATATATTATTTAATTTTGAATACTGTGTTAAATATATATATAAAATTACCCCAAATTCAAAAATTTAACCAGACCAGCAAAAAAAAAAATATTAAATAAAAAGAAAAATGTCATCTCTAAGTTTATTCAAATGAAAATTGTTTATGATTCTCACAGTATTGTATAAAATTTTACTAATCTACTCTTTCTATGCACACTTCATGGTGTTTTATTAAGTTCAATTATTTTACAATTTTGACTACTTAGAAGTCTTCTTCAGAGCTGTTGTTTCTTTTAATACTAATAGATAGTCAAAACTGTGAGAATATTGAATTTAATAAACATTGTGAATAGTAAAAATAATAGAGATTTATTAATGTAAGCAGTGCAAAAAGATTTTAAAAAGTATTAAATATACTTTAAACTTTATAAGCATTAATGTTTATTTTGAGAAATCTGAAATGGAAATTTAAAAACTTTGATACTATAAAATTAATGCATTCCAATACCATTTTTTAATGCAAGCTAATTTAATATTTCTATTTAGATATATTAATGGCTAATGGTAGTTTGAATTAGGTGATACCATGCATCAAAATATTTTGGCAAAAAAAAATTAGATATAATAGTTAATTAGCTTAAACATGTAAGTATGATTATTTCTACTTAACATTATCATCATTGTTTTTTGGTGTCCCGTGCCAGAGTTAGGGGAAGACATTAATTGCATTCCTGGATATCATCAAAAATGAAGTTCTTTAATAATTTGTAAATTGTTATCAATTGGTTTTAAATATGTTTTGTCAAAAAATGACAAAGCATATTTTTAAATGATCATGTTAGTAGCTTAATTAAACAATTCAAAATACAGCAAAACTCTCCATATAGTAGTGCCATCTTGTGCTAACAAGAGCAATCAATGGATGCCAGAAGGCTTGTGCATAAAATCCCTATATAGTGCCTACTCATCCAATATTCCCAGACTAGTTTCTGGCTTGTGGCCTTCATCAGTGAGGTGCCTTGGATCTGAGAGCACTGCACCTAGATCTTAGACACCTCACTGGTGAAGGCCACAAGCCAGAAACTAGTCTGGGGATATTGGATGAGTAGGCACTAGATAGGGATTTTATGCACAAGCCTTCTGGCATCCACTGATTGCTCTTGTTAGCACAAGATGGCACTACTATATGGAGAGTTTTGATGTATTTTGAATTGTTTAATAACAATTATTGTGCTAGTATGAGATAGTGATCATGTGATGTTTAGTGGTTTAGTAGCTTAATTACAAGAAGCTTTTTTAAAATCATAGAACAAAATTAAAAATCTTTAAAGGCATGTGATTGGCACATAATAGATATTAAAAAGTTGTTCATGTCATATGATGATAATTGTACTAATAACATCATGCATACTTGCATTCATTTAATGTCAAATCATTTAAATATCTTTGAGTGAATGTTGATGCTCATATATAGAGGTCATGTGACATATAAAATGATATTATATATATATATATATATATATATATATATATATTACAACTATTACAACTATTTATTTTAAATATGATTGAATAACCTTCCAGCTTCAGGAAATGACAACACATTTAAACTTAAAGTGATTCAACATTAACTTTGTTCTCCTTCATATATCAGGAGGATTGTCTATGATATTTTTTCTAGAAGGCATGTATTTATTTTTAATCAATCAGAAAATAATTGCTAAATGTTTTTACATCTGACTGACATGTGTATATGGCATGTATTAAATTTCTTTCAGTTTTAATCTTATCAATAATGATTTAAATTCTAATATTATATAATAAATAAATTACAATGCTAATATTTAGATGTGATTTTCACAGCATATGATGTTTCATAAATCATGTTTTTGAGAGAAATTATGTTTAAAAATTTAAAACAAAATACCAAAGTTTCAATAAGATAGCACTTGCCTTAACTGATTGAAAAAACAGTAATAATCACATGGATGTAGTAGAGATAATTGTATATCATGTAGCATGTGTGCAACCACACATATAGGAAGAAGCAATCGACATATAAGTGCTACAAAAGATCACATTTATGCAGTGAACAAACTTTCAATATATTCCCCATTTGCTCTTCATGTTTCAGATATTGGCCATTGCATAGATTTCTCAAATACTAAAATCATATCAGCATGCAACAACCATTATCAGAGAATATTTAGGGAGGCTATAGAAATATTTAAAAAAAACTAATTGCATTAACAAATGAGGTGAAACAATAAAGTTCTCAACAGTATGGAAGAGTTTCCTCATGCAAATGCATAAAAATCCTACCAAATCTAAGTCAATCTGCATGATACAATTATCTTTACTACAATCATTGATTATTACTGTTTTTGACCCAGCTAAGCTTAAATGCTATCTTGTCAAAACGCTGATGGTTGCTCACAATTTATAATATATCATTCTACAATTTCATCTATATGTTGACTATATCCTACTGTCATTTTCAAGATCTATTCAAAGAATAATTGGGAATAAACTTTGAAAATGATCATAGGATATTGTCGAAACTAGGTAACATTATGAAGTAATATATATATATATATTATATTGATAAAAAATAGGTAGGAGCCTATTTTTATAAAGTTTCTTTTTTTAAAATTTTTTTATATATAAATTAATTTTTATTTATTATTATTATTAAATAGAAATTTTTTATTATATTTTGGTTGATTTTTTTTTTTTTTTTATTTTTTTTTTTTTTTTTTTTTTTATTGTTGGGGTTTTATATTTGAGAGTTTAAATTTATGGTGGTTAACTTTGACTTTTTGTGTTTGAGTTAGGGAGGTGTTTTTGATTTTTAGGTTGGTTTGTTTTTTTTTAAAGTAAGGAATGTGAATGTGATTTTCGGGGGGGGGGGGGGGGGGGGGGGGTGGGGGGGGTGTTACAAATGTTTTTACAAAAACAAAGATTTATTTAAAAAAAATAAATATGCATGTGGATATAATTTTAATGTTATACTTGAAACTAAAAATGTTAGCATTTGATTTAAAAACATCTTAATATAAAATAGGAGACAGTTCAGGCAAAATTCTGGATTGATCACTAATGTATATATATATTTAAGAGAGAGATTTTGTTATTGTTTTGAATATTATCATTTATTCATTAAAGAATATGCCTAAACTTATCACAAATCTTTTTGAAACGTTCACGGATTTAATTTTATCTGCAACTACTTATATGAAAATTAGAAAAATATTTTTATGAGAGTTGAACAATATCTTAGATATGTTTCTGTTTAGGCAGATATGAAATAAACTTTTGGTATAAATTTTGATGTTACACATGTATATGTGTAAAAACAATCTTATCAACATATATACGCATTTGTTTGAATTTGCTTTCAGGTCGATAAATTTAAAAATATCCTCCCATCAATGATATTGTAGATAATTTGACCGAAAAGATGGAAGTAAAAACCATACTGTACAATTTATACTTAATATTTATTTGTTTAATTGTAATTTATGTTGACACTTAAAAAATTTATTTGCTCATACCTGGTATGCATATGTACATAGAGAAAGAAAGAGTGATAGATAAATATTGAAATTATAATTATTTCCTATATATCACTTAAAATTATTTATTCTTCTATATACATAATTATGTTGCATTCATAAACATAACTTTATCCTCCATTAGATCAAGTTTAATTGGTATCCGAACCTGCGGTAATAAAGTTATAAATGAAATCTGATAAATATTCAAAGACAGCTGCTTTTTAGTAGCGAGTGTGTTGCTTCTATTCATTTAAACGCTATTTCTAATATGGCCGACAGCAACCGTTGAAATATAGTTATAAAGAGTTGCTTTGTATTCTAAATGCAATATTTGCGTTGAAAATTTTCAATTTATTTCCGTTCGCAAACCCATCTCCTCCCCTCTTTTAATAACGCATGAAGTATTAATTTCCAACCATTATTTACTCCGTACGTAGAAATTGGAAATGAAAATTTTGGCGAAATCTTTTACTGCGAGGTAATTAAAGAATTTAATTATAGCCGCTGGCGAAAGAAACAAAACTATACTTGGCTTATTCGCGTTAATAAGTATAGCGGTCAAACTTAGTTATCAACTCATTAGCCACTCAATTATTGATTTGAGACTGTAAATACAAATCTGATTAGTCTCTTTCTTTCTATTTGATTGGAGTCGAACAATTATTGTCTTTCGTGACTATTGAATTGAAAAGAAAACGCTCCATTGATGTTTTGTGAAAATCCTTCTGCTCTCGCTGCTAACAAACCTGTATATTGGCCCCGGTTCTCATGCGGATTTGTGGCCTTAAGTTCACCTTCAGATATTCTATAATGCGTAGGTTAATCGCGGTCGACTACATATCTCAATATTAACTTGCAATGCCCCCCCCCCCCCCATCATGCTCCAACCAACTGAAGCTTTCAAATCGTGCTCTTATGCATAGTCAAGCTATTTTACAATATTTGTATATTTTAACAATAAAGCCTTTATTGTTAGCTATTATTGAATCAGTTTAAATGAGTGCAAAAATTGAGATTGATTTACTTTGTCAGCCAAATTATTAAAACTACTATGACGTTCGTAAAAGATTTAAACTAATGTTGTAAATGTGACTAATAAAAGGCATAAGCATTTCAAGGCTTCTTCGCGTCGGTTCTCTTTTGGTAAACTGAAGATTATTTAAAAGACGTAGGTAATCTAATCCACGATTTAGAAATCTAACCATTTAAATATAAATAATCCCTTTCCGTTAAAATATATTTAACAAAGCGCATTACAATAATTCAAAAATGACACTTGGAGTAACCTAATTTTTAAATTGTTAAATTTTGTTTTGTCTATTTCGTAATTAAAAAATAATTATGTTAATAATATTGATATATATATAATGTCTAAATATATTTATAATTACATTATTATTGTTTTTTAAATATTATTTTCAGGAAAATTTATAATATTTCTTAACTTTGTGGAATTCTTTATAAATATAACGTAATTTAGCTTTGAAAAGAATAGATTAAAAAGCATTACGAATTCTAAAACGGAATTATATTTATGAAGAAAACTGGATAGTTGGATTTTGAATTTTTATGAATATTCATTCTGCAAGAATTAAATGTCAAATAATTTATTATCAAATACAATAATAAGCGATGTAGGCTCTCGATGTTATATTTTATTACTAAAGTTTTTATTTTTTTTAATTTACTACTTTTTATAAAAAGTTATGTATTTTAGTTCTGAATTTAACCCCTTTCTTGAATTTAAGTTATAGCATCTGACATTATTCTTTTATTTATTTATTTATTTATTTTTATTCCAAAAAAAGAAGTAATCAATAAAAAATTTGAATATGTTTAGCAATGCATATATGATGCTGTTGTATATTAAGCAATATTAAAAGGAAAAATAATTTGTACTTGGAAAATAGCCCAATTTTTGTGGATTCACTGTATTCATTAGGTGACTATTTAATTGATTAAATTATAAAAATAAAATTATAAATATTTTCATATTTTTACCAATGCACTTCTGTATTCTTTGACTTAAACTCCATTAAATAAGCATCTGTCAATATTTAAACACAGACCACTCTCTTCCATACTATTCATGCATTTCACAATAATCCTATATTCATCTGGTGAGTTAGAACTATTAAATACCTGAATTTCTGCTGATAATTCAATATTTTCTCATTATACCATTCCATCACAATGTAGGAATTGGTTCCTATCCACATTGCACATTAAAAATACGTTCATTTTTTAAAAAAAAATTATCAATGCTTCTTTTGTCTCATATATATATAAACTATAAATATCCCTTATAATGTAAGTTCCAAATCATTTTAACAGTAAAAATAATAAGTATATCTTAATTAGTCAATAGCGCTTTCGATTGCATAGTAATCCTAATCAACTTTAAAGTAAGACATTTTCCATGAGCTATGTATGTTAGTATTTATTTGCTGCTTGTCTGTTTATTATATTATCTTTTAATCTATTTATCAATATTGCTTTTTTAATTTTTCTCTTTTTATGATAGATAGATAGATAGATAGATAGATAGATAGATAGATAGATAGATAGATAGATAGATAGATAGATAGATAGATAGATAGATAGATAGATAGATAGATAGATAGATAGATAGATAGATAGATAGATAGATAGATAGATAGATAGATAGATAGATAGATAGATAGATAGATAGATAGATAGATAGATAGATAGATAGATAGATAGATAGATAGATAGATAGATAGATAGATAGATAGATAGATAGATAGATAGATAGATAGATAGATAGATAGATAGATAGATAGATAGATAGATAGATAGATAGATAGATAGATAGATAGATAGATAGATAGATAGATAGATAGATAGATAGATAGATAGATAGATAGATAAGGTAGGTAGGTAGGTAGACAGACAGACAGACAGACAGACAGACAGACAGACAGACAGACAGACAGATAGATAGATAGATAGATAGATAGATAGATAGATAGATAGATAGATAGATAGATAGATAGATAGATAGATAGATGGATGAATGGATGGATGGATGGATGGAGAGAAAGAGATGTATATATATAGAAGTTGTTTTTATTGAGATTAGATATTTGTTAGTCGATGAGAAATTATTATATGATGAACCAGATATGGAAATAGATTTTTTATTTTTCAACTTGTAATAGATGGCAAATAAGAAAAATCAATCAATATAATACTACTTGGAAAGTGTGTAAATTATTTATTGTTAAATTTTCTACCCGCATATTACAAAATCCCAAATTAAACACATGAGAAAATGGAGATCATTTTGCTATGTTACTAAAATTTTAAATAGACAGTAGTTACTAAACAATCCAAGTATTAAGAAACATTTTAAAAAATTAAAATAAAAAATTGATGACTAAAGTTGTTGTAATATCTTAGCTCATATAGATTTACTCCTGTTGTTTACACAGTTCTAAGTTGGTGATTACTTAAAATCTTAGTGATAGTAGAGATTGGAAATTTTAGCAAAAGTGTTACTTTTGGGAAATTAATGATAGCTAGTGTGATATTTATATATGCATATTCTAAGAATCCAACTGAAATGTTCAATAGAATGAAACTGACACCTATATATAGAAGAGCGCAGACAGTATATTCTATATCTATCATCCATGAAAATCACATTTATATATATTATATTTAATGTTTTCATGCTTATATGATGTAAATAAAGTAGTTTTGGAGTTAAGCTGTGTGATATTTTTGATTACTTCCCAACGTTAGCATCCACATTGTCAAGATTAACTTTTCAAAGAAAACCCATTAGATCCTAGATCTCTATTTGAATGTGAAGTAAGGAATGAGAGTGAGCATGGGAAGTAAGTGAAAATTCGGGATATGCGGTTTAACAAAATGTTTATTTTTTTTCAGTTTCACTATTAATTGATTTCAAGTTTATATTAAAAGAAAGAGATAAAATAAATGGTTTCAATAAAGCTATAATACGTTGGTTTCATCAACTCTATTAAACCAGTTGGTCTTTTTAATATTTCAATTGACTTCCTTATGGTCTTCAAATCATACTTTTTCAAGTTAGCAAGTATTTTAACATTATCAAATTCAAGTTTGTGACCAATTATTAAGAAATGTGAAATAAAATCTGATGTATTTAACTTCTGATTAAAGACATTTTTATGGTCATTAATTCTGACATTAATTCATCTATTATACTGATCGACATAGCTTATCAAGCACAGTAAACATGGAATTTCATAAATATTCTGGTATTCCAAAAATATTCTATCTTTAGGCTTATGGGAGAAAATCAATTGTTTTGCTAGTGGAGAAAGTAGTCTTTATGTTAAAATTAGATAGTCTGTTACTGATTTTATCAGTGAGTTCTTTAATATAAGGTAAATCCACTCTATAACTAGTTGAATTATCGTTTTTATGTTCTATCTCCTTTTTAGTATCAATGCTATGTAATGTCTTACATATAATATTTTTATTGTAACCATTAGAAAGTAGAATATTTTTGTTAAGTTCTATTGCATGAGTAAGATGATCCTTATCAGAAAACTACAAACTCTCATCAAAAGATTTTTTGTTACAGAAAATATTTGCTAAGGATGATAATGAGAATTAAAATTAAGATATCTGTTTGTGTGGGCGGATTTTCTATAAACCGATATTGCTAAGGAGTCATCACATTTTCTTGCAATCAAAACATCTAGAAAAGAAAGGGATTTGTTGTTTTCAACTTCCATAGTAAATTATTAGGATGCTAATCATTAAGAAAATAACAGTTCAAAGCATCAATACCATGTGCCATATAACAAATATATCATCCACATATTTGAGCCAAATAGAAGATTGTATTGAGCTATTATAGATAAAGCTTCTTCAACAGGAATACTAGTAAACATAGAAAAAACATCAAAACTAACCAATAAATCAGATTTAGTTTTAAGTTTTTAATTATAGAAATAAAATGACTTGAATTTTTAATTCTGGGTAAATGTTATTTGTCAATGGTTGTAAGCATTGGGTTAAATATCTAGTCAGGGACGAACCTATAGTACACAGTAGGCCTCAATGGTATTTCAGGTTCAAGAATTTAAGGCAAGCCATAAAATTTAGGACATAATGAAGAGCCTGCTCTTGAATAAATTTTAATTTTCATATCCTCATCTATACTGAACATTTTATAAGACATTTTATAAATTTTTTTAAATATGTCAGAGAATCTCTAACAATTTTTTGTAATTGCCATCATTCAATAAATTTAAAATTTTATTATTATAATCTAAACGATTAAGTACAACAGTCAAATTAATTTTATCTGCTGGAAGAATTACAAATAATCTTTTTTAAAAAAAATTATGAAGTGTAATAAATTCTTTTTCAGATAAATTACTTTTTCGTGTTCTCATATTGGAGAAAGGTTTTAACTACTGCTGGTTCCTAAACGTATTCCAGTTGATAATATTATATGCTATAAAGAGACTTCTTTAAAAAAGTATAGACTTACACACTGCTGATCTTATTAGATTTGAAGTTTGTGACTTGTTAAAAAATATGAAACCACCAAAAAGTAATTTATCTAATGGCGAATTTATTGCACTTCATAATTTTTTTTTTTTTTAAAAAAAAGATGATTCTAATGTAATTATTCCAGCAGATAAAGTTAATTCGATTGTTGTATTTAATCTTTTAGATTATAATAATAAAATTTTAAAATTATTAAATGATGACATTTACAAAAAGATTGTTATAATTATAAATTTATTTAAACGCACATTGATTACGTAGGTAATATTTACTAAGGCTGTAACCTCAAGCATGTGCGCGTAAAAATGCGATAGTAGGGACCTGTACAAATCTTAACCACAAGCTTACGTTGTGGTTAAGACCTGTAGAGGTCCCTACTATCGCATTTTTACGCGCACATGCTTGAGGTTACAGCCTTAGTAAAAAGATTGTTCAGATCCTCTGATATATTTTTTTTAAAAAGACAAAATGTCTTATAAAATGTTCCAACATAGATGAGGATATGAAAATTATTTTTTTTCCAAGAGAAGGCTCTTCTTTATATCCTAAATTGTATGGGTTTCCTAAAATTCATAAATCTGAAATACCATAGCATCCTATTACGTGTGCTATAGGTTCTCCCACATATGTTTTGGGTAGATATTTAACCCAATGCTTACAACTATTAACAGATAACATTCCATCCAGAATTAAAAATTCAAGTCATTTTATTTCTATAATTAAAAACTTAAAGTTAAGTAAAAGTGATTTATTGGTTAGTTTTGATATTTCTTCTATGTTTACTACTATTCCTGTTAAAGAAGCTTTATCTATAATAGCTCAATACAATAATTTGACTGATTTTATTATTTCATTAGCAAAACATTGCTTCGGAAGTACCTTTTTTATTCATGATTTTAAAAAGTATAAACAAATTTAAAAACTTTCTATAGGATCTCACTTTCATTTGTAATTGCTGATCTCTTCATAAATAATTTTAAAGTCAAGTATTAAATGCAGCTACTAAGAAACTTTTTATTTGGCTCAGATATGTGGATGATACATTTGTTACACAGCTGCATGGAATTGATGCTTTGAATTGTTGTTTTTCTTAATGATTAACATCCAAATATTAAGTTTACTATGGAAGTTGAAAATAACATATCCCTTTCTTTTCTAGATGTTTTGATTGCAAGAAAATGTGATGACTCCTTATCGATATCAATTTACAAAAAATCCACCCATATAAATAGATAGACATCTTAATTTTAGTTCTCATCATCCTGCAAATATTTTCCTAGCAAAAAATCTTCTGAAGAAAGCTTTTAGCTTGTCTGATAAAGAGCATCTTACTCAAGAAATAGAACTAACAAAAAATATTCTACTTTCTATTGGTTATAATAAAAACATATATAAGGCATTACATAGAATCGATACTAAAAAGAAAAAAGTGGATAAAATTGATAATTCAACTAGTTATAGGGTGGTTTTACCTTATATTAAAGGAATCACTGATAAAATCACTAAAAGATCTAATTTTAACATAAAGACTATCTTTTCTACTAGCAAAAAAATTGATTTTTTCCCCCATAAACCTAAAGACAGCATACTTTTGGAATAGCGGGGTGTTTATGAAATTTCTTGTTTATAGTTCTCGGAAAGCTATGTAAATCAGTCTAGAATTAATGTCAAAATTAATGAACATCAAAATGCCTTTAATCAGAAGTTAAATACATCAGCTTTACTGCACTGTTTTTAGAAATTGATTACAAACTTGATTTTGATAATGCTAAAATATTTGCTAACTTGGAAAAGTATGATTTGAGAATCATGAGGGAGTCAATTGAAATATTAAAAAAAAAAACTAGTTTAAATAGAGCTGATGAAGCACAATGTATCAAGTCTTATGGAGACCACTTATTTTATCACTTTCTTTTAATACAAACTTGAAATCAATTATTGGTAGAACTGGAAAAAAAAAAAAACATAAATCCACATTTTGAATGCTCAACTACTTCACATTCAATTTACCTCACACTCAATTTCTTACTATTCGAGATTTAACGATTTTTTTTTTTTTTTGAAAAGTTATCCTTGACAATGGAAGATGCTATTTCATCAAAACATTGGGAAGTAATCCCAAATAACACATGGTTTTTACCCTAAAACTATTTTATTTATATATATATTAGTACAAACTTTTATAATAATTAAATGTATTTATTACTATAGCTTATATTGGAAGGGCTGAACCTGCTATCAACTAGATAATGTGCATAATTAATGTATACATCATCATCATCAATAGTTTTCTGTCCCATGGATAGGTCCAGAGAGTAATCACATCACCAATTTCACCCATTAGCCCACTCTGTTCTTTTCATCATCCAGCTTTTCCATTCAAGGGAACTCTTCCCATCTCTTATATCATTTAACAATGTCAATTTTTTCTATCCTTGCTTCTTGATTTTATTTACCATTCCCTCCAAAACATTTTTCATTAAACTATACTTTCTTCTTAATATATGTCCAATTCAATTTCTCTTTCCAATATATATATAATTACACCAGAGTTTTGTGAAAATCATCCTCCCTCATGCTATAAATTAAAAGTACTCCAAATGTTGAGCAAAGGATCAAGAATAGAATGAATCCACCTATTCCTGGGAGCTCTGATGTTTATAATCATACCTTTATGAACATTGTTAGTAATTGAGAGTAAAATTAATTTATCAACCAGATGAAATATGGCTCTTAAGAGTTATTAAACCCATAATCAATTATGCAAGGCTGAAGGCAGCTTTGTTTATATATTAAATCTTATTTAATTATTACAGTCAAAGTCATAAAAGATTGATGCTGCCTCCAGCCTTGTATAATTGATTATGGATTTAATAATTCTTAAGTGCCATATTCAATCTGGATAATAAATTAATTTCATTCTGACTTACCAACAATGTTGTCAAAGATATGCTTATAAACGTCGGAGGTGGATTCATTCTATTCTTGGTTCTCTGTTTAACATTTAGAGTGCTTTTAATCCATATCCTGAGGAAGGGTCATTTTCATTGTTTAAATACTTGTACACATCCCCAAATAAGCTGGAAGATTCATATAAACAATTTTTGAATTGTCTAGGAGTTAGTAATGTCTGATAATTTTTTTTAGATGGCGCTTTGTTGGCAAAATTTTGAATCTATATAATTTAATATTTTTTGTGAGGTTTTATGAAGTAAATGCTGTTTCTAAGTGATTAAGGCTTTCATTTTTTCCCCTTCTTCAGATGCATTTTTTGCGCACTCCAATCTAGTATCCGTCTGCAATCTTATCTATCCACCTCGGAATATGTTCCCTTTTTAAATCTCTTTTATGAATCTAGTTTATATTTAAAGTTCACTAGTTTTAGATATATTAAAAATTATAACTGAATGTCAAGCGTTGGTGGTCGAGAGATCAGAACAGCTGCCTTACAAGTAGTTGTCCCAGATCAGCGGGTTCGCTTCCCGGCCGATGCTATGACACATGAAAAAAACAAAGAAATTATAACTGAACATGATTTATTATTTGTACCTAATTTTAAGAATAAAAATATGTCTCATTCTGAAATAAGTTTTCTTTAATTAAAACCACAAAATTCACTATTTTAAATTGTTAGTTTTGATTTTTAAAAAGCAATATATATATATATGCTTGGAAAATAGATTTACTAAGTGATTTAAATTAATCTCATCACTAATGTTAGGTTTAAGAAGTATATATATAATCTGTTTAATTTAATTCAATATTTCTATAGAATAGACCATAGTTTAGGAGTTGTTTCCTTTTATTAATTTTAATACTATAATATTATATTTCTAGATTATTAAATAATAACAACATTTTGGCTTTATTTTAATAGTTTTTAGAATTTACAATTAATTTTTTAATTGCAAATAATATGTACATTTAAGTTTCAGGCCATGGCCTATTGATACTACAATAGCTTAATGAGAAATATTTGAACAAAAAAAAACAAGCATTATATATATGTGTGTGTGTGTGTGTGTGTGTGTAATTAATTCAAAATTATATATATATTATAAATGAAAGCATTCAAGTACTCTCTATATTAATATATAATAGCCAATTGCTGAAAGATGCATTATGACAATACAAGACTCACAGGACTGGTTCTAGGGAAATCTCTTTTATCAGCTAAAAATCATCATCGAGTGCCATAAAAGTTGTAGGTATCTAAAAATTGAAACTAAAGAAAAATCATCAAGAAAAACATTCTGGTTGAGAAAAGAAAAGTGCTTTACACTATATCTATTTTTACTTCGACTTGCAAATTATTATGCATACAACTTTTATCTATTTTCACATGAGCTATAATTATTCTAGACTCTAATAATCATTCACAAATACTTAATAAAATAATAAATCATTTTCTCAGAGTTTTATAATAATAACGTGTTCTCTTTCTCTTGTTTTATTCTACAACAAAACTTTTATAAATATTATTCTCTTATTTCAAGCTTTAAGTAATAGTAATTTAATCGGTGTTTTCTAAAATTAAGGATAGCAAATTTAAATACAAGGTTGAATAATAATTTATCTCAAGGTTAATCTAAGAAATGCATGGATATTAAGTGTTTTTATGCATTCTTGCATACGATAGTGTAAAATGAGTTTTATGTACACCATCTTATCCAATAATAGTTTACGTTACAGTTAGCATTAATACAATAATGGTATATTCAATCCATATAAGTTTTACGTATAAGTTTATGTTTTAAATATGACTTTAAATATCATGAATATGAAATGAAATGACGATGTTTATTTAAGAACGATGAAAAGAAATATTAAAATTAACAATTAATTTATTACATAATATAAAAATCAATAACGAGAACAAATAACAACAATAATATAACGCATTTAATAAATAAAACTGTTCCCTAAACTAATTTAAACTCGGAATATATCTAATGTCTTGTCGTACTGTGTTGTGAAGACACTCACATTTATGGGAATAGGTTGTTATTTCACAAAATGATCATTAATTTAATATTAGAAGATAACAATTATTATAATCATAAAAGATCAATGCCTTATAAACGTTCTTAATTGGTGTATTTAATCAGTCAATCAATTATTTACCAACCCCATATACAAACATTGGAGAAATTTTCACTCGTCTAAAGTAAGCCAATACAAATCATTGCTTAGCACGCCTAGATGATAATTTACCATATTGGGCTTATTTATTTTTGCTTCAAGATTCTTTTCATGATTCAATTTCAGGCTTGAATATATTTTAATCATTAGGATGCTTTATTATACATTAGATAACAGTGGAAAATTAATACTAATAAGTATGAGTGATATATATAAAATATTCCTTGCAAATTTTACTCATCTACATAAGGATAATTAACTCCACTTCACCTTGAGGTCAAAATATTAAGAATTCATAAGTATTAATATTAGACAATAGCCGTTTAATATATTTAATAACTACTTACATTTGTACAACTTGATCTTAAAAAATTGCATTTAATCCCTTTCAATCTTAACAAAAATCATAATAGTAAATAAAATATTATCTTTTACCTGAAAACAGTAATATCTGAGAAAAGTTTTTATTATATTAACAAATACTATAATATGAATTAACTAAGAAAGTAGAAATCGTATTAAAATAATTCATTTAGTCTATTAACAATTATTTTCACTTTTATAATATCCACTCTGATGTAGCTTAAAAATATTAAATTTCATTAAGTATGCTTATTAATCCAAGATAATCCATTCTTAAGGTTATTTATAACTTGGTCGTTTATTATGTCTAATATTTATTTGTTCAGAGAATCCGTAATTCTTGAGTAGCATTAAATATCTTTTATATAATCCATTATTCTTTGAGTATTATTCACATATTTAGCATGGATAATCCTTAATGCAGTTACTTAATATTGAATACATGTTTTTAATTCGTTATAAGTAGCGTTTAATTATTTTAAACAAATATTTATTTTTATTCAAAGTTTTAGCTTTTAGCACTTCATTAATTTGAAATATAAAATTAATCCATCAATTTTTCGGCCTTTAATCCATTAGATTAATCATTCTGATCAAATCGCTGATAAAGCAAAGTTTTTTTATCCATAACAAGAACAATATTTATCTTTTTAAATCCAAAATGTGTTTTTTTTAACAACAAATTTATAATCAACAAATTTGAGTTTTAAAACTACTGTTATTTTAAAATGGGCTTCCTTTTATGACTGAAGATGAGATCAAATTCACATCCTTGATTTTTTCTTGTAATGAAAAAAATAATTATTTTATAATAGTTTATGGACCCTACTTCAACAAACTTGCTTAAAATTAAGAAATACAATTTTTCTAAAATATACCATTTATTTACCATTATTATTCAATTGAATAAAAATCCAGCAATTTGTTAAATATGGAGACAGAAATTTCATAAATCAATTTATCTATTTCTGTAACAATTGATTATACAAAAATGAGATTTTTTGATATAAAAGATTTATGAATTAAATCTGTGATGATTTGTGGTTATTTTATCATGGTCTTTCTTCTTGGAACAATGATGAGATGTCAGATGCCTAGCAAGCGTCTACCTCACTGTACTTTTAGTCTGCCATCAGTCTATTTAAAATTTTGGACTGGTTGAGTCCTACAAACATTGAAACTTAACTTTTTATACCTGTTATCACATGTTGTCTGGATGGCATAAGTCTCCATCATGCATTGGGGGTTTCGTCCATTGTCAGCCAAATATTGGAAGAGGTTATCATGATTTTTAGAACTCAAAATATTAGGATTAATATTTTTAAAACAAAGGCAGTAAATAACTTATTTCCAGGTTTTAAGACAAAATAATATTACAAATATTTTATTCAACATAAATCATAAATCCCAAATTTCTTAGATATTTATTTTACATATTTTAAATTAATTTTTAACAAATAATTTATTAAATAAATATTTTTTAGCAACCAAATCAATCTTTGCTTAATAAAATCTTAAACTCAAAATATGAAAACTTATCCAAACTTATAATAAAATTTTATTTCTGTTATAACATACAAACATCATCAAGCATTGGTGGTTGAGTGGTCAGCACAGCTTCCTTACAAGTAATTGTCTTGGGTTAGTGGGTTCGCTTCCCGGTCAAGCTATGGCACATGAAAAAAAAAAACATACAAACATCTAATATGAGTTTTTCTGAATTAACAATAATAATCAAAAACCATTTTATTTTAATATTCTTTAAAAATATTGATAATTAAATGCTTTTACAAATAATACAGACATTTAAAATAAATTATAGAATAATCTAATAACTTTAACTAAATTGAAATAACTTTTTGTTATACTGTACTCAGCCTATGGAAAGGTTGTCATTTGTGTAATAGTTTTTTTTAAAATTGGTTGTTTTAACAAACTTCAATTATGCATGGTATTACTATGGAGCTGTGAACTACTATGTGATATCAAACTACACGACTTCCATTATATGCTAACCAAAACTAAATGTAAATATGGTTCTATAGCATCTATTTTTTTCTCCATACTAAATATCACATTTCAAACATCAATCTTATTACTGTAATCACATTTTCTTCAAATACTATACCTATTTAGTTCTTTACTATAGTTAACTACTTCAGCTTCAAGCCGCCATATTGAACTTTTTAAAATACTGGCCTGATACACAATTTTCACAATAACTTCAGTTTGAATTATAGAGCAAAAACAATTACATTGCTAGAAACTAGAAAAACTAAGGAAAACAATAAGCATAAAATAAATAGTGATAACTATATAAAAAATAAGGAAAAAAAGAAATTTTCACAACCGAAATAATTATTATTTTATTGTTTGTTCATAATTTGGAAATTAACATTAACTAAAATGCACATTACATCTTCAGTGATAATTTCTTTGTATTCCTCACAAAAAAATCTTTCTAAAGATATATAATAAGTCTTACCTGAGATAATCCATAGCTTTACAATGTCCGAAAATGTTCCTATAAGAGTTCTTCATTTTTATCTTCTACCCCAACTGTTGCAAATTGTCAAGGCGCCTGGAAGAAAAGAGTTCTCCCTAATAAAAGATAAAAAATAAAAAAATTAAAATTCTAACAGAATATAAAAATAATGAAGGAAGTGGAAAATTATTACTTACCATTATAAATACAATAAAAAATAAAATGTCATCATCATCATCATAGTACAGGTATATGTATATTATAAAAGTGGTGTATATGTATGAATCATGAAAGTTCTGCTAATGGTTATGGGAAAACTCAAAAGCCTGTTAAACAAGATGCACTATTTTGATTTTAGACTTTGGATAAACCAACCTTGTTTATAACATCATCATCATCATACTGAATAATCATTGCCAATACAGAAAACAATTTACAAATTTCTCATTTCAAGAGGCAGACAATGATTACTAAAAAGGTTCTATGGCAGATATTTATATAAAAAAATGTTTATATTCTACCTCTTCCAAGATACGTCTTCCAGAGAAGCATACCTGTTCATATATGCTAATATAAATATGCAAAATATTTCATCATGCCAGATCTTGTTTACCAATTGGAAAAAGTAATCAGTAATGAAGCTGAAACAAAATTCTAATAAGGAAGGCAATCAGGCAGTCATATGCCTATAAAGTATAAAATGAAGTTAGTAAAAAAACAAGTTAATAAAACAACAAATAAAAAACTAAATTAGTAAAACAAAAACAATGAAAACCATGTTAGTAAAACAAAAATTAGTAAAAACAGAATAAAAAAATTACTGCATTATATACAATCAATTTGCTAGAGAGGAATAAATTGTAAATAGTCTTGAATCAGTGTGTCAACCATTCATCCATTGTGCTGGTAGCTAAAACAAACCAACAAAAAAAACAATAATAAAAACATTACCTTTCATATGTGCTACCTATCACAGAGTAAAAAAATCAGTCAGTCATTTTTCTTGAGTGGCATATTTATTAGTTTCTCCGATAATAGTTGATAAAAGTTTTTTATCAAATAACATTAAAAAAAAATCTAAAATTGAATACTTACCTACTATAGAAAACTTCAAACCTGGAGTTTTAGTAAAATTCTCTACATTCACAGGTTTGTAGGTTACGTTCGGACACAGATTACTGTTACTAGATGAAGGGCCTGGCCGATTGATATCATTGGGAACACTTATTGATGGGCCTGGTGTATTGATATCATCCAGAAAAGCACTCGTAGTTTTTTTCTTTTTGGCTGGTAAAGGAGTTTCTTCTTCTGATGACGAAAAATATTCTTCAAGATCACTACAAGTAACACTATCCTCGGAGTCAAAGGGCTTAGATGGGACAAATTCATCACTGCTGGAATAATCTGTATCAGAGGCCATCATATCCCGTTCATTTATTTTGCGTACTTTTGTTTCCGTTAATCTAACAAATTGTGAAAAAAATTTTTAAAAAAATTGACCTTATTCGCAAAAAAATTAATAAAAATTTTATTTTTTAACTTACAAAAAAATGGCGACTACCTACGAAAAGAGGAAAAAACGACGAAGAGAATTATGGTATAGGCGCATGCGTAGTCCTTATAGTTTTTCCGTAATTTCAAACAGAAAAACGAACTTCAACAAACGAACATTAACGAGCGCAATCGTCGCCGACAAACCGGAAGTAGTTAAAAGGACATGTACAGATTTTTTTTGGAGTATTTTTCCACCAAAAAGTTTTATTCCAATACATATTTCTTTAGACTCCATAAATGTGTCTGGCTTATGGAAAGGCCATTGTTTTTTTTTAATCAGTAGCTTTAATAAATTACTTCCCTTGCATAAAATGCTTTGTAGGATTTATTAATGCCAAATGCTGTCTAACAAAGAAATGTTTAATTTGAATATCACATGACAGCATTATGGACAAACATACATTCACATGGAATTTATATAGAGAGACCAGATGTACCCAGCCTATAAAGGCAATGAGTTTTTTTAATTGGTTGCTTTAACAAAAAAAAAATTAAGATTTAGTGTAAATTATCAAAATATTTTTAATATATAAATAAATGTGATAAATGTATCCTGTCATTTTTGTATTATTGATTTTACTAATGATGGAATCGCTTCCTAGCCAACCTAAAAGGCTATCATTCCTGCCTTTGTAAAGACCATGGTTTTTCTAATTGGTTGCTTTAACACATATGGGACTATGAAATATCTCGAAAGTGCACTTGGCAGCAACATTTAATTTTAAATAGCTGCATTATTTGTGCACAAAGCATATATATATTAATTTAAATTTTAATGTAAATTAAACAAAAATTTTTAATATTATATAAATAAATGTGATAAATGTACCCCATCAGCTTGGTATTATGATTTATTAATGGCTTACAATTTTTCAATCTATATAAATTTCACTATATATATATAATGTTTAATTTTAGTAATTGTTTTGTAACTTGACTATTAATTACCCTGTGAATTTGATGTACAAATAAATGTGAGAAATTTACAATTGAAAAATTGGGAGGGGGGAGACAAATTTAAAGTTGTTTTTTTTTCAATAAGTGAATTTGACAGCATTACTTAAAAACAAATGTAATAGGTATTTTTAAGTTGGGTTAACATGTGACAGCCTCATGAACAAAGAAACATTCATACATTCACCAATCAGACAACAGTAAAAATAGAGTTTTTATATATAAGATATGAGAGTAATTGTTGTTAGTAAAAAAATTTAAATAAATTTTTATTATGCTAGTTTTATTTTTAAAATATAAAATGTTTTCTAAAAAAGCATACTTAGTAAGAGAAAAATGGCTAAATAGTATTTGTTGATTAAACTATTTTGAAAAAAAAAAAAGAATTCAAATAGACAAGATATGCTACTGAAGTTACTTATTTTCTGAACTTATCACATTAATGATTTCTTTATATTAAATGAATATATAGTAAAAATTCAATTATTTATAAATAGTCAAAATAAGAGTCATAGATCATATGACCATATACTCTTAAGCTTGCAAGTTATAAACAATGAGGATTGCCAATTCCTCAACAAGCTTTGTGATAAATGCTTAGCTAGAGAAAGCATTTAAAATATCTGTCATGACACACACACACCCCACCTCTGACCATAATACCAGTCTAAATTTTTTCTTCAATATTTTTTTGAGGATATGAAATGTAAGTTTTATCTGTAAAACAATGCATAAAATAAATGTTAAAAAATTAAAAATCATTTATATTTTATTTACTTTCACATGTATTTAAAAAACAGAGGTTTTTTAAAAAAACTAATATACAAAAACGTTAATTTAAAAAAAAAAAAAAAACCATGAAAAATCTTCTTTAACAAATAGAAAGTTTTATATTCATAATTTCAAATAGTATTTTAAATAGTTATTAAGATGATGTTTTGTTTAATTAAGTTTTAAAATTATATGTACTATAAAACATTGTTTATTATTTGTTGCTATTTACATTATATTATAGGGATATACTATACAATAAAGTTAAAATCCAGCTCCAAACATCACTCCTACTAAAAGAAAATAATTATTGCAATTTTAAATCATTTTATATATTTTTTACTAGCTTGGATGTATACAATGCTGTGAATTTTTTTTTTTTTTTTTTTGAGAATTCTAAATTAATCACACGCTAAAGATATATAAAGATATAAATTTACATTAAATGAAGCCCATGATGTTAAGTTATCTTTTTATAATTGCTTATCAATGAATATAAATAAGTAGTTTAATAATTGAACTGCACTGTGGTATTGATCTATGGATAACTATAATTCTTTGTATATTTTACCAATTAGCACTATGCATGGATATATATATAAAGTAAGGATTTTCATAGATGAAAAATGTAGAACAATTCATTGTACTTTTGGGGATTATCCGTGTAAAATATTCAAATATTAAAGATATACCAATGTTTTGAATAAACATTTACTTTTATTTAGATAGAGATGTGGACTTTGTATTCAACATTCATATAACAAGTTTCCATATTTATGCAGTGTCTACAAAATAATATTTATGTTATTTTATTAATATGTTGAGACATCTTTACTTATTTATATTTTCCACAAATAATCTCAAAAATTACAATGAATTATTGCTTTACATACATTTATCAATTAGCTTTTATAATTTACATTTATTTAACGAACTGGCGTTATTTTTAATTTTATTTTCAAGTGAATATGTATAAATATTAATTTAGTTATTGCAATCTACTATTATTTATTTTAATATGTTATTCATGATTAACTTTAAAAATATCACTTAAATGATTCGAGCTTTCACAAAATCGTTAATATCTAATAGTTGTAAAAAAAAAACAAATATTATTCCTTTCTCATAATTTTATTCTGATGATTGAAATTTTTAAATTTTAGGTAGCTGTGTCAACAATAACTGGAGGGGAGGGTAATAAGATATACTTTTAAAATGTGATTATTAAACTAATTATAAATGGAGATAAAGTCAGTTTTTTTTTTTTTAAATTTACAAATGATTTAAATAATGTGATCTTAAGTCTTTGAATAAATATTTAAGTTTGTGTTAATAAAATAAAATGTCCATTATGGAATAATTATTATAATAAAAATAATAAAGTGTATCACTGGTATATTTTATAAATAACTATAGTGAAAGTAGAAGTACTTCTAGTTAATTTTTTAATCTTTGTCAAATGGAAACCATTTAAATTTAGGAGACGTAAACGTCATCACGTTACTTCTGCTAAAGTTAGATTTAAATGGTTTTACTTGAAGAAGGCTAAGAAATTAACTGAAAGTATTTTTTGCAGTTATTATAGTTATTTATATAATATATTATCACAATTAGACTTTATTATTTTTATTATTATTTTATATATACTGTTAAAAAAGAATCAAGTGATATGCTTCTCAAAAGTTCATAAGAATTTGAGAATCAGAAGTGACATACAGAATCTTGATTAATAAACCTTGAATTTCAGAGTTTGTCTTTGTATTAAATCTTTCATGGTATATTATGAATAGTAAACATTTAATACAATCAATTTAAAATAAAGATAATATTAACTAGTATATAACTCACAGTGGGTCTGTATAGTGATATGCGAAACTAACTTTTAATGGGCAGGTCCTCATAGTAAAAAAAGTTTTATCACCATTTTAAAAATATTTAAATTATTGTCAAATGCCTTTTGTGCATAAGAGAAGAAGTATATAAGTTGTCTATAGAAAAAAATATTTCATTAATAAATACTAATCAAGTTGCATTTATTTTAATAATACAATTAACATTATGGCTATCTTTTTGTAAATAATTTCTAATAAAATTATATTAAAATTTAATTAATCTTATCACAAATGGCATAATAATTTAATACCTTAGACAATTGCTTGAGTTGTTATTTATCAAAGATTACTTTATTTATCTAATCCCTTTTAAAACATATGCTGGAATTCCTGTTCATCACACATGTATTAACCATGTTACGCATGATTATTGTTTTACACATAGAAACTACTAGAAATCCACAAAATAAATCTTCTACTAGTGGCCAGCTTAATAAATTATATAGCGATTTTTTTAAAAATGTCATTTTCAGCTGTAAGGTATTAAGTATTTTTTTACAGTTGTAATTTTTAGTACATTTTTTGAAAATACACCATTAGTATCAATTTCTTCTAAATACAAAAGAAAGCCATATTGATAGATTAAATGTGAAATTATAATTTTTGAAAAGTGACAAAAATGTAGATATTGTATACCAATTTTGCTAGTAAATCTATCATGGTTAAAAAAGACTACACTAAAATTCATAAAAATTCAAGTAAAAATTTTAGTGCAAATAAAATCTGATAAAAACTTAACTAAATAAAATAAACTTATGATTTCTGAGGTAATTCCATTCCAAGATAAATTTTTAATATTGACCATAAGGTAAAAACTAATGCTTAATCCTTTTTCAAACAGGTTAAACATAATAATTTAAAACAAGAAACAAATTGTGTAACCTGCTTTTAAGCTTGTATTAGAATGTTCACTAGAGGAAGCTTACTAATAGCTCCAAACAAGTTTTAATTTATGATTGCTGAAAGAGAAAGAATTCAAAATCTCTACCGGAAAGTCTCATCCCCAGACCAATCGGTTTCGAGCTTATGGCTCACCTCAGTAAGGAGTTAAGACTGCAGACACTAGATTCAAAATACCAACTCAAAAGTCAGCACTTGTTTAATGTTACTATCAATGTGAAAATCTGAATTTTTCAGACACCAATTACTTTAGGGATGAGGACTTTCTGATAGAGATTTTGAATTCTTTGTCTTTCAGCACTTATAAATTAAAGCTTAGAACTATTGGTAAGCTCCCTCTAGTGAAGATTAAACATAATTGAAATTCAAAACATATATTTTACTTTGTTTATATAGCTTTTAGTTTGAATATATTTTATAGCAAAATTAAGTTATTTTTTAGCATAATTAGTATATTCTGTAGGTTTATAAAATTTTTAAAAAAATGCCTCTGAGCCCTTAATATCATGATGAAGAAAAAAATGTTTATTCTATCTCATCCAATAGTTTTCAATGCTTTATAAAACACTCTTAAAACTGTTCTTACATCCTGATTATTCCCTACCATTTAAAAACAAAACCTAAGTTAGATTTATTACCATTAAAAATATATCATCAAATGTTCAATATTCTACCAGTCTAATGACTATTATATATTAACATTACTTAAGGATGAAATATATGGATACTAATTTTGATGGGCAGAATGGATTAAAAGTGTTTAAACCAATTCCATAATTTTTTTGTTTAAGTGTACAGCAATAAAAAATAGATCATTTTAATTTTTACGTGGCCAAGATGCAAACTAAAGCATCACAAGTTTATAAACTTTAATTTGTAAAAGTCAGAAACTTCTTTAAGGAAATAAAAAACAAAACTTTTTACTTTAACAAGAATGACATAATTCTTCTCATCCACCAATGAAAATTTAGATCCTTTTTAAAATGTCATATAATTATAGAAATAAAAATATTTTAAATTTATTAAATAAAAACAACCTTTAAATAATCAAAAAACCACATAAAAAACAAAAAATTATCTCTATGATCATTTTTCTCAACAAATAAAATGTGGATAAAAAATTGAGCTCCTTCATTTAATTCTTGAACTGTAGATCTTTATATTTTGCTGACAATGGCTGCCATCTATTAATAAAAACAAAAACTAAAATATGTAATCTTTACTGATAATCGACAAATTGCAATAGAAATATTGATATGCAGACCATTTGAATGTAATCTGAAGTAACTTTTCTTCTTGAATTTAAGCACTATTATCATTGCTAGGTAAATCATAATTTTCCATTGACCAGTTAAGTAAAAATCCCAAAACATATTACCAAATTTTCATTATCAGAAATCCTAAAACATACTGTCAAATTTTCATTATCAGTTATTTGAAAGCCTAATTAAAAAAAGGCATTACTCACTAGATTAAATAAAATAATTCACTTTAAAAATTTACTTTTAAAATTTTATATAATATTTTTAAAGGTAAAAGTATATAGAAAAAAAATCTAGATGATATTTAATTGCTTGTTTTTTTTTAGAAAAAAAAAAGGTGCAATTTTAAAAAAATATTTAATTTTATGTTTTTATTATTTATAAAACTAATTTTTGTGCTTTTATAAATACATATATTTATTTTTATGTAAATAATATGAATAATATAGTAAAGTATTTAATATACTTTGTTATGTATGCCCTATTAATAATTAAATTTTAATAATTATTGCTTTGGTAATTTGGGTCTTACTGATAACATATTTGTTCTTTGGGCTATTTTTCTGAAATCAGTTAATTATAAAAAGTGAAACTCTCCTTTTTGCAATCCCCCATTCAAACCTCTAGCAAACATTTATGAACTGTCTGTGATTGGACATCTTTAAAAAATATTTGTGAAGTCCAATGATAACTCATAAACAAAATTATAAGAATTTAATAATTCAGCTATAATTTATTTATAAATATATAAAATATATGAATTATTTATTTTAAATTTACATGCAAGTTATGATATAGTTAGCGTCTGATTTAAAAGTGGTCACAAAAATAAATATAAACAATATTAAAATATTCAACATTGTAATAATAATAACGTGAAAGGCTGAAACCTTTGTCAGATGTGCCTTAAAAATGCTTATATGACAGCCAATCAGATGTAATAATGACTGCACAGGGAACTCTCAAAGCGAAACACGTGGCAGAGATTTTATGAGAAAAAGATTGGCTGTCATATAAGCATTTTTAAGGCACATCTGACAAAGGTTTCAGCCTTTCATGTTATCAGCTTGCACATAATAAATTAATATTTAATATTGATCTAATAAGTAAATAGCAATAGAATATACAACAAAATTGTTCATTTATTTATTTATAAATAAATAAATAATAAATATTGTTCCTGTATGATTTAGTATGTGGTAAAATAACAAACTCAAAAGCTACAACACTACACATCAAACTCATATCTGAATGACTTTGATGCTTAAACATCTGATGTCCAAATGGCAGTCCATTTAATTATTCAATGTTTTCTTTAAAAATATATTTTGGGTGCACTTGAAAATATATATATACAGACATTTTTTTTAATGTATTTTTTATTATGTTTCTATGAAATATGTCTTTTGAAATTTAAATAGAATATATATATATTAAAGTATTTTCAAATAAAATAAAAATTTTGAATATTTGCTTTTTTTATGAGGGAGGGGTAGGATTTGGAACTTTAAAAATAGGAAGGGAAATAATCATATAATTCTATGAAATAATAAATTACTAACTATAATTTTAAAAAAATTTAAAAGTATATTTATTTTATTATGAAATTATATCAGAAAAACAATCAGTAAGTTATTCTAATATATCTGACAGCAAAAATTAGTTCACATTAAAATAAAATTAAAATAATTTGTCTTTTTTTTTTTTATAAGTCACTCCATCTCTTAATGAAAAATGTAACTAAAATTTAAAAGTTTCAATTAGTATACAAATTAAAAAACAAAGAGAGTGTTAAAAAAGACATGCATCAAGTTATAATTATTTAAATATCTAATTTTACTAATTTTTTGCTCTCGCTGGATCTCAAATATATAGTTAATCCTTTTGACTGAGATTTACATAAAACATGTTCCCCCTATAGATTATTTTTTAATGCTTCTAAGCAGTCATAAGATATAATTTATTAACATATTTATCTTTTAAAAATATCTTTTTATTAACTTCATGTTATATATTTCTAACTTACATTATTTTTATTTTTTTAAATTAAAAATAAAATATGCATATCTTTACTGATATTAAATCAAAACAAACTAAATACACTTTTTGTGTGTCCTTTATTTTGGATCATAAATTTTCAAATTTGGAAAAAAATTTAATACATATTTAAAGTATTATTTTATTAAAAGATAATTAGGTACATGTCTGTTCATCCACATCGCTCGATGGCGCTGTTTCTATGCATAAAGCACAGAAATATGCGCCATCGGGCGGTGTGGATGAAAAGACGATGTATTACCGATAATTATTATATATTAAATACTATTCTAGAAAAGGAAAAAAGTCTGTGACCTTATTAAATGTATTTCCCCAAAAAACTCTAAAATTACCAAAATAGTCTTGTTTTGTTTTCTTAATCGGCCTATGAATTTTATTAAAGATTTCATTTACAGAATAAAACTACAATTATAGTTTGCAAGCAATAACTGCAGAAAGCATATTAAAATAATAAAGACTAATGCAGATAGAGGTAGCCATGAAAAATACATATACATTAATACTGAAAAAACAAAAAGTAGGTTCTTGCACAGAATGTTAGGAGGAAATTTTTATTTTGTAAAATAGTTTTTATTATAATTAAAAGAATGATATAAAAAATTATATGCAGAGCTTAATGATATATATATATACGTAATGTATCCATTTGCCAAGCTTACAACCTTCGATCAAATCTGGATGAAACAATTTTTTTTAAGTATTTGAAACTTTCTAAATGAATCTAAAATATTTTCTAGCTATTGGCCACAGCCAACCTATTCAATTATTACTTGATAAATAAACACATTTAGATTTTAATTGAAGAATGGACAAAAGAGTTGATCTTGGAATGCAAATTTGTTTGCAATGTTATGCAAATATGATTGCAGATGTACATCCTATTACTACAGGCAATAAATCTTGGTTCATCTGTTTTTGTTTTCTTTTTTTACATTGTAAGAAATGATTTCATAACAGTCTGAATCCTTATAATTTGAAAATGTCTCCTATAACAGCAGCAAAATCCCCTCCTCACCATAGATGATCATGTGACATTTTAATAGTTTAATATAAATTATCCAGATAAAATTACAAAGTAATACTTTGGTTTATTGTTTTACTTATTACTATATAAATATTTTGTGTTATTATAAATATAAGCATATTTTATATTTTAAAGCCTTTTTTTTATTAAGAGAAATTTATTTTGCGATATAAACCTGTATTTTGCTATTACATGGTATTACAGTATAATATAAATTGTTTATTTTGTTACACTACGGTTTCAGATGTAAATCATTCAGCTTTAGATTTAGCGATCGTCTTCTTTATTTGAAGTTTCTCTAAGTGGCGTTTACCAAATAATCTGGAGCTATTAAATTATCTCTTTCTTTGATTTTTTCTATGATTTATATTGTACAAAAAGTAATTAGTAAATAGGGAAATTTGAACTAAGCGATTTTCAATCTATATCTACTCCATATCAAACAACCAGTATGCATGACCACCCACCTATGAAAAAAATAAATGATTCCACTAAATAAGTATCTCAGGCAGAACCAACAATCATCACTTAGGCCAATCATAATCTTTCACACATGTATAAATCAGCGCTCAGCTTATATTAAGATGGCAATGCCTTAAACTTTAATGGACAGACTCTCATCCTTCCAACAATTCAACAATCCATTTCATTGAAAAGCCAACGAAGTAACGCTCAAAGTCCTTGATGGATTTGATATTATAGTCACACCTATGTAGACATTACTTCAATTATTTACAGAACTATAGATAATAAAATTGCTTAATCATATTAATGCACAGAGAACTCCAAAAGTCATTTCATCATTATGCAGTATTTTTTTTACAAATCATAAGAAATCCTGTCAGATGAACCTGTAAATATTATGGGATGTTATGAAGAAATATTTATTTATATGCGTGTGTGTGATTTGATTAACCAAATACATTCAAGTTTGTTTTGGCATATGTCAGTGTGAGTTTTATAATTAAAGCTATAGATAGTAACATTGTTTGTTTAAATTTTCAGCAGGGTTTATAATTCGAAGTGAAAGATTTATTGATAAAATCATAAAAATTCCCAAATCCAAAAAAAACCTTGGAACCAATGATTTCAGATTAATAATAAATAGTCTACCTGTAAATAAAAAAAATATTTTATGATGAAGTTAGTTGAAACTTATTGCTGATAAAAAGTATTTTTGTCCATTATATCTAAAGTCATTATTGTTCAGGAGATTATAGATCGTTCGAGCCCATTTTCCAGAATCTGTCTTTCCACTTCTGCCTCAAATTACGCAGGCCAAGTCATTTATAATTAAAAATTGACTTCACGATTATTTACTAAATTAACAGTAATTGCACGTAATGCTCAAAAGTAGTAACAAATTGCATTAAACAAATATTACATACCGATATTTTTCTTAGATATTAAAATATATTTTCCAACCTTATGCACCTAAATTATTAAATGAATTATTAAATTATTTTCAGCAGTATAGAAATAATACTTTTTGATGATATATAAAAAATTAAGCAATATCAAGAATCATTTCTTCAATAAAAAAGAAAAAAAATTATTAGAACAGTCAATTAGTCAGTTATTATGGGGGGGGGGGGTATTTGTTTTCTATAAGTAGATGGAGACAGATGAGGTTTCTAAGCAACAGTAGTATTTTCGAACCAAGCGAAAATACTTGATCGTTGTTGGTGTTAGTTTACTACTGTTTGTTCAACGGCTTAATATAATTTATTCTATCATTTCAATTTTATAGCTGCATCATTTAAGTTAATACGCAGTTTTTTTAAATAAAAATAAAATAACTTATTTGTGATGATTTGTTCAGAAGGTCAAATGATAATCATATCCTACAGTCATAGATTGAGTAACTACAATTCTGGTCAAATAACCAAACTAAGATGTCTTTAATTTTTCTTAACTGGAGATTAATCCTGGAATCTTGAGCCTGCTACTTTCGCCATTTTCTATCGCACCAAACTGATCAATGCTGCCAGATGATAAAGTTAGAGCACGCTGAGATCCAAGAATCTTAATATTACTTTAAAAACATTTTTTTTTTTTACCAGCTCTTCTGAAAACTTTTTTTTGTTTGTTTTTAAAAGCTGAAAAATAATTTCTTTTAAATTATGAAAGCATTTGGAACTACTTCTTCATCACTATTTTCAATTCACTGCAGAATGAAGATCTTCCTTGTTTTAATTCAGTTTCTCCGATTCATAGTATCTCTTCTCCATATCCCTACAGCACACTTCCTCATTTTATGCATCTCAAATGTTGTTTCTTTCTAAGTGTTTTGCAATCTCTTGGAATCCAGTTCTAAAACTTCAACTGTTCATCTATTATCATCTTATTTAGCCTATATCCATTCCCATCTCTATTTCAATCTCCCAATTCTTTCAATGTTGACAGTGATTTCTGGTTGTTCTCTCACCCATATATTTTATTTCCAGTCTGGTCTTGTTATTTATATACTTCACTGAGTGATGTGAAATCTTTGCATTGATCTTTTATCAAATTCCAAATCTTAGATTCATAAGCAAGAACTGGTTATATATATATATTAAAAATCTTTCTTTTCATATACATAAGCATATTTCATTTCAATACTAAGTTATTTCTACCATAGACATTCCATCCATGATTATTTCTATGATCAATTTTATCCATTACATTTCTATCTGCATTAATAAACTGACCAATGTGTTTGTAATTACTGTTACTAACTATTTCTCATTCATGATTATCAATCTTTATTTTCTTTTTCTAAGAAAGTCCATTAGAAATTACATTAGTCTTTTTATCATTTATCTTTAGTCCTGTTTGTCTACTTCTTCCATCTGTTAACTCTTGCCATTGAAGATCTGAAGCATTATTTGCAAAACAATCACATTATCTGCCAAATCTAAATGACTTAAATAATCATTTAGAATACTTTTATCCTCTTAGCTTTTCATTTTTAACCCACAATATATTTGTTGTAAAACTATTGTAAAAAGTTTTGGAGATATGGAATCAGCCTGCATTACTCCTATCCAATATTAATCTTCTTAGTATCACCATGTAATCTAATCTTTGACTTGCATTTTAATAAGTATTCTTCAAAACATGGTCATATCCCCAAAACTATATCTTAATGATCCCAAGTTTTAATCACTGTGTAATGATTACAGACTCAAATGTTTTTTATAATCTAGAAATCCAAAACTTCATTCAATATTTGGATCCGATCCATATATTGAAATGATTTTTAAATTCAGCTTGTTCTTTTGATTGGTTTTCTTCATAGATCTAATTGCATATCTCACTTCTTTATTTAAAGTGCTGGAAAATTAGTTGCATTCCATAAACTTACAATTTAAATAGAATGCTTTAAGACTAACTGCAAGTACTTTTAAAGAGATGTATGTTAAATTAGATTGATAGCTGTATCATTTTTAGTTTTCAAAGGTCTTTTATTAACATTTGGGTAACTTTTTTTTTCATTAAATTACATTTGAATTTAGTTACACCACCCCTCTCATTGAATTTAGTCACATTATCATGTTTTATGTAATATAAACAGAGAAAAACTAAGCATAGTTATTTTTTATCAATTCCCTTCCCTTTCCTCCCTTTAAAACCATGGTAAAAATTGTTATTATTTATAAACTTTGATTATCATGTTATAAACTTGATTACTGTTTATTAATGACCAGGTTTTAATGTAGTTCTTATTAACCATTATCTTATTATCTCTTTACTTTATAGATTCTAATTTATTGAGAAATGTACTATTGTACCTTCCGTATTTTCATTGTAAAGATATGTGCACTTTGTACACCATAATGCATAAAGAATGAATGTGGCTGCCCATATTTTTGCAAAATGATCTACATTAAAAACTTCAAATAATGTCATTAACTTTTATGTTTTTGCTTCTGGATATGTGTGGGATCATCTAACAGAAATTTTCAAAAGCAGGACAATAAAAAAAACATGTTTTTGAGTTTCTCCTTTTCTGCGGCATAAATTGCATATTTCATCTATGTTCTGAATATGTCTTTTATTTTTAATAAAATACTTTGTGAAGATGCTTCTAGATTCAGTTTGATAGGAAATTGAAGTATTTTTATTGACCAATGTTTGAGTCTTTTACAGAATTGTTTGTTAGTCAGCTTTAATATAGTTTCATCTTGTTGCAGTGGCTGAGGAAAAATTAGTTTACGATACTCCCAGTATTGAAATTTATTACATGGTGGAATGAAATTTAAATTTTTTGGTCATTAACAAAGATTCTACAAGTGACTTTAAATATCCCTCAAGTGGAGATGGCTTATCAGTGGGAGTAATGGTTATAATTGTCTTTAGATAAAATGTTATTTATTGTAAATGATGAAATAATGTTTAATGTTTTTTTGAATTTTAAATATATTTAGCAAATGCAAACATCTATTGAGCGATAAGTGATTTGTTAATCTTCCTAAGGAAATTATGCATGCCCCCCCCCATAATAATTTCCTACAAATGGAGTAAATGTGATTATTGAATTTCTTTGTAAATAAAATGATAGGGCTATAGTATGTAATTCTGATAATGATTAATAAGTTGATTAATGAAACTTTGGCATATAGAGAGATATGCCTTTGATAGTGCATTAATTATATTTTCTATTTTATTATTGAAATTGTTTTGTATTGTTGTTCTCATTTGTGTATGTCTTAAGTAAAAAGGAAATCCTAGAAAAAAAACAAGCTTTTTCTTGAAATGATTGTTGCAACAAATACTTTAGTATATTTGTCATGCACAGGACTTTTCCATGTTAAAAGTTAGTAGTCATCCAGTATGTTTTGTAGTTTAGGACTTTTTTTAGAGTATAAAAAGACCTAGATGTCATCCATATATGTGATACACTTTATGGCTGTTTGTAACTCTGGAATAAATAAATCATCTATTTCTTTTTCTACTATTTTAAGCAATGGATTAATGTAAATTTTAAATAATAGTAAACTGATTGGTGAGCATTGTGGGATTAGGTAAGATTGAAAGTGTCATTTTGCCATTTAAGGTTATATGCATTTCTCTGTTTGATATAATAATAGATTCATCAGTATACAAAGATATTTTTTGGTACACTAGTTTCTTGTAGTATATTTAAAAGATTTTCAATTGGTATCATATCTGAAGCTGTGTGAATATCTATTTCTTCTCTTTCTAACTGAATCTGTGACTTTTCTAAATACAAAAGATGCTTGGTTTATAGAGAATCCCTTTTTTGTGAATTGTGTATTTGAAATTGTTGGCATGATATATGGTTCTATTTTATCCTTTAATACTGATTCAATTACTTTAATGCCAATGGTCTCATAGATATCAATCTTATGTTATCTAGCTTTGATTTTTTTTTTTTTTGAAAAGGCACAACTGATATTGGATATAAATCTTAAACTTCATATATGAATTCTGATAAGTAATTGGCAAAATTTTCCAGTAATTTTCCTGTGAATTTGCCAAGATGTAGATAGACAAATTTTGGTATCCCATGGAGACTTGAATGGAATGAATCTGATATCAATTTAAGCTTTTTTATAAAGTCTTCATATTTAAACTGTATATTCTCCTCTGGTCTATCCTAATATGTTTTTAAAAAGAAAGATCACAAAAGATTTGTTTGTTTCATTAGTTTGAAATTTCGAGAAATGAAAATTTCAGAAAAGTAAACAAATTTATTTGATATTTGCCCCCAAACCGTCTGATTCATTGTTTTACTAGTAATTTATTTTTGTAATATATATACACCTGGGTCTCGTTTTATGTGGTAGATAGGTTCCTCAGAAAACACACACAAAAGAAATTGCACAAAAATAGACTTAACTTACCTTGAAAAATGAGGGATAGGTTACTGTAATTTTCAAAAATCGCATAAAAACAAAGCAACAATGTAAAATTACTTTAAAATTCGCACAAAAAAAAAAATAAGGAAATAAAATATGACAAAAAAAATTTCAAATTTGAAAAAAATTGATACAAACAAACTTTTTTTTACTTATTTATTAACTACAGTATTTAATTTTATTCAAACCAATATATTTTTATGCATAATTTACAGTATTTTTCATTTTTTCATACATGTACAGTATTGACGATAAGTAAGTTTGTTTGTAAACTAGTAAGACATCAGATTCATCATGATGTAATGTGATGTGATGTACTGTATCTTCTCCTTAAATGAAGTCAAGAATCTCTCAGCAATTATGCCCAGAGAAACCTGTTAGCTACTTCACAAAAGAAAACACAACTAGCACCAACTTCATTTTTTTAATTGCTCTTATTGTGGACTCGCCCAAACTAAATGTTTTCCAATCGCTGTTGATCCTTCCGATTTTGTAATCTAAAATTGAAATTTTTGTTTCCAAAGAAATTCATTTTCTTGAGTGTTTTTTTTCTTCTCTGTTAGAGTAAACTAAAAGTTTAAAATAAAAGCAAGAACTTAGACTTATGATAATAAAAAAATACCGACTCACCACTGTTGGACAAAATTTAATTAAAACTAACAATTAAAAATTAAATTCTTATTTTTGTCTTTAATTTTTTAATTTTCAATTCTGTTTAAAAATCAAATTTTATTGTTTCATGTCACATTAATTTCAAATCACGTTACGTAATTTTTAAATTGTTAATTATAATTAAAAATCAGATTTTAATTGTCAAATTTAATTGTGCCCACTGCTATAACTCACCTTTTAAAAATAAACTTGCAGACACTAAATGATTAATTGATTACCTACTCTTTTTTAAAAAAGCAAAAATAGAATGATTTTAAAATGCAAAAATAACAACATGCATAATAAAGGCATCTATAACGTTTGAACAGATTTACATTATAATCATGTAAAATTTAATGTGTGTATATAAAATTGGGGAAATCCTGATTTAAAGTGAATTATGAACTTCTTTATTGCATAAACTCTATTACAGTACTACTTTAAAGTGATGAAAATATTGAAATTATTAGAGAGAAGTGAACTCCAATAATGCACTATTACTTTAAATATGACATGTGAGTGCACGAAATTTATAACATTTAAAGTAATAGCACATTATCAGAGCTCGAATTCTGATCTAATAATGTTTATTGCATAAAAAAAAAAAACGCATACAAAGTTATTAAGAAGAAACATGAACCGCATAACTTCAAAATTGCATTAAATAAATCCGCATAAAATGAGACTCGGGTGTATATAATTAACTGCATGTATAAATGCAATATACATAATAGTCCACAACAGTGGTTACAAGCAAACGAGTATTCTATTCAAATTGGAAAAGAAAAAGATACGAAAAAGGACAAAATAAACAATAATAAAAATAATACACTAGAAAAAAGTTCTGATTACTCAAACCAATCCATGAAACACAAACACTTCTACATATAAAACCTTCTGATTTATTATTCTGTTTATTTGATATTTTGTGATGCTGTCTGATCTTCTCCCAAAAATTTTTCTCTTGGAAAGAGTTCAGCATCAGTATCTAGTTATAATTATTCAATTTATTACATTTTCATCAATATCAAAACTATTGACATTTGCTTTTTTTAGAATGTTTTTGAGATCATATTTAAAAATGAATAGTCTGTATCTCCCATGAAAAGCATGCTCAAGTTTACCATAAAACAACCTTTTAGAAAAGTTTATATTATTATTCCTTTCGCTTGTTAATTCCAATGGAAATGTGATTTTATAATGATGGATTGATAGTATTATATCCAGAAGATAGAAAACATAAAGTCTGGCCTGATTTATTCAACATATTTTTAAATTTTTTCTTAGCATCCTTAAATGGTATTTTTCTAATGTCTTTATGTTATGTTGCTATGGTGATCCGATTTTCACTTTCAAACAATCAAATCAATTAATTCAAATGCAGTAGTTATTTCACTGGTATGAAACATTCTATCTTTTAATCTATTAAAAGCAGCAGTATATTAAAGTATATGCTACAGTTCAATATCTAAATCCTTCTATTTAAAAAGTTACCAAGAAATTTAAATTAATTTACATTCTCAAGTTGATAGTCATTCATGTTCTAGATATTTATTGTTGAGGATTTTCCTTCAATGACATCTATAATAATTACTTTTCCTCTCATGCCATCATATGAATAAATTTTAAGTAGACAACCAATTTCAAATAATACTATAGACCTGTTCTATTAACTGAGTCAAATGCCTTAATCAAATCAATTAAAGCAATACATAAATCACTCTTTTGTTCTTGATATATTTTTTTTTTTTTGCATTTGCTTGGTGACAAAAAAAGCATGTCTATAATGCTTCTTGATTCTCTAAAACCACATTGAGTCTCTGGTAATCATTCATCCATGATTGGAAGCAATATATTCAATGAAATCCTTGGAAGTAATGTTGCTGTAATGGATAATAATGATATTCCACAATAATTAATGAAATCTTATCTATTTATTTTGTTTTTAAAAATTCGGAACTTTATATGAAAAAACTAAACTGAATTGATACAATCTACCAGTCAATGTGCTGGAAATATTCCTGTTTGATCTTTATGTCAGGTGAAATAAAACCTGGTAGATAACTTTACAGAATACACTTATTTTGAATCAAAAAAATTTTGTAACTGCATTAAAATATAAAAGTGAAGATGTATATGACTAAAAGATGTGAACATATCTTTTCAACTCATTCATATATACATTTGTTTATTGTTAATATTCACATTTCCCCAACATTTGACTGGATCATGCCAGCTGCCTTTTGGGTAATAGAATTCCTTCAAGGATATCATCTCACCGTCTCTAATATTCTGATAATAACAAAATATTGGTATAATGATAACAACATACAAATGAATACATTGGAATTTTAAAAAAAATCATAATATATGCATATATATGAGTTGTGCATAATAAAAATTTTCAGTAATTTCTGATTAAATATTCTTGTTTATGTTTCCTTTGCAATAAAAAAGCTTATCTACTCTTATAAAGAAGGGCATTCAAATATATATTTATAAACTAATTCAATATAATTTTTCATCATTAAGTCAAAAAGTTTAGCATATATTGTACTCCTATATGGATTCTTCATTTTTTAGGACTTCTGCTAATCCTTAGTTTGAAAAATATTAATTCAAATATTTAAAATTTATAAATTTGAATTCGTAAATTTTATGACCTTGCTGCCCATATAAGCATTATCATTATGAATCATTTTTCAGTCAGCCATTTCGTTGTACCCGGGTACCATGTGCATTCAGTTAGTTACATGGTTGCTTTTTCTAAATTAATTTAATAGTGCATTAACTATTTCATTTATAAAATATTATTTGACCAATTCAATGTTCATACACCAATCATAAAACAAAAAGACTCTTAATATGAAGTGCTCTTCACATCTGATAAGAGAGACTGTGCATCTATGGTAATTGAGTTTATGGTTATCTTTTTATATTAATACCAAAATTTGAGATAGGTTAAAGTTCAAAACTTTAGGATGCTTTGAAATTTCAGATATTTAGTTTGAATAGTAAAGTTGATTTAAAGATGATTACTATAACTGCAGTACTTTTAAACCTCAATAGTAAATCAAAAGCCAAAAACTGATCTCAGAATGAGGGATTAAATGCACTAGCCTCTAGTAATCATTGATATTGCAGATGATGTTAGAATATAAAGTTGCTTTTGTTTTATGATAATAAATGTGGGGGGGGGGGAGTAAACCATCATGATACATATAGGATAAAATAGACTTGTCAAAATTGAATTTTAATCATGAACAAGATGATCATCGTTAAGTTTTTATTATTTTAGGATTGGGGTGAAAAAGAAGGAAATATTTTAGGATTGAAGTGAAAAAAAACGAATTATTTTAGAATTGGGGTGAAAAAAGAGAATTATTTTAGGATTGGAATGAAAAAGAAATTATTTTAGGATTGGAGTGAAAAAGAGGGAGTTATTTTCGTATTGAAGTGAATATATATATATGTATATAGAAATTACAATTGTCAGTATCAACACATACTTTCAAAATATATTAATCCATAACATATTTCAATAAATATAAATTCGTCTTAACTGAAATGACCTGGTAGGTCAAAGTAAACAGTGTTTTTGGAAATGTTATAAAAGTAGTCGAATATAATGTTTAGAAATATATGACTCATGCCACATAATTAGTAAGAAAGGGTCAGTTCAAGGATAGATTATTGTGTACCTCTGCAAAAAGTATTATATAATTATATTTGAACATTATTAAATTGGAAGTTTATAGCTAAGATTAAAATAAATATAATAATGTATAATTTCATAATAATAAAAGTAAAAAAAAACTACATTTATAAATTAAATTTGTGTAGTATATATAAAATATATTATTATAGTTTAATCTACAAGTACCAAGTTTTAAGGAAAGAAGTTGTGACGTAAAGTTAAATTTAAAAGTATTTGAAGTAATATTTTTACTATTAAAACTTGTGTGTGTGTGGATTTTAAACTTTTGTGTCTATATATATATATGTGTGTGTGTGCGCGCATAATAAAATAAGAGATAAAAGTCTGAACATAATATTCAAAATAAAATTGTTTTTAAAATCTAAATAAATGAATTAACAGAAATATTATTTTTATTAAGATCTCTCAAGAAAAAAAATCAGAAATAAATTAGAAAGATCGCCTTATGTCTATCATAAAGATTTTACAGACAGCAGATGTTAAATATATTTATTTGTATGTGGGATCATCCATGTATAATTAATAGCATTACAGTAACATTTTAAGTATATAGGACCTGTTATATCTGGGTAAGAAATGTTATTTTAAAAAATGGTGTAAAGATAATACAAATAAGATATGAAAGTAGATTAAAAATCTATCGAACAAAAATAAAAAATTTTAAAAATAGATGATAGTAGACGATTAATCTAACATAAAATTAATAGTTGTTTGATTAATAAACAATATTTTTTGCCAAATTAAAGATAAGTCTGATGTATCACCATGTAGGTTATTATTACATGCTGGTCTCTTAAGAATCGATAGCTACTTCGATTATCTTTTTCAATGCTGATATTGGTGTTAGTAAAATGTATTTTAAGGCAAGTATCCATGATATGAATAGAGAATGTTGCTAAAAAAGAGTGCCATTTTGTTGTGTTAACATATTTATCTCTCCTACCATTAATGCAATAATTGTTCATACCCATGTAAGAGAACCCACAAATTCTACATGGGATTTCATAAACTCCCTGGGTCTCAAGAGGAAACAAATCCTTTGTTTTAATAGACTGTTACTAATTTTTGAATAGTATTCATTTCAGAATGTGGCTAATATAATCTGCAGATTATTTTATATGAGGAATACATCTATTAACTATTGTTTTTCTTTAAGAAGAGGTGTAGGTGTATCATTGTTTTGGGGGCCTTGGCTAATGCTTTATTTATGATTCTTTAATTATTGTAACATTAGCTATCAAGGTATTGCTTATATAACTTATCTTCTTTATCCAGACAAAAGTTATCTGCAAAGTTAACTGCATCAGTAAAGAAAGTTTTTGTTACAGAAAAAAAATCTGGGCTAAGTGATGATAAAATGAAAACAGAAACAAATGGAAAACCTTTCATTTTTGATGTACCCCTCACCAAAAAACAGAATGATCTTTTGCTGCTTTTTATTTAGAAAGAAAAAACATATTAAAAATAGAACTAATATTTTCATCTCATCTTCATCCATTTTTTGGAATTATTGCAGGTAAATCATAGCTAAGGGAAGAAATAAGTTATATAAATAATATTTGATAACTAATATTTACAATAAAAGAATCATAAATAAAGTTTAATATAAGGAATTTGATCACAGGTTTTCAAGCTCCTTTCAGTCATCTATTCTGTCTTATACAACTAATGCACATCATCATACATATGGGAAAAAGATAAATGATCTCCAATATGCATATTTCATGCTGAACCAGCACTAATCAGTAGGTCCAGATCAGAATATCCCATATATATATATATAATCAGTGCTCAGTATATCTTAATATCCCATATATATATATATAATCAGTGCTCAGTATATCTTAATATAAACCAAACATTGATTATATATGTGTGTGGGAGATGGTAATCTGGACCAACTGATGAGTGCTGGTTTAGCACAAAATACATATATTGGAGATCAGTAATATTTTTCACATGTGTGTGGTCATGTGTATTGCTTGTAAGAGATAGAGTGGATGGCTGAAGGGAGCTGCTGCATTGCTTATATATATGTGGGGGGGGATGGTGATCTGGACCAACTTATGAATGCTGATTCAGGATGAAATACATATATTGGAGATCATTCATCCTTTTCACGTGTGTGTAGTCATGTGTACTGGTTATATGAGATAGACTGGATGTACGCAGAGAGCTTGAAAGTGTGTGTTCAAATTCCTTATATTACATCTGAATTCCAGGTATATAAAATATACTAGTTTTTAAAATATTAGAAATAAAGCTTTACCTCCAGTCAAAAATAATGATAATAAAAGTCAAAGAAAGAAAATAGTAGTTGTTAGAATTTGTATGCCTTATATAAAGAAATCTACAAACAATATTAGGTGTCCTCTGAAATGCTATAACATAAAAACTATATATTCTCCTAATAAAATTCCCATGTGAAGTTTGTGAGCTTTTTGTGTGAGAATAAATAATTGTTGCATTAATTCTAGAAGAGTCACCCATGCTAAATTAGTAAACCATCAGATTTGCTTTCCATGTCAGGGAGAAGTGTCACAATAGACATTTTTGGTACTAGGATTTTATCCAGATGAGGCACTCACTTAAAAAAATTAAGCTGTCACTTCAGTGCTTGGACTTCTTATGAAATCCCATCACTTATCTTTTATTATAATTGTTATATAGAGACAATCACTATTGGTTTATCTTTTATTATAGATGTAAGTATTATTTTACACATGTATTTGAAATATATGAATAAAAACATTTGAAAAAGGTAAATAACCCTCCAAGTCAGGTTAAATCAGTACTCTTCAGCTTGCCCAAGTCATTTCTTATCAAGTGACTTTATCATCTTATAAAGTGGAAGAAATAAATTTATAACAGATATGTGTATTCCGAGTTTTTAGTCTAATCTATGAAGGCTATCAGTATCCCAAAAGTTTATTTATAATATACCTATTTAATTTTGTTTCTTTTTAAATTGCAAACTATATGTTAACCTTATTATTTATTATTACTTATCATTATGCTTTATCTTTTATATATATATGAAATTAAAAACAAAACCGGAAAACCTAAACCCAATAATATATGTAATTACTAATAAGTAAATCACCATAACTTTTAAACAATGAGCATTGCCAATTGCTCAACAAGCTCTGTGATAAATGCTTTCTCTGGCTAAACATTTATCACAAAGCTTGTTGAGCAATTGGCAATGCTCATTGTTTATATCTTACAATCTTAAGAGAATTGGGTCATGCGATCTATGACACCATAATTTTTAATCTTAAAACATTAAATAATTGAAAGTTCTTCTGCAAATTACATATTATTTGATGTTTGAAAATTAAAAATTATCAAGAATTATATAATCGATTATTACGGTATGCTTATTACGACTTTAATAATTTTTAAGTGCCATATTCCATCTGGCTGATAAATTAATTTCACTCTGACTTACCAACAATGTTGACAAAAGCATTCTTATAAGCATCAGAGCTCCCGAAAATAGATGGATTCCTTCTTGATCCTTTGTTCAACATTTAGAGTGCTTTTAATTCATAGCTTGGGGAAGAGGTACTTACTCCTTTTGTAAATATATATACATTGATCTACGTTTAATTCATATATATATATATATATATGCTCTTTATTTATTACATGTTAGTAATGCAAGCTATATAGGTCATAGGATATATGACTTGCTTTCATTAATATTATAAGTTGGCTGTTAAGGTTTTGGCTATATTAAATAGCTAAACCTACTAATATATGGAGTAACTGATTTTAGTTCAGGCCCATATAACGTTTTCAGTTGAAGAGCTGAATTTGAAGACATATAGATGCCTGAGAATTTCAGATCTTTTAGATAAATGCTTAGCTTGAGTTCGGATTCTGAATCTATTGTCTCACCTCCTCACTGAAGAGAACCATAGCTCGCTGGGGATGGTGACAGTCCAGGATAAAGATTTCAAATGCTTTTTCTTGTGGCATTTATCATTAAAAAAAGCTTGAGCATGTTCTTTTATTTATTATATATACACACATATTTAACTGTTTAGCCTAAGTATTAGAATTATTTCTAAAACTACTTAAAAAATATCACCCATCCTTTTTTAAAAAAAAAAAAATATGTATACACGTTAATTACCAGTTTCTAATTAAAGGCGGGGCTTTTTAAAATGATTTTTTCCCATTTGTTTTCAACTTCTTCACATTTTTATGCTATTATCGTACATAATTCTGAAGTTTTAAAAATAGTCACGGTTATTCATTAGTATATTTAACACATTTCTTTTAAGTTGATTCTAATTATAAACAAAATTAATTATTGTATTACTCTCTTCATCTTAAATTTTAATTAAACATAAGCGTAAGAAATAATAGGCGAAGTGGATATTTGGAAAAAAATATTTTTACCGGGAAATATTTTTTTTTTACTGAAAAGTATCATTTTATTAAATTTAAGCATTATTCTGAAATTAATTTAAGGGCACGATTGTATAGTTGTTGATGCATCGTGTGTTACACCTGGGTTCGAATCCACGTGAAACGTGGACATATTTGCAGATTCTAAACTGAGAAGCAGCCTAGCTAGCTAGTCAGTTATTGGTTAATAAATATAACCTAAAGTACACTTTGTTAAAGAGTAAAATAAAAGGGAGAGAAAATGTAAATACTTATAACTCGGATTGATAAATAAGGTTTAATGTATTTACGTATTAGTTCGGCAGTACAATTTTAGTCTGCATTAAAATTATTATGATTATCTATGATTGCTAGATAATTAATAGTATTTAATTAATTAAGTAAATTTACCTGTCAAAGATGAGTTATTAAAGATCACTAGAGTATTTTTATACCGATTATACATTCTTTATTAACTTCTAGCTACCACTGACCTACTTATGCGTTAAATATAACCATCCTTTGCCAGTAAATAAATTGCCGTTAATATAGAAAATGGACTTGTTATTTACAATTGTGTTAAAAATGATTCTTTAAATCTTTGAAAGTTAAATTTACTTAATTAATAAAATAATACATACTATCAAATATTTAGCAATCATAAATAATCATAAGAAATGACTAAAATTTCACTGTTTCTCTGTAAAGAAATTACGAAGTGACTTTGCAATGGACTAGTTAAATTCTGATTTGATCTACTATAATAACTTCGTTTGAGTTTGTAATAAAAATTATAGAAAAATATTAGCATGTATATTAACTCAGGAAAATGCTTGTTTCTTTTGTCAGTAAGTAAGACGTGTTATCAAAAAGTTTGGTTTTAAAAAAAAAAATTGAATGTATTGGGGAAAGAATAGATTTTAATTAAAGCTTTCAGTAGATTGAGGATAAAACTAACATGTGGACTAGGAGTTTTTACACCCAAATTGTTTTTTTTTTTAAATGTTAAAGCCTGTATAAATTATAATAATTGGAATAATTTTTGTTTTTAAAAAACTGAAATGTTTATTTAAACAACTGATTGAAAAGTTAGTGAAGTTTGTAAACAAGCCTTCTTATAATTAATTATGCTTTAATAACGTCGCTGATGAAAGAAGTTTGTTGTTAACTAGAAGATTCTTTGGTTTCTTTTTGGGCCTGAAAAGAGACCTTAAAGGAACCTATCAGGGTCAAAATTTTCCAATGTCCACTCCATTTGTTCTTATTATTGCAGCTGTTTTTATTACGTGATTATTCATATAGTAGAGGAAAAAATAAATAGGCTTCTCTCTAACACATTTCAGCCAGTATAGTGAATTTCTTGCATTTAATCTCTAGTTTTGAATCAAGAAAGGCTGTGGTGTTTCTTCTCATTTGCCTGACAGTTTTTAACTGAAATGTCTGATGAATTTTCTTAATGCCAGGTTGAATGCTGTGTGAATGATCTTTTTAATAGATATTTATTTACAATCATAGCAAACAAAACTAAATTAAGGTACTTATTCCTAGGAGAGTGTAAGATCACCAGACAAGACATGTGTTGATAGCCACAGTAGCCTGATTGTTGGATTTTCTGAAATTAGAAGAAAGGTGAAGAAAATTTATTTAAAATGTGTACATGTACTTTACTGCAAATGCATAAATGTTGGACACTTAAATGGAGTAGAATTCTTTATAAATAAAAAGTGGAAGAATCTAACATTATGGAGATTAATGATATGTCAGACTGAGTGGCAAAGTTAGTTATTTAATATAATGAAAGATACTGAATGCAAATAATTCAGGTTTATGCCCCAAACCCATTGGGAGAAAGAAATAGATCCTTTTTTTTTTTTGTAGAAATAGTGAAGAAAGGTTCAAGTTAAACTTTTTTTTCTTTATTGTGAAATATTATCGTAGGTTTGATTATTATAAGGGTATTGAATCAAATACAAAATATGTACAAAATGCTTTTGACTAGACCAAACAACATTTGAAATTGTCATGGAAGACTTTAGTATTAAAATTGTTAAATGATTGAAAGATGAAATATTGTGGGTAGATTTGGTTATTATAATGAAAAAGAGAAAGAACACAAACTTGTGGAGTTCCCTGAAGAAAAAAAAATTGTATGTTTAATTAGAGAGGGTTTGAACCCAGACCTTCAAGCTCCCTTCAGTCATCCACTCCATGATGACATAGATGTCAACAAAATAAATGTTCTCCAATATACATATTTCTATTTCGTACCCATGAGTTGGTTGGATCATCATCCCCCCCTCATATATATATAATCAGTGGGGGTGTATATTAAGATAGGGAAGCATCGAAATGAAGGATCAGCAGAATTGGATTATATTTTGATTAACAAAAAAATATATACTTCAAAATTGTAAAACATATAATACTGATTAATATAATATTAATAGTTTTTGTATCAAAATTACTGATGAAACCAATATTAGATGTTGATATTCCTACTCTTCAGAAATATCCAATGATTTTAAATTAGAACTTATAAATTGTTTTAAAATATTAACTGACTTTGAAGATAATGCAATTTCAGTGAAATTAATAAGAAGATAACTATACAACATTAAGAATTGCAACAAGATAGTTACAAAAAAGCAGCAACTAACAGTAATTTTTTTACTGAAACAGGTATCACCTCGTAGTCCAATCCAACATAAAAAATCCATGGGAGGTGTTCAAGGAACTCATGTGTAATTTAAGAACTAGAGATCACCTACTGGCCCCAGCTAAACTGTCCTCTGGTACTTGGGAGCAGATGACTCTAGACCATATACCAAGTATTGCCACAAAAATCCTGTCCAAACTATAGAGGTGGATGCTGAAGCCATGTCTTACTGTAGTAAGTGGAGAGACCATGAATGGTGGTGTAAATGCATCACTGCGGTTGACATAATTGTGAAAATCAGTGGGTCCGTTACATTTACAGATTCATGTCTGCAAGGGATGACAACACTCCCACAATGCAAATAGTACTGTGGTGTATCTGACAAACCTTGTCTTTAATCATCTAATAGCCAGAGTGCCACAAATAAATCGGTCTATCTGCACAATAATTGACAAAACACTGGTGCAGATTACAAGTTAGGCATAGTAGTGGTTTCTTGATTTACATAAAATGAGGACAGTAGTTTGCAAGAATCTTTTGACATTGTAAATGATAATATATGCTGACCAAAAAGTTGGCAAAATAGTGATGTAATAATCTCAATTGGTAATGATTAACAAATGTCAAGTGCAATATGTTTATATTGGATGGTTGATTACCATTGTTAAACTATGCAATATTAGGGATGAGGGTAATTACAGGTGTCTCAAAGTTGTCTTCAATCAAGATTATGTATCATGGTTCATGTATATCTGTCTGTAATAAATATTACTTAATAATAAAAAAATATGCAAACATGTAAAAACAATCATTAAGAAGAATCAATGTTTAGTTTTGTAAAATGGTAGAGAAAAAAATAAATAATGGATATTAGAAGATATAATGGTGAATTGGTATGGAACATTTATAAATAAATAAAAAGTCTCAAAGTACAAAATTATATTTTGGTATTGGAAGAGAGCATATCTCTGCAATAAAAAGAAAAGATTGAATTTTTACTGAAATGAGAGATGACTTTATAAAATATGTGGAAGATTTTTTATTAACAATTTTATAGCAATAAAAACAAAATATATATGTGTAGTATATATCTCTACAGTTATTATATCTTCTGAATTACCCAGAATTTTAAATGAAGTGAGAAACGCAATTAAACCTATGAAATAGAAAAAAAGCCCAAGGAAGACATGAGATTGAAGTCAAGGAGGAGTTTCAAGTTATCCATACGAAATTGAATCATCTTGCGAATGCACGGGATAAAGAAGGTGGAATACCCAATGGGATTGAAAAAATAGTAAATGGTCGTATTGATATCTTAAAGAAGTGAGACATGCAATTAAATCTATGAAATAGGAAAAAAACCAAGGAAGACATGAGATTGAAGGCAAGGAGGAGTTTCAAGTTATCCATACGAAATTGGATCATCTTGCGAATGCACGGGATAAAGAAGGTGGAATACCCAATGGGATTGAAAAAATAGTAAATGGTTGTATTGATATCTTAAAGAAGTGAGACATGCAATTAAATCTATGAAATAGGAAAAAGACCAAGGAAGACATGAGATTGAAGTCAAGGAGAAGTTTCAAGTTATCCATACGAAATTGGATCATTTTGCGGGATAAAGAAGGTGGAATACCCAATGGGATTGAAAAAATAGTAAATGGTCGTATTGATATCTTAAAGAAGTGAGACACGCAATTAAATCTATGAAATAGGAAAAAGACCAAGGAAGACATGAGATTGAAGTCAAGGAGGAGTTTCAAGTTATCCATACGAAATTGGATCATCTTTCAAATGCACGGGATAAAGAAGGTGGAATACCCAATGGGATTGAAAAAATAGTAAATGGTCGTACTGATATCTTAAAGAAGTGAGACACGCAATTAAATCTATGAAATAGGAAAAAGACCAAGAAATAGTAGCATTACTATTGATATCTTAAAGAAGTAGATAAAGAAATAGAAATAATAGTAGACAAAGTTATATATCAAACGTCCGAAACGATTAAAAATGGAGCAGATGATTTAGTACGATCTATCCATTTTAAACTTAAGTTTTCTTCTCTATCATTGCAACCTCAATGCAAGGCAGGTATAAGCTTATATTTTACATTTATCCTACAATACAACCTCATCAAAAGATGAGGTTTGGGCAGGTTTTTACACACGGGAAAATGCTTTAAAAATGACAAGGACAATTTATTGTGAAAAGAATTTTCTCTTGTGGCCAAATTTTATTAAAATTATTTAATATAATTTTTCTGAAACTTTATTGAGAAGTCAAGGTTTGTTTGTTTTAACTAAACATATGCTTTAATATACTTTTTTTTTCCCTTCATTTATTTAGTGTAATAGATTATATTGTCTGAAAAGATAAAATAAAATAATCCCCTTTTTCATTCACACAAAAATTAAATGATTTTCTTAATAAATAACTAAGCAGCAGACGAAACTGTTTCCATTTTCATCTGCTTGGCTAAGAGATGACACGAGCGAAATGTTTAATTAAAATTTGATATAGACGCACTTGAGGTATTCACTGCCTTCTAAAATATTATATACTATCAACTTTTTTTTTTTTGTACTTTGAAGTGTATTTATATATCATCCCTGTAAAAATAATATATTAATTCAAAATAATTTGGGGAGGGGAGGGGGGATAAAACAACCTTTAAATAGTCCAATGAAGTGCAAAGGCTTAACCAAAAGTCTCTTATGGAAGAAAAAGAACACGTTATTACTCGTTAAACTTGAAAGTTTGAGTGGTTTTTTTTATTATTTTATTTCCCAGATAAAAATATTTAGAGGCCCATTTGCTGGCCATTACAAGATGGTTGGTTTGTCAAGTTGATGGTGGGCTGGCTAACTAAAAAAAATTGACTTACTGGACTTTTCAAAAATAGATTGTTTTACAGAGATGAATTTGAACCCATGTTATGACATAAGCATGCAAGCAGATGCAGTGTTACTATACTATAAGGTCCTTTGGTAGGAATTTTTTTAATCATACTCTCTTTTTTTTAATATGACAACAAATACAAGTATTATTCTACCTACCTACTTATCAACATATCTACTTGCATCTGTGTGTCTGTCTTTCTATTTATGTATACATCTATCTGCATGACAGAGGTTAAAAGAAATCGATCCTTTACTGATGTACTATTATTTGGAATATAGATACAGAGTATTTATACAGTATTATCAGTATCCCAAATTGTTCACCCTTTTAGAAAGATCGACTGTTTCTTAGATTCTGCTGAGTTCATTGCAAATAAAAATAATAATTTTTAATAAAAGTAAATTATGTTTAGCAGGATTGTAGCTAAAATATCATAATGTAAAAAAATGTAGATCAACACATATCTGGTCACAGCAAACACTGACAATTTCTCCAGTTACTTGAAGAGTTTATGTAGGATATTAATAAATGGAAGCCGACCAATCACATTATTATTTTTTGTTTAATTATAAAATAGTGGTAAAAGCTATTATGATTTGGATAACTATAATGGTACTCTCTTGATTTAACCATTAATTTTATAAGTGTATTTCAATAAAAAGTGATTTTAAACATTTACAATTTTTGATGGAAGAAATAAAAAGAGGCAGTGTTTAAGAAAAAGAACAGTAATCTCTCCTGCTCCACCTTCCCCAATCAATCCAATAATTGATCGAACTCGGCATAATTGAAAAGTATATGATTTTAAATATTTATTTATAAAACAGGAATTGACATTTATCTATGATAGTTTAACAACAGTCATCAAAAGTTGTGTGTATAAAATGGGAAATGGTTGGCCCATGGGATTATTGGTCAGCTATTACCTATAGCTATAGTTTATCAGTTTTGTACTGGCAGTATTAAAAGTTATTTTAGGCAGAATTACTTCTGAATCATCAGTTAAACAATCTATTAATCAGTTAAATTAAATTAGAAGTTTGAGATTGAATTATAATTCTGAGTATGGTTAAATAATATTCAGAAGCTTATGGAGAAGAAATTCTTGATTGTTAGAAGTTTTGTTGATACTTTTTTGAGGATTTCTAATAACTCATAAATTATCTGGATTCTAAATTCTTTTATTCAAGAAGAAAATATATGTATAATTTTAGAAGCTAATGAAAATTCATTTATGATTGCATCTTAACTTTTTAACAGAAAGCAACATAGTATAATATTTGCCTAAAGGTTTGTGTTGATATTTTAGATGTGATAATATGTTGAAATATTTCCACCATCTATCATTAAATGTTAAATATCTAGAAAATTTTAAACTTTGACAGAATAGCTCAGTTGGTAAAAGTGTTGTCTTAAAATTCGATGTTCAAGAATCTAAAGGTGTGGGTTCAACTCCTATGCTAATATTGTCAGACTGACCATGTCAGCAACACCTGAAGAAGAGTGAAGAACAATACCACTTGAAACAATGTGTAATCTACTAACCTGAATTGTCTATTTGTGCATTATACTAATAATTATTTCTGTTTGAAAAGTTTAAATAAGTTTATAATTTTCAAACATTTAATTATAAATCATGGAAAAAGTCCAACATATTATCATATTTAACATAGAATAATATTGTCATAGTTCTATTTTGGCAAACATTATTATGTAATCCTATTAGATGTTCAAAAGCTGGAAAAATTAATGCAATTTTGCTTTGCAGTTCTGTATTAACACTAGTGATTCTATTTTCTTGAAGGTTTGTAATAATGGTGTATTAAATGTGATAATATGTTGGACTATTTCCATCATCTATCAGTAAATATTGAAGGTATAGAAAATTTTAAACTTTATTTAAATTTTTCAAAAACAACAACTTGTTAGTAATAACACGCTAATAGACAACACAGTAATTACTAATCTTTGTTGTCTATTCATGTGTTATTACTAACAATTGTTTATATTTACGAAATGTAAATAAAGTTTACAATTTTTTATACATTCAACATTTACTGATAGAAGATGGAAATAGTCCAACATGTTATCAACAACGAATGATTCTATATTTTAGATTTTGTTTTTGCCTATAGATGGAGTAATTTATTTTTTGTTAATTAGTCCCATAATGCAATTGTAAAAATAAGATGGATTTTATATATAATATTAAAAAAATATTTTTATTAATCTAAATTTACAAATATTTTTTTATATATATTTTTCTATTAAAATCAGATTCCTTTTTTAAAATTTCACTTGATATATATATATATCTTTTTAAAAATATTTTTGTTAATTTAATTATTTGGAAAATAATGCTTAATTAATAATAAATAAGCAAAAGAGTAGTTTTACTTTGAAGCAAATTCTATTCTAACTGAAGATTAAATATATATGAAAAATTAATTTTACAATTTAAGTGTCAATTTAATTACATTTAGTAGTCAATTGGAAGGTCAATAAAAATACAAAAAGCAATCTAAAGTAGTAACATTTTTATCTGCTAAAGGCAATTGGGTGATGGTGAGATGCAAATTAGTTAATTAAATTTAGTAAGATAAGAAGTAGATTTTCATTGGCTTCAATATTTATAACTTATTTAAATGATGATAATTAATTATACAGTGAAATCTTGATATAGGCTGTATTTCTACTTTAATTATATGCCATTCAAAAATAAAGTAAATGAACAAAAAGAAAACATTAAAATTTGATACATTGTATAATATGGCGGTAGCCATTTTGTCTCAAAGCACTTCTATAGAAAACTTGGCTTTATTATCCTTTCTGAATGTGATTTACAGTATTTTATGTAATAAAATACTTTCTAAACATTATGCTAAAAGTTTTACGAAATGTAAAAGCATTCTTAAAGTTGATGAAAAGTGCTGAGCCTGGTAATGAGTTTGTTATATTTCTATAGGTGAAAAAATTATTGAAGAACAAGAATATTGATCATAGTGTATATAATTGTGATGAAAGTCAAAATATCACTATTTATTTACTTTAAAAAAAAGATACACTACAGTAAGCCTTTTTATTATTTTTATTTTTTGAATGAATGTGAATGAGTAAATACACACACAATATATATATAATAAGCTAAGTTTGATGTCTGTATTCTTTCTAAAATATATGTAATGTTCAAATTTATATATATATATACAGTAATATTCATATAATTTAACTTGTTCTATTAGAAGTATTCAGCTATATTTCTTTTAGTCTTTGTCACCTATATAATGTTGAATAATCAAAACGAGATATCATTTCATAACTCCCATTCTGTTATTTTAATGTTTGATGATTGACGATTCATTAACATTTGATGATTTCTTGAAATTAATATCGCCTCATTTATTTTATGTTTATTGTTGACAAAGACTAAAAGGAATATAGTCGAAAGTACTTCTAATAGAATAAGTTAAATTATATGAATGTTACTTTTTTTAATTATATATATGTGTGTGTATATATGCCATCTCAATTTATTATTAATACTTACATGATCATTATACTTTAATTTTATTTATATGATAACTTCAATTTATGTACACAATCTGTACTGATAAAAAAAAAAAAAATCTATAAGTGTGTTGAAAAGTTCTGTACACTTGTAATTCATTAAACAATATGTATTCTATTGTAATCAAAGCTTATAGACAAAATTTGCACTACTATACACAATATACATAAGGAATGCTTGGAACAAAATGTAATGAATATTATGGCTCCACTATACTATTATATGTAAAATATAGTTGGAGAGATAAACTCCTAACTTAAATGATGTGATGTGATATGGCTTCTACTTTATCAAAGACAGGAATCTCTCAGCCACTATATCCAGAAAATTCTGTTAGCCACCTTACTTTCTCTTTCCATTCCCCAACCTAAGTTTTTCCCATATTCTCTATCCTGCTCTATCCCATTTCCACAACATCATCTTGGTCCATTTCATGGTCTTTATATCTAGATTTGTCTTATGTTTTTCCAAACCCAGCATAAAGATCAAGAACCCACTTTCTATGTAATCAGTTTGTTTATATTTATTCTCCCACAACTTCATTTGTTGTAACATTTCTGCTTGTAAACATTTACATTCTATTAACCAATGCATAATATTTCCCATGCCTTCCTTACATATTTTGCAGACTAAGTTACCACGTTTCTCCATTTATGTGTATATTCTCTTGTTGCTAATGATTTTGTTGGAGCCTTAAAAAATAAACTAATTTCCTTGCTATTATCATAAATTATCTCACACACAGTATTCTGTTTACTTTTATATCAGGGATGCCCAACCCGTAGCTCACGAGTCACATGTGGCTCGCGTAACTGTTTAATGTGGCTCGAATTGCACTCTTCAAAAAAATTGATAAAATATTTTATGTTCCTTGATGGCACATGCACACACTAAAAAATAAACCTTTTTACAATACAAACAATAACGATATGCAGTGTCAGGTTTCACATTAAATAAAATATATTTTTCCTGTAATTGTAATTTATATGTATGTTACCAAATTTTTAATAAATAAAATGTATTTACATTTTTTTTTCTTTTTAACATATTACACCATTTTTTTTTTTGCTGTACACGTTTGGTTTGGTGCTATATATATATATATTGTGTTTAGTGCTCTTGTATATATTGTTGTTTTTATCGAGAAAGATCCTTGTAGACGTTTGGTTTGGTGCTGTATATATATTGTGTTTAGTGCTGGAAATAGTTTTTATCGAGATAGATCCATGTACACGTATATATTTTGCTGTATATATCGATGTTTAGTGCTGTAAACAGTTGTTTTTATCCGTGTACACGTATATATTTTGCTGTATATATATATTGATGTTTAGTGCTGTAAATAGTTGTTTTTATTGAGATAGATTCGTGTACACATATATATTTTGCTGTATATATTGATGTTTTCATCGAGAAAGATCCGTGTACACGTTATTTTGGCCACATTAGAAACAGCGGATTGATACCAATGTGAATAGGCCATCCCCCCCCACCTATCTCCCTACATTGCAGGTTTAGTACCCAAGTACCATGTTTATAAATGTAATATGAAAAATGTAATATATAATTGTGGCTCCCCAAATTTTTTTAAATTCTCAACTGGCTCGCGTCAAGTTAAAGGTTGGGCACCACTTTTATATATATATTTAAACTTTTTTTATTCTCCGTATTACTTCTCTATCTTTACAACTCCATATTTTTATTAATGAACATTCAAGAATCATCCTAACACAATCATCCCATCTTTTGTATAAATACATCTTTATCCAAATCTTCTGCATATCACAGTACCTTTTTCACCCATCTTGTTGCCTGTCCTTTACTTGTAATCCAATTAAATACTATTTTGGCTATTCTCTTACTATCCATAAATTGCAATTTACCAAATATTTTTTTTTTGCACTTCTCATATAAAAACTTGATTATATCCCATTTCTTCTTGAATTGCCTCCTTTGCTGTCCACGCATAATGAATGTAATGCATGTCTTCCTACTTCTCTTTATACTTTTCCTAAGTAATCTAACACCCCTTTACTAACACATTATGCATCATTATCATAAGTTAACTTTGCTACTACCACTCACTTTCATAAAATTCTTGCTACATCATATTATATGAAAACATTGTTAATTTCTTTATTAATTCCTTTCTTTTCTTTGCTTCATTTATCACATTTTTCACCCATGTATTCAAGCAATTTCTCTGATTACTTAAGATGATTCTGAAATAGTTATGCCTATTCACCACATTTAACTTTATATCCCCAATAAAAATTCTTTCTCTTCTCTTTCCTCAACATTTATCATCATTACTTTTAATTTTTCTTTATAAATTTAATCCCCATCTCTTTACTCATCCTTGTGCACATCTCCAGCACAACTTCCATATCTTCTCATCTTTTGTGCACAAGAAGATATCATCAGCAAATAAAAGACCTAATAATGTATATACTCCCTTGCCATCTATTAATGGTATCTCTACCCCTCTTCCTAGTCTTTCTATTGCTCTTTCCATTTTTCTCAAATATAACAAAAACAAAATAGTGAGATAGTGCATCCTTGCCATAGCCCAAGTCCATTTTTAACTCTAACTGATTTTATATTTCATAATTCATATGTATATAGTAATTATTTTCATACAATCTCTTAATAAAATCCACTAAAGCTCCATTCATTCCCAAATTTACTAAACTTACCCATAAACTATTTCTATTTGCTCTATCATATGCCTTTTCATTATCTATAAAACCATACATAACTACCTATCTCTATTCCTACCCATATTTATAAGTTCTGTGACTACAATAAACTATCTCATATATTCCTATCCATTCTACAATCTCTTTGCATTTCTTCCACTATATTATTTTCTTCCATTCATTTTGTGACTCTTCCAGCCACCATATATGCAAAAACTTTATAAAACACTGATGATAATGCTATCAGTCTATAATTTTTTATCTTTCTATAAACCTTATTCTCTCCTTTAAATAATAGCCTTACTCTTGTATTATTCCAGCTATCTGGAAATTCTATCTTCTGTGACATTTTATTAAAACATGATAATAGATTTAATTTTTCCCTATTTTCCAAATTCCTCACCATCTCTGCTGCTCATTTATTTAAACCTCTTACCTTTTCACCTTTCAACTTCTTCCCTGCCTCATTCAATTCATTTTCTGTAAAATATATGCTTTTATGTTTGCTATCACTCTGTCCTGCAAACATCTTTTCTATATCAATTACATACTTATTTAAAATTATCTCTAATTCTTCTCTAGAGCTACACTCTTTTTCCTCATCATTTAATAATACTATTTCTCTCTCCTCTACATTCATTCTTTTAATATATTTCCAAATTTTTTTACTCTCATGTCTTTCACTTTTATTAATGTCCTCCAATAATTTACTATTTAATTTCATTCTCTCCATATAATTATCTATTTTAGCCAACTTCTTTTTTTAAATAGTTTTTCCATTTAAAGTTAACATCTTTTCAACTTTTTTTGTTTTTAATAGCACCTTTGTATTCTCTGTATGCTTTTCTCCTCTTTTTTACACTTTTACTAATTCTCACTTTTCTATTACTTTTATTCTTTTGAATATTCTCATCTAAAAACCCTATTTGCCACTTTTTCTACATCACCATATCAATCTTTATATTAATCTCCAGCAAACTCTTCCATGATTTCTTCTACTATTATTTTATATTCTTCTTATTCTTGTTGATTCTTCATTCACATCTTTCACTATCTTTTCTACTTTTATTATTATTTTTCATCATATTACTATGATTACAATTACATACTCTCTCTTCATTAGCAAACATTTTAATTTTCTGTACTTTATTTATTCCCTCTTTCTCTACTAATACATAATCTATTGTATGAAATATATTATTTCTAGACAATGTGTATTGCCCTTCATAAATATTTGATAATTTTCCAATGCTCAAATTCATTCTCTGACAAATAATTTTCAAAAGTTGTCCATTCTCATTATCCACATCATCATTTTCTTCAATATGCCCATTCATATCACCGATAATCATTATTTTCTTCCCCCTTTTTTTTTGAAACTCTGTACATCTTTAATTAGACATTCATATATGCCACTATTTCACTCCATTATAGTTTGACTATCTCTAATGGCCATATACATTATAACCCCTACCCATTATTGTCTTCCTAATCTTATCTCAAATCATAAATCTTCTTGACACTTTACAATATTTAAATATTTTTTGACATAACTACTACACCATCACCCTTTTTTTTCTTTTCTATTTATGCCCTGCCATATCAAATGTTCCAGGGTAGTTCTTCTGCTTTTAGATGTGTTTCCACTACTGATAATGCCGCAAGGACTTTGTTTTTAACTGCTTTGTTTAATCCCAACTACTTTTCTGGTCTCCTACAACTTTGTATATTCAAATATCCAGTTTTTAATAATTTCTTCTTTTCTTACTACCCTTTTATAAATTTTTTGACTCTTCTATATTATATTTGTCATTAGTTTGTTTATTATTAATTTTACAGACCCATTCCTTCTCCACATCTACATTTATATCTGCATCAGCTATCCTTTGTTTACTTCTTACATTCTATTCTTCATAACCTTTTTTTTTTGATAATACTGTAATTTAAAATCCTATCCCGCTTTATAAGTTTCCCAAATTATAATATTTTTAATAAATCAAACCTCCTAATGCTTCACTTCCTTGTTTTTCTAAGTGCAATTCATATTTACTGTACAACACCCTCTTACTAATAAAAAATCCCACATATCCATAAACATAACCTCATTTCTGTGGCATAATTTTTTTAATCTCTCACTTATAGAACATGCCCTATTTAATATATATCTACTGTCAAATTTTGGTAGTAATCCAATTACTATTCTTCATTTAATCTTATTCAAGCTACTAATCATTTTTTTGTATTCATCCATTACTTTCTCTGATGGCTCTGATAATTATTTGCCTCTACCATAACATAAATATTTCTACTCCCGTTTCTTTACATTATCTGCAATATCCCTAATTCTAGCTCTAGCCAAAGATACTTTTACATAATTCTTTTTATTTTTCCTTGCAATTACATCTCCACATACTCTAATTAGTGAGTCACCTATAAAGACTGTCTCATAGTTTACTTTCCCTATTTCATCTGTAGCATTCATTTCAACCTTCTGGTCTTTCTTATCTACTTCTTTCTTATAGTTTCTATTCATTAATTTCTTGATCTGCTCACACTTCATGTATAATACTTTTAATTTTACTTCTACATTCTTTACTTCTTCTATTTTACTTATTCTTTGCCTAATTATCCTCATTGCACTACTTATTTTGTTATCCATATCTCTTGTCAATTCACTAAATATATACTCCGTTTTAACATTCTTATTTACATTTTCCTCCATTTTTCCTGACTTTCTCTATAAATTATATACACTTAAAACCCCTTTTTTACCCATTTTATCATATTTATACATGACCTACACAATCATACACTTTCTATATTCTTCCTAGTCTTATTTAAGCACTTTAGATAGAAAACCTTATCACATACTATACACCCTATCAAAGCAATTTCCTTCTGATCATCATACATACATTGTGGGATACAAATGCAACCCATATTTCCATATTTTTCCAATTTCCCTACTCTATATTCAAATTTTATGATTTTTCTACACTCTTCAAATCTCTTTATAAAAAGAAAAAAAAAGTCTTTTTTTTTTTAAATGTTGACCAATAAACAGGTGCTCCCCTAAACTTACACCTCAAATGTTACTCTCTTTGTCAAATAAACCACTCTCTTGCTTAAATTGAAATTTTTTTTTAATAGTAAACCTCTTAAAATCTGGCTAATCTTATGTATGTCTTAGTTTTAATGCCTCCTTACAGTAAACACAAAAAAATGTCAGCGTATTGAATCACTTTCCCAATCATTAGCAATATTTTTCTTGATCATTCCAAATCCAATTAAATCTATCTGTGTGTGTGATCCAACTCTCTTTTCTCATCCATTCTCTAAACAAATATTCTCCAGCAACAGAAATTTTTATATTTTATTAAAAATATATAAAATTTTATCTTGTAGAGCAAAATCAGCCATATCAGCACAGCAAGGCAGTCATTGTTCAATACCATTCTGATATTTAATGCAGCGCCCTCCTGTGCCAAATCTGTGATGCAATGAATAAAAATGAAATTATTCTAATTCATTTGCAAGTTTTTTATATGGACACAAATAAAATTCAGCATTAGCATATGTGAAATTTAAATCAGTAGAGATGTTCATGCAGTCTCATTCAAATTGCCTGATTTGGGTGAGGCTACATGGACCTTTCCATTAATTACAATTTCATATAATGTTATATTTAATTTTAGCATCCATTTAAGAATTTGAAAATGAATGGAAGTAATTTCACTCAATGTGTCACATCTTTGATATTTGGGGTGTTGTGCTAAATATCACAATGCATTTAAGTTTGGAATTTATCTACCCAACCATATTTTATATTATTTTGATTCTGTTTATTTGGGATACAAAAGAATAGATATTTTCTATTATTTCAATTGAATCTACAAGATGTCAAATACATACAAAAAAGGTAAATGATCTTCAAAATGCATTTCTGCCTAAATCAGCACTCTTCAGATGTTCCAGATCATAACTTCACAAATGTTGTCATCTTTTGTCCAATATTTATTAGTAACAAATTACTGTAATTTGATTTAGATCTTTTTCAGACTTTTTAAGTTATGTTTTAAGAATATGTAGTTGCATAGAAGTCTTAAAATATAATTTTAATGTATTAAATAAATTAAATATGAGTATGTGAAGACTAAAATATCTATTGTTACCTTATATAAACAATAGTGAGAGTGGAATTATTTAATCAAATATTTCCACTCACATTAATATTATATTTATCATATACTGATAGGTTAATGAAAATATAATAAAAATAAATACCTACGATAATATATAATGGCACTGGATAGTATTACATAGCAAGATGTTTTTCCTAAAGAAGAAAATACATGAAACTGAATGATTGTATAGAAATTATGAAATTTTTTTGCAGAACATGTTGTGAGTTGTCAGCGCGACTGCCTTGCACTTGCAGGTAGTTGCCCGGATTGCGGGTTCGCATCCCGGCCGATGCTATGACACTTAAAAAAAAAAAATGTTTTGATAATATATTTATATCACAAATTTAGAATAGCTTGAGGAAGAAAATAATTAAAAAGGGTTATTTTGTAAATATATTTAATGATTTGTTTAATGGATGACTGGACTGTATAAATATACACAAATGACAAAATATTGGGTGATAATGTGTGAAAATTTCCTGTGTGGTTTGGTACAGTAATAGAGTGAAAATTCTAAGAGTCATGAATATAACCTAGGTCAGGGGTCCCCAACCCTATGGCCGTGGGCATCATGGCACCTGCAGACCATTTTACGTGTGCCCGCCACTATCCAAACATGATAAAAAATTATTTAACTGATACAAATAAATTTAATTTTTAAAATTTCTTATAAATTATTGTATTATATTGTAATCAAATGTTAAAATTTTATTTTTGAAATAAATATTTTTTTGTACATTATGTGTATTATTAACAATATTCAACTATAAATTTACATTGAAAAAATGGTGCCCGCCACCTGGCTGGTATTATAGAATGTGCTCTTAAGTGCAAAAAGGTTGGGGACCACTGGCCTAGGTCCATCCCTGCTAATATTAAACTTATAAATTCTAAAATAACAAAAAAACCATTCGATTATTTTATTTATTTGTGTAAATTAGTTTAAAATTTCTATTCTATTTGTAAAAATCTAACTTCAATTGTTTCTACACATTTTAATATAACATTTAGTATTTCACTTTATGTTAACAGATTAATTGAATTTAGATATTCATTAAAAAAGAAATCATGAAGTAATGAAAATATCAAGAACTGGGTGTTTTTTGCATTTGAATTGCAAGAAATTGTTCTGTTTTGATAGAAATGTTTATTTTGCAAATTGAGATTGATCTTAAAAAAGGGAATAATATTTTATAAATATATTAACTGGTTCATGGTGTTTGTTTAAACTGTATAAATGTATGTAAATTATAGTAATAGTTGAAGATTTAATGCAGTTGTACAATGATAGATTGGAAGTTCAATATTTATGAACCCAAGATCTATGAACCCAAGACCTATGAACCCAAGATCTATGAACCCAGTTCTAGTTCCATCATTTCAAGTGCTTTTACGTTTGAATTTCAAATAATAATTTGTTAATTATATACTATATATATATAGTTGAATAGGATATATAAATTAGCTAAAAATTTGAATTGTATTTGTAAAATAAAATATATATGCTGTTAGATGTGCCTTAAGCTGGCTCTAACTCCATATAAATTTATATAATTAAGATTATAAATATTAATTCTTATTAAGCGCAATGTCAGCACGTAATACTTATATAAAGCTAAAGCTTTAGTACATGCACCTTGAGTGCTTAATCAGTAAAGAATTTATTAGCTTCATGCTCCCAAATCAAAATGCTTTAGATTTGCCTATATAATTAAGAAAAATAGGTTAGAGATAAGAGGGTCCCTCTTATCTTTATAAAGTCGAATCTCGTGTTATGATTTGTAGAGGTCTCTCTTGCTAAAATTAAGCACTCAAGGCACAGGTACTAAAGCTTTAGCTTTATATAATTAAGATTAAGAGAATGAATTAGGATAAAATGAAGTATATAGGAATGGGTAGTTTTGATTTTAAAGCTTATATAGTTGATGAAGAGTTGTTTTATGATAAAACTATTTCATATTAGAAATGTTAATGATTTCTAATGAGATCTTTAAATTCTACAAAGAGCATTAAACTTACCTTTCTTTTATGTCATAAGAGTACAGCATTTTTCTCTGACTAAAAATTAAAAATTGTGTAAAACAAAATTGTATATAGTAGAAAAGATTACAGATAGTAAAATAATTTAATGGATTTTTGTTTGGTAGGATATGTAGTTGAACTGTGATTCACTGGATTTCAGTTTTTGAATCCATCATTCTACCATAGATTGCACTTGGCAGCAGATAATAATTAAACGGCTTTGATACTAACTATTCTTAGACATGTTTTAACAATATGGTAGTTTATTTCAAAAGTGCATCATATATTATGTCAAATACAATTGTCAACATATACCCTAAAAAGAAATTCAACTTCAGGCAATAAATTTGGTCTTACTTTTACAGGATATCAATTTGAATTACATTAAACATTGTTTTCCTTCTTCTTTTTTTGGGGGGAGGGGGGCAGTCTGTCTTTAGATTTTTGCATCAAAATATAAATAATTCAAAACATACACTTTTGATAAGATAAAGTACTGGTTTCAATAAAGAATGATACATATAGATATGTAAAGCATTTTAAAATAAATAACGCATGCATGAATGAAAAAGGTAGAAATATTAGGAGATGGGTATCATTCCATTGTTATACTATTGAAGTATAAAATTAAAGAGATATGTGCACAGAAATTTAATATTGGCTTTAAAACACCAAACAGACTGCCTATAAACATGTATGATCTCTGTGTCTCTTTCTCATATATATATATATATATATATATATGAGAAATATATATATATATATATATATATATATATATATATATATATATGATGCCCTATTCTGATTTGTCCTAAAAAACAAAGCTCTACAAATGTGTCAATATTTATAATCAGAAGGAAAAAAATATGGACATGAGTTCAATCCAAAAAAAAATGATAGAAAAAGAATCAAAGAAGCATGATTTATTGTTTAAAAAAAATCATGTGATAAATCAGGGAGGTTATAGTATTCAAATAAATTTATATTTTTTTTAATGTTATAGGCAGCACTATGTTATTATAACATACCACAAGATGGGTGAGAAAGGTAATGTGATCTGCAAAAGATTTGGATAAAGAATTTATATCAGTATATTTGTACAAAAGATGGAAGGATTGTGTTAAGAGGGTTGTTGAGTGTTATAGTAGTAAGGAATGGGATAAAAGAATAGATTTATTAATAAAGAATAGGGAGTTAGAGAGATGGAGAAATAGTATGGAGAGTAAAAAGAGTTTAAATATATATAGAAATAAACAGAATATTAGGTGCGAGTTAATATATGATAATAGTAAGGAAAGTAGCTTATTGTTTAAGGCTCAAACGAGATCTTTAGCAACAAGAGAATATACATGTAAATGGAAAAATATGGGTAATTTATTTTGTAAATTATGTAAAGAAGGTATAGAAAATATTAGGCATTTGTTAATTGAATGTAAATGCTTGAAAACAGAAAGGGTACATATACTGAAGTTATGGAAGAATAAATATGAAAAAAGTGATTATACAGAAAGTGAGTTATTGTTTTTTATGCTGGGTTTGGGAAAAGATAAGGGAGATTTAGATATAAAGGCCATAGAGTTGACAAAGATTATGTTGTGGAAATGAGATGGAGCAGAATATGGGAAAACTTAGAGTGGGGAATGGAAAATAAAGTGGCTAACAGGTTTATCTGGGCATAATTGCTGAGATATTCTTGACTTCGTTTAAGGAGAAGCCACAGTACATCACATCACATCACCACTATGCATGGATAGATTATTAAAATAAAATTTAAAGTATACACTGTTATAGTATTTTTGTATTATATATATATAACTATGAAAAAACATTGCTAAAACGAAACCCTGTTTAACAGACATTATTGATCACAGATTTAGAAATTGCCAATACTTTTTGCTATTAAACTGGAAAATACAAAATAATGTGGGAAAATTATACTTCACATATTATTAAACGGTTAATAGCATTTTAGGCAAAATTCAAAAATAAATTTGCACTTCTTTAAAGTCAGATAAATTCATAACTTCAATGATTTCATTACTTTGTGGAAACTGCAAATTTATTAGTTGCGTAAAAGGGTTTTTTTTTTTTTAAATCAAAATAAAATAAAGATTTTTATTTCTTAAATGAGGGTAAATTAAACAAAGGATCCATAAAATGTATGTAACAATTATTTTTTTAGTTGTAACTTACTCATAGTTTTAAAAAAATATATGGAAAAAGTCTAAATTTAATCTGAATATCTGGGTAATATACTTTTACTTTAAATCATTGGAATTATTATCATTTATAATATGTAGGGTATTTGGGCACAGACCTTCACACCACCCACCACTCTCTATCTCATAACACTGATACACTTGAACACATATATGTTGAAAAGATAAATAATCACCAATATATGTATTTCATGCTAAATCAGCAATCATAAGTTGGTCCAGATTACCATCTTCACACATATATGCTATAAGTGCTCAGATATATATTAAGATAGCCAATATTCATACTTTAATGGACAGGCTTCAATCTGCTTCACACTCCAATTCTTCAACTGTCCATCCAATTGAAAATCTTATGATGGAACGCTCAAAGGCCACCCTGAGGCTGAGGTTCTTGTCACACCCATGTTGACCATAGGTCAATATGACCTCTCATGTATAGGACATAATCCATTTAATACATATACAAAGGATGGGCAGACATCTCTACTATGTAATAACTGAAACACAGGCTTATTATATACCTGTGTCTATATAGATAATATATAGGGTATATGAGCACAGACCTTTACACCATTCACCACTCACCACTCTATCTCATAACACTGATACACTTGAACACATTTATAGAAATTTTTTTAAAGTAAACTATAGCATTTTTATATAATATCAAGTTAGCAGTTCAGAAAATTGTTCAAATGGCTTTAGATGAAAAAATCTAAGTAGGAAGTATAAGTACAGTGATTTAAAGTATTTTTACAAACAATTCTATTTATAGCCATGAATATGACTACCAGTTAGTTGAAAGCATGCTCAGCATACTGTGTTGTTAAAATATTAAACAATCTTTTCTTAGTATACATGTTGTATGTATTTATTTTTTGAATTATAACATCTTTAAAAATAAATATTCTGGATAATGAATAATATTTCTGTACTGTTAATTTTCACTACACCACTATCACACAAGATAGGGACTGTTTTCTATCTGCTTTTAACACTTTAGGCTGATAAACATCAGATCCAAGGCTCCTCACTGATAAAGGCCATAAGCCAGAAACTAGTCTGGGGATATTGGATGAGTAGGCACTAGATGGGGATTTTATGCACAAGCCTTCTGGCATCTATTGATTACTCTAGCTTGCTGTGTGTGGCAATATATATAGTGAGTTTTGCCTCTTTTTACACTTTGTGGGTGTAATTATAAAATTATGCCCAGAGACATGTGAAAAGATGTATGATCCCCAAGATGCACATTTTGTGCTGAACCAGCATTCATCAGTACGCCCAGATTACAATTATCTTTATTGTTATTCAATATATGTAGATAACCATTTACTCCAGTTTAATTAATAAGTGTCAAACTTGTCACCCTCACAACTTTGTCACAAACCACTTAATGAAAGTATATAAATAATTTTTATTTGTCATTTATTAGACTAGAGATTATCCACTACAAAAATATTATTCATTAAGTGGATAATATCTAATCTAATGAATAATTAATAAAAATTATTAATAAACATTCTTGAATTTTGAAATAAAATGGTTATATTATTTTTTAGGTGATAAACATGATAAAAAGATTAAAGAAATTATATTTATTAGTTGTTAATGAAAAAAAAAAGATTGATAGGGCAAAGATTGAATTTTTTCTAATGTAGAAGAAAATATTCTTTTGCAATTTTTATTATAAAATTCTTATTACAACTTTTTTACATCTATTAACTACTCTGCAAGGTTAAATGAAGTTGTAGAGTGTCAGTCTCTGGAATGCAAGATCCCTGCATTGATCTTGAATTGGCACTACATCCATTACCTAACTTTTCAAGTATTTAAAATTAAACAAAGGCAAAACTCTCCATACAGTAGTGCCACCCTATGCCAAACAGAGTAATCAATGGATGCCAGAAGGCTTGTGCATAAAATCCCTATCTAGTGCCTACTCATTCAATATCCCAAGACTAGTTTTTGGCTTGTGGCTATCATCAGTGAGGAGCCTTGGATCTGAGAGCACTGCACCTAGATCTTAGGATACAACAAGTATGTGCTAGTATAGAGATGGTGATCATGTGATATTTAAAATTAGTAAATTTGATTTAAAATGTTGACAATTAAGTTTATTCCTTCATCTATTTTTATTGATTTCATTTTTGTTCTATTTATTTTTATTGAAATCTGCATCGAATACTATCAATATTCCTTGTTATACTAAATTCTTTTACACTGTTCCCTAGTACTATCATATTTTTTATATATTACATATATAGACACAGGTACATAATAAGCATGTGTTTCAGTTATTATATTGTAGAGATGTCTGCCCATCCTTGCATATGTATTAAATGGATTATGTCCTGTATATGTGGGGTTCAGATTGACCTGGGTCAACATGGGTGTGACAAGAATCTCAGCCTCAGGGTGGCCTTTGAGCATTCCATCATCAGATTTTCAATTGGATGGACGGTTGAAGAGTTGGAGTGTGGAGCAGATTGAAGCCTGTCCATTAAAGTATGAATATTGGCTATCTTAATATATATCTGAGCACTTATAGTATATATGTGTAGAGATGATAATCTGTACCAACTGATGATTGCTGGTTTAGCATGAAATATGTATATTGGTGATTATTTATCTTTTCAACGTATATGTGTTTAAGTGTGTTAGTGTTATTAGATAGAGTTGAGAGTGGTGGGTCATGTGAAAGTCTGTGCTCATATACCCTATATATTATATATATTACATAATAATTCAGTGATCCCTCTTTCTCCAGTGATACTTCTATCCATATCAAAAGAAATACTTCTTTAGTAACTTGTCCAAATGATTATTAAATACAACAGAATAAGACATCATTAGAATATTCATTTTTTTCTGAATCTAATGTTATATGTACATATAATGCTTCTTTTATAATTTTTTTAACTATCTCCTTTTATTTTAATGTAAGCCTTTTAATTTTATAATATTCAATTCACTAAATAAAATAATTTAAATATGTAATGAATATGGTTACATAGATAAAACAAAAAAGTAACAATTTTCATCATACAATATTGCCACCTAGTGCAAGCCATAATAATTAATGGATGCTAGAAGGTTAGGACATCAAAATCCCTATCCAATTTCTACAGACTAGTTTTTATAGACTCATAGCTTTCATTAGTGATTATCCTTAAATCTGAGAGCACTGCACCTAGATCTTTGAATCTAATGCACCCCTTCAGCAATTTATTGTACCTCTTCAGCAATACCCATTACCTTTTTTAGTTAACTATTAAGCTATGAGATCAGACTGAAGCACAATAATGCTTACAATCCAAAGTAATTCATTTGTATAGTTGTAGAGATCTGAACCTAGTTCAGTGTTTTTGGTTTTTAATAACCATAGTTATCAATTCTTTGGCTAAAATTGGTATTAAAACACCATAACATCACATGACCACCATTTCTTATGTTTACACAATTTCTTTACATGGTATCAATTTTTTCCACCCAATATTGCTACCTAATGCAAGTCATAGTGAAAGCCATAAGATAGAAACTAGTCAGGGAATATTGTATTAGTCACTAGATGAGGATTTTGATTCACTAACCTTCTAGAATCCATTGGTTACTATGGCTTTCACTAGGTGGCAATATTCTACAGAAAAAAATATGTAAGCATAAAAAATGGTGGTCATGTGATATAAGAAAAACTGATTGCTACTATATTGACAAAGTTGTATTCAATTACTGGAAAGATTACAAATAAAACAAAGGTGTCTAATCAGCAAAATGATCCAGTTTCTTTTTCCCAAAAAATATTTTCTGCAAAATTTAAGTTTATAATGTAAAAAAAATTAAGTTCTCTTAGCCATTTTATAATTATTTCTGGTAATCTTATGTTTGCAACCCCCTTTCTTTTAAACTATATTTCTGTCAATAGATTATTATGAAGCTCAAATTTAGCAATTATGATCATTTCTTAGACAAAATATAATTTTTCATTGAATATGATAATTCATCTCCATCAGTACACAGTTCTGCTAATCTTTACATTTTGTAGAAAAGAGTTACCTAAATCAGGCTAACCACATTATCTGTCAAGCGTTGGTGGCTGAGTGGGTAGCATAGCTGCTTTACAAGCAGTTGTCTGGGGTTTGCAGGTTCACTTCTCAGCCAATGCTTTGACACATGAAAAAAAAACCACATTATTTGATCATAAATATTATATTACACCAGAATTGTACACCATTATCATCTCTCTAGCATGATGTCGGATGTTTTTCTGAAGTGGTTACCATAACACAGTTACTGTTTTTATATCTTAATACACATGATCTGGAATTTGATGAAAAATGAACCAGCTATATACAGACTTCTGATTACCATTCTCTGAAACATGTTTCTATTCATCTTTGGTTTTCTTGGATATGCTGTAATAAACTGAACATTATGTTGAATGACTTTCTTATACCTTGTCTATCTTTATATCTTTTGCAGAACACATATAAATGACTCCCAAATTTTGTGATGATTTTTATATCTTATCTACAGTTACACAATTCCTAACTTAGTGCCCTCTATCATCACTTCCTTATGGAAAAAAGCATATAGAGAAAGCAGATTTTTATCTTGGATGCCTAATGTGTTTCTGGCTATTAATTTTTTCTTTTAGCTCTTTATAGTTAATTTAATAAGTAAAAATTAATTACTTTATATAGAGGAAAATTATTATGGAAACGGCGGGGGGGGGGAGATGATAAAATTACTGAAAGATTAAGAGACAGTACTATTTAAATTCTTCTGCAAGTGCTTTCTTTTTCTTAAATAAGTAATTTTTATGAAATACCTAAAAAGCACAAGGTTTTCTTGAATGTATTTTTATAGCGTATCATTATAACTGACCATATGCATATATAATAGAATGGTTTGTTGTTTGTATATTTACATAAAGTTAGAGCTGAGATTCATGAACCTTGAACTCCAGAATCCATCACTGTATCACTGCGCAGAATCATCCAACGGAAAATAAACAACTTAGAAAATAAAATATTTTTGTCATATTTTTGCCGTTGTCATATTTTTTTACCACCTTATACATAATCTCGGATATACTATTTACAATATAAATTTCCCTAATTAATTGAAAAAAAATATTTAATTAAATTACTTATCAGACAACTAGAGTATACAATCAATATTGTTTATAGAAAGAATATTCGGAGATTATATAAATTATTACTATTTAATTTATAAATGTCAAACTTTCTGATCTCATAATTTTGATACCATCTACTCTAGATAAATACATTAATGATTGTTATTAATCATTTAATACACTAGAGATTGTCATTCCTAGCAGAGATATACATTTTAAATCTCCGTTAAAATTTAATACAGTATGTCTATTTATAATTAATCATAAACTCGTGGAATAATTCAAATTCGTCAGTTCTTTTTTCATGAATACTGTTGTTGTTTTTTAATATGTTTAAAACTCATTCTACCATACAGTCTTTAAAAAGTTTAACACTTAAAAATTAAATTCTAATAATCTGATATTGGTAAATACAGAACATATGATAATGATATGTATAAGAGATTGCAACTTGAGACAACTAAAGAATGCTTGTCTAACATGAAATGCATCTTGCGAATTATTTACCTTGTTCAGATGTCATTATTGATATGTTTCAAGAATGTATGATGGAATGGAACTTTAAATATATCTAAGCTGTTGTATTTTGTAAAAATTGAATGCAAGCTTGCACTCCAGAAAAACTAATATTTCTTCGAGAGGTTGTTTTCAGATCGCGCACTGATAACTGAGGAATTTAATTAACTTAATGGCGAACGATAATTCCAAAAAATATTTGCTGATTGCAAATATTTCTAGATAAGAGACCTTACCTGATTGGACAATGTAATTGATTATTACAGTTATCAGAAAGTGATAAGAAAGTATAACAACTAGGCAGAGTAAGTGGTGCGGACTAGCAGACAGTATTTGAGTGCAGCTACAGTAGAGTTACTGTTCAATTCCAGAGGAAACATCTAGCATCACTGCTTGCGGTTAATGTCCAGCACCAGTGGAAATGTAGTTCATGGGTATAGCTGAAGGAGACCACAGCCTGAGGAAACCGTCTGGATAACAGCTGAATAAAGAGTTGAGTTTCCAGCAGTTTTCAAGTGAAGTAGACTGTTGCAGAGACAGAAGCCGTAAGGAGCTTAAGGTCAGTCGCAGTGCTTACTATGAAGAGTTCGTGTACAGGTAAACTGGACTGGGGCGAAGGTATGCCCATTGTGAACCATTTTGTAGCAGCCAGCCTGAAAGAACATCGAGGGAATTGAACTTTAGCGAACAGTAGAAATAGAGTCATTGCAGAGCATTCGTTGCAAGAGAACAGCAGAGCATTCGTTGCAAGAGAACATCGTGGGAATTGAACATAGAGTGTTGCCGACTATTCACTATTCTGATTACTTAAAAACATTGTGTCTTAGTGTATATAATCATACATAAAGCAAAATATATATATAAATAAATGATAATGGTGATTGTGGTTTTTAAAAAATCAAAGACACCAAAATGTATAAATATTGAACTGGATTCAGTGAATACAAGCGAATGAGCTTAGATAATTGTGTTTTCATTTTGGTATCATAGCTTTATAGTTAACTAAGTAAGTAAAAGGTAGCTGCTGGAGGGTTGCATTAGATTTTAAGATCTAGGTGCAGTGCTCTCAGATCCAAGGCTCCTCACTGATGAAATTCACAAGATAGAAACTAGTCTAGGGATATTGAATGAATTGGCACTAGATAGGAATTTTATGCACAAACCTTCTTACATCCATTGATTACTAAGGTTTGCACTAGGTGCCACTACTATATGGAGAGTTTGCTACTATATAAAGAGAATGGTGTGAATTCAACTCAGAATAATACTTAAAACATTCAAAATAACACAGTATGTAAGTAATTCAAATTACTTTTATTCAATAATCTGTAACAAAAATGATATTTTTTTCTAAATTTGACGATATAAATTTGTTGTAAATTAAAATTGTTTATATAAATAGTGTTAAGAATTGTTTCAATTTGAATAGTGCCTTTGCAATTCAGTAAGCTTATTTTCTAAACGTAGTTGTAATAATAATAAAATCTTTTACTATACGAGATATTCTCATATTATTTATTTAACCATTAGTAAATAGACAAATTTTATGTCTGGGCATAAGATATTACATTCGGTTACTCAATGCAATAGCAGACTTTGGAGTTGAAGGTCCGTGGATCGCTATTATTTTTGTTACTTGCTTGAAGCTTCTAGTTATAAATTCATTACTTTTTATTCCACTTCCCCCATTAATTAAACATCGACAAGCAATTTATAATTAACATTTTCATGTATTGATCAAGCAATAACAATTGATACCTCCAACGTGATTGCTTCAGCTCTTTTAAAACAATTTATTCCGTGTTGCAATATTTACAGCTACGTCATAAACTTTAATGCGTCTTTTGCACTATTGGAATATATAGAATTATGTTTATTTAACTATTTAATTTTTTATTGTATAAAATTAATCAAATCGTTCTTCATTCAATTATGAATGTAGATAATGCACACATCCGCACTCAGATATATTAGTGGAATGGCTTAATACCTTTGCGTACATAATGTTGATATTAAAATAATAGCCTGACCTCAACTGCGTTCATACACAGAATAACTCGCCTACACAGTCCGCATATGTAATGCTGTAGGCTTTCCTAATTTGGAAAAAATACTATTTCCCCGTTTCATTTTGTACACTAGTGACATGATTAATTTAAAACACACATTTAGAACTGTGGGATATTTTTAAAACCCTATTCCAGTCATCATTTAATTGCTATATTAAAAAAAAAAACTTTTATTTCAACTTGTATGTTGATAAAAATTTGGTATACAAAAATACACAAATCAAAATTCCAAAAAGGAAGGAAGTTTTATGGATACTATTTATTTATCCACTCATAAATTATTTTATTTATTCACAATTTTATTCGTTATTTAGATTTTAGTAATAGATTTTAATCTTAAAAGATATTCAAATAGTGTAGTGTTAATAGTAAAATAATGGTATGCGTGACAGGTAAAGTCTAATGTTTAGATCGCAGTAAATTCGAGTTATCCTGAAAAATCAAGTTTTTGTGTCTTTAAAATAAACTTTCTCCACCGTATGAATTTTAATTATATTTTTAATAAAATTTTAATTTTAAACAAATATAAATTCAGTCCCTTTTTTAAAAACAAAAAAACCATGAAAAATAGTTAATATATCTACATTACGACATTATATAAAATAAATAAATGACTATATATGTAGTGAAGTCGTGTATGAATAAAAAAAAAATTGAGGAAGAATACCACAAATACACTGTTTAGTCTTTAAGTATTATATATTTGGGAAAGATGTAGAGGAAGATAAAACAATTTAAGAATTTTAAATCAACAAATTTTATAATTATGCTACTATATAAGCCTGTTATGTTCTCTTTATCCGTAGCAAGTGATAGTAACTAGCCAGTGGAGCACTTCGGCGAAACGATAATATTTGATCGCGTCGTTGGTAGTTTGTTATTGCGTCCCTTATTTATTTTTAATATAAAATTCACAGACTTCTGCATTTGTCGGTAGGTTTGTGGTGAGATGTAAAAATACCTTGGAATATTTCCATCATCTATCATTAAATGTTAAATGTCTAGAAATTTTAAACTTTATTATTATTTTTTTTTTCCAAATACAAACAACTGTTAGTAATAGCACCCAAATAGATAACACAGGTTAGTGGATTATGCAATATTTTGATTGGTAGTATTCTTTGCTCCTCTTCAGGTATTGCTGCCCCAACTAGTGATAATACTAGTGTAGGAGTCTAGATTCTTGAATACTGAATTACAAGGCAATGCTCCACTCTTTTATAGGGCTTGCTGAAATGATCAGTGACAATACTAGCGTAGGAATCGAACTTACATCTTTAAATTCTTGAATTTTTGCCTTGCCTTGAAATTTTATATTCAAAAATCCAAAGATATAAGTTCAACTCCTATGCAAGCATTGTCACTGATTGGCCCAGTAAACCATATACATATTTTCTCATTTTTATCAGTGCTACCATTCCTACAATTCCATTAGTCGCAATCATTCATCAGATTAGAAGTCCCAAATTACTTATTTTCACTATATATGCATTTGGCAAACAGCCTTTATTTATCAGCTCTCTCACAAAATAGGGATAGATTTTTATCCACTTTTAATACCTTATGGAAAGTTGAATAATAGTTGTGTCGTTAAGATATTTTAAAAAATTTCAGCTTATATTTCTTTTTCAAAGTTCATTATATTGCAATCATTTTCTGGTGCAGAAATCTAATACTAAGACAATAAAGCCAATTACTCCAGGTTACCTTGACTGCAAGTTAAGATTGTTGATAGCTTAAGGGTTGATTGTTAAAATCTAATAGTGCTCTTTCTTACCTGGATGCCCATGTCTAAAGAGTTCTATAACAAAGAGATAATGTTATATCGATCTTAATTTGCTATTCCCTAACAGTAATGTAACCATTTTTTAACATCTTAATTTTTAAGAGTAAAATCAAAGCTTAAAAATTCTTTCTATTAATAGTTGCATAATGTATATATGCACATTATTGCTATCAACTGTTGAGTAATTTAAATTATAATATTTTATAATTTTCAATCATTATCAATCCACTATTTGAGTTTCTCTGAATTTCAGCATCACACCACGAAACTTTATTTTTCATTCATTGCATTTGTGGTCTCTTTCTTTTAGTCTTTTAAGATTCACATTAAATCTTCAATTGTCCATCTAGTATCATGTTTTCTACCAAAATCTAGTCTATTTCCATTTTAGCATTTTAATTCTTTTAATTGTCAATAATATGTTCTCTCACACATGTATGTCATTTTTCATCTTTGTGACTACCAACATACATTTCTCATTAATTTGTTGTGTGCTCTCTATTTTATTCTGCTAATCAGCTTAAGTCTCATATACATGTTAGAACTAGAAAATATCTCTTAATACTTTATCTTATGTCATATCTCACCTTGCTTTCAAATAATGGACTAGTCCAGATTCTTTTCTTATGACGATCAGATTGATCATTCATTGCTCTAACCAATGCATGCATGAAGAGATAACATATAACCAATGGCAAGAACAGCCTAATAGGTAATGATGCTCAATCCCATTGTGATAAGAAAGAAATCTAGACTAGACCATTATTTGAAGGCAAGGTGAGATATGACATACTTATTCTCAGTTTTTGTTATTAAAATTGCATTTACTCTTAATAGAATTGTTTTCTTTATTTTTTAGGGAAGGATAGATTGGTATTTAAATTAAAGTATAATTTTTGTCTTCACTCTTCCATTTTATTTTTTTCTCTTTATATATATATATGAAGTGGTTGTTCATTGTTTTGTTATTGGTTGTCTTCAACCCAACAATAATCTTTATTTGTTTAAGTAATTACTTTCATTTTAGAGCATCTCTTTAAAAAATTATAGTATACATTTTTATAATGTAAAATTTTTAGCTTTATTTATAAAATGCAAACTGTTAATGTTTTCAAAATTTGGTATTCTGCAATTGTAATAAAAAGCTATGCTTAAAAGATTCTTAACCAGATTTTATAAATTAGTCCTTATAATGTAACAATAAATGATTTTGTACAATTTCACAAATATTTTATGTTACTGTCAGATGTCCTAGTTTAATTAATGAATACTGTTTAGGTATACTTTCAGTCAGCCATACATCTTAAGAATACTTAGTTATGAGAGAGATATTACAAAATTTGTATAACTCAAATTTTATAATTACTGATCAAATCAAAATTTTAGTAAGATTAGCATCACTCTAGATACATACTGATTAAGAAGAAATTGTTCAAATGAGCAATTGCAAATCCAAATTAGAACCAGTATATAAGATTTGGATATTTAGAATTAGATCATTAAAAATGATAACCAGCCACAGATATTATTAGCAATTCTACCATAAGTTGGATAGATTTTAGAGATTGATATATAACTTTTTAGAACTAATTGTTATATATTTCAAATGTCTATAGATTATAAAAGCAGTTGGAAGTATTGATTAAACTATTTGTAGGAAAGCTCCATCACTCGTAATGGGTATCTACTTACTATTTCCACAGTGTTGATTCATCTAATAATGTCAAATCTTTATGTGTCTCACTGGAATTCCTGATTACTGCTGTTTACATTAATTCAAAAGTTCTTGGGTAAAATTTTAGAGCTTACAGGAAGCAGTAATTCTGCATCCACTTTCCAGAAGATCAACATGGCCATACATCATCAATATTTTTCAAATATTGTCTATAAGGACTCAGATTTCTCATTCATCAAGCATGAGAAAGATCATAATAGAAGATACTGTTGCAAGTCATAGTTATATAATTCTGGAACCCAGTTCAATAATTATATATTTTGATGTTCTCTGTTTTATGTCATAACTGTAGACATCTTTATATGATTTCAACTTACTTAATGCTTTGCATGAGCCAATTTTATTTTTCTATGATTCCATTGCTAACCTCTAATGCTAGTTTGAATGATCTATAGATACTGGTTAGAAGATGATTTTTTTTTTCATTTATACCAATTCTTGTCTAATGATAATTGTTTATAAAAACTGAAATCATTATAAGTAAGCAAGTTTCGTGGATTTAAAACATTAAGATGTTTAATTGTAAAAAAGGAATAAAAGATGAAAGCTGAATGGAAGGAAGATTAGATCAAAGATCCAGGTTCAAGTTTGTTACCAAATGCTATAAGTTAGAAACTGTCTATGGATATAGATAGGGTGGCACTAGATATAGATTTAATAAGCATTACATCTATTATCTATTGAATGTAAATGCTTGAAAACAGAAAGGTTACATATAATGAAGTTATGGAAGAGTAAATATGAAAAAAGTGATTATACAGAAAGTGAATTATTGTTTTTTATGCTGGGTTTGGGAAAAGATAAGAGGGATTTAGATATAAAGGCCATAGAGTTGACAAAGATTATGTTGTGGAAATGGGATGGAGCAGAATATGGGAAAACTTAGAGTGAGGAATGGAAAATTAAGTGGCTAACAGCTTTATCTGGGCATAATTGCTGAGATATTCTTGACTTCATTTAAGGAGAAGCTACAGTACATCACATCACATCAGTTTTAACAGAGTTAACATATCATAATGATGCATTGTGTTAGTAAAGGGGTATTAGATTATTTAGAGAAAGTACAATGGGAAGTAGGAAGACATGCATTAGATGCAGATGTATGGACAGCAAAGGAGGGATTCAAGGAGAAATGGGATGGTCAAGTTTTTATATGAGAGATGCAAAAAGTAAAATGAAAATGTTTGGTAGATTGCAGTTTATGGATAATAAAAGAATAACCAAAATAGTATTTAATTGGGTTACGAATAAAGGGCAGGCAACAAGATGGGTGAGAAAGGTAATGAGGTATGCAAAAGATTTGAATAAAGAATTTATATCAGTATATTTGCACAAAAGATGGGATGATTGTGTTAGGAGGATTGTTGAGAGTTATAGTGGTAAGGAATGGGATAAAAGAATAGATTTATTAATAAATAATAGGGAGTTAGAAAGATAGAGAACTAGTATGGAGAGTAAAAAGAGTTTAAATATATATAGAAGTAAGCAGAATATTAGGTGTGAGTTAATATATGATAATAGTAAGGAAAGTAGTTTATTATTTAAGGCTCGATGGGGATCTTTAGCAATGAGAATATACATGTAAATGGAAAAATATGGGTGATTTAGTCTCTAAATTGTGTAAGGAAGGAATAGAAAATATTAGACATCTGATAATTGAATGTAAATGCTTGAAAACAGAAATGGTACTTATAATGAAGTTATGGAAGAATAAATATGAAAAAAGTGATTATATAGAAAGTGGATTATAGGTTTTTATGCTGGGTTTGGGAAAAGATAAGGGATAAAGGCCATAGAGTTGACAAAGATTGTGTTGTGGAAATAGGATGGAACAGAATATGTGAAAACTTAGAGTGGGAAATGGAAAATAAAGTGGATAACAGGTTTCTCTGGATATAATTGCTGAGAGATTCCTGACTCCATTTAAGGAGAAACCACAGTACATCACACCAGCTTGCTTCTGCAAGCATTGTGTAAGCTATATAGTTCATGATAATGGATGCAACTTTCATTAACAGTTTTAATTGTTTGCTACCTGTTTACATTAGAGATAAAATTTTATCTAGATTATTATGGGGGGGATTTCTATTGTTATCAATGTTTGTGTATATATCATGACATCATGAAAAAAACTCAAAAGGACAGAACTAAATTGCATATATTGCTAGAAAAGATAAGAATGGATGGGCAGTTACAGTCTTAAGTTTGGACTCAAGAGGTCATATGTGAGATGGATGAATTTTGGTGAATGATGTGAAAAAGAGAAGCTATGGATCGAAAAAAACTGTATTAAACTTGAAACGGCCTTCATCTTGAAGTGAATCGATAATGGTTGAAAATGATGTTAATAATGATGAATATTATTTTAAAACTATGAAATGTAGTCTAAGAGTATATATTATATGCAATTCCCCTCGCATATATATATACACACACACACACACAAACCATTTGGCCAAAATCAAAATTCAGTATAATAGCTCAACATTTATATATAAACTAAAGTGGATTCATTCTTATCTTTTCAAAAACTCTATCTTATGTTTAGAGTGAGAGTATTCCTCAGCTTTATAAAATCATACAGCGCATGTGTCTGGATGATTTCCTACGACTATTACAAATTTAACATCGTGCTAGAAAAATAAATTATTAATTACATACAAAAAAAAAAAGAGTTCAGCGTTATATATTGGATTTGAAACAATACTTTTGAAAGTATATTATAAAAGATAATTCAATGCTGTTTTAATGCTTATTCATTGAACATAAACACCATCATTTGCGTTGCATCTGTTGTACTTATCTTTGCATTTGTTTCATCTACTTGATAATTGAGTTTTTATGTTGCGCATCTTTCTTAAATAAAGAGCATGAAATCTTTTCGGGTTAATAAACTTTGATTCAGCCGGCCAAAACAGTAGTTAATCTTTTCTTCTACGTGCGTGAGTTTTATTCATTCGCAGAATCTGAAAAAAAAAAAACGTTGAATTGTTTAATTTATTAATTCGTAAGTAAATAGACTAACAAAAAAAAAAACATCAAAAAACTTTTTACACAGTATTAGTGAATTTATTATAAATTCAACTATAGATATTATAACCCCACCACATTTACCCGAGTATAGAAGTGTAACAAATTGATTGGCGAACACGTGTATTTAACATTAAGAAAAAATAGTTCAAACAACGATAGTTTAAAGATTTTACACCAGTTGTTGACAATTAGGGAAGATCACGTGATGTTCAAGCATTTGAAAATACTGTTTGGTCTTCAATCTAAGAGTAGCTATCTAAAGATAATTTACATAAGTTATTTTTTCTAATATTAATCTGAAAAATATTACATACGTATTTATCGATAGTAACATATATATATAACAAAATTCATTGTTGTTTTTTTTTTTTCCATATGTCATAGCATCGGCCGGGACGCGAACCCACAACCGTCTGCAACCAACTATTTGCTTGCATGGCGACTGCGATACCTCTCGGCCAACAATGCAAGACACAACAAAATTCATTGTTTGCATTGTTTTTTGTATATTTTGTAACTTAGGATAAGCTAAATTTTCAATGTATATATTGCAAAAATAATCATCATCATAAACAGCTAATCGCGAACGAATAGAGCCATTCCACTTCCGAGATAAAAATATAAAATGACAAAGCAAAATAATAGTAATCGCAGTAATAGTAATACACGAAAGATGAGTTAGGCGTGAGTATATAAACCAATGCGAGAATCGCAAATATGTCTACATACCATTGTGGCACTATTGTTTAATTGATATTTTGAAGCTGACTTTCGAATAAAAACTTTTTTTCTGAAATTTAAATTCCTTATCTCCCCTGTATTCTATTTTTCTACTCCCAAACGAGAACATAAACATTTCATTTTTTAAAGAATGAGTTTGAGTCAATCTTTATAATATGAATGAGATCTATTTCTTCCACAAAAACCAAGCACAAGTTCAGGTACAAATCAAGGCAAAATTAATAATATGTTTTACGGGTTAATATATTATAAACATATAAATTATCTATTTGAAAAGAAATGTTGCAAAATAAGTAATACAAGACTTTTTCTCCCAACTGATTTTTTTACTCACTATATTTGTATGAAAGAACTATAGAAAAAGTCCCTGATATCTTTGAATGGAATAAATCTACTCAATGGTCATTCATATTTTTTAACGAGAAGCGTACTATTTATCAAATAAAATGAAAGCCCTTTTTTAGTGCCATCTACAGTAAAATTAAGAAATCAGTAATTATAGTTAAATATTTGTCATTATCAGACTGGTTTGCGCATTTACCAATGAAACTAGGATTAGTAAACTGATTATGCATCTATCAACCACTTTTAACTCCCTTTACCATTTAAGTTAAAAGCATGAAATTTAAAACACCCAAAAGTTTTTACTCCAAGCCAATTTCCTCGATCAGATTGTTCCATGAGATTGCAGGCCAGTATCCATATATTTTAGTACTTTCAGTTTGTTTTTTATTATTTGTGTTAACAAAAAATTGATTTATTTTTCATCAAATCATTATCTAAGCCATAATTGCCATATATGTTGATTTGATCTTGAATGTTGAGAGTAGGATGCAATACTTTTTTTTGCCTTAAAGTGTAATGGGCTGCTGTCAAAGTCTGTTTTTTCTCTCTTTTTTTAAGATTGTTTGAAATTATTTTTAAAGAATATTTTTAATATAATTGACTTAATTTTTTAGCTGACAGTTTTAATATATGAATTTTCTTCTACAGTTTTGTAACAGGCTATTTTTGGTTAAGAGACTGATTCATTTATTTACTATGAAAAATAGTAGGTACATATATAAATGATTGACAAAATTATTCCCTTTAATACGGGTAGTAAAATATATAACATTGCTATTGTTATCATGTGTGCCATAGCCACATTTTGAATGTGTCAAATTTATATCAAAAATTCACATTTGAGGATAAGCTTGTACAGATAAAAGATCTATAAAACTGTGATTTAATAATTAACCAATTGTAACACAAAGCAAAAGCTGCTTCAACAGCCATTATAGAAAAACAATGAACGAAAAGATAGTAGTCACTAGGCTTACTAATTTCTGGGTAATTAGTGTTTCGGAAGTTTGTCATTCTTGTTTTAATTTCTAGATAAGGATTCTATATATTCACTTATCAATCAATATTGCATGTTACCTGCATTAGGGAGTTGTCTGAGAGAAAAATTATAAGACCTTAGAAAAAATTTTTTTTTGGTCTGAATCTGGTCAAGCCAGCAACACCTGAAGATGAGGGGAGAATAATACCTCTCAAAATATTGTACATATACTAACCTGTTTGATGTGCTATTACTAACAGTTGAATGAATTTGGAATATTTAAATAAAGTTAAAAATGTTCTAAAGACATTCAACACACATATTAGATGATAGAAATAGTCCAATATAAAAATACGACATATATCTATATGTCCCCTCATTCTTAAAACATATAAATAAAAATATCTGAAAAGACAAATAAGTTTCAAGATACGGAACCCGTTTCCCATATAAGTCTTCATTGCTTGTTCAATATTTATCAATATCAAATTGTTACATTTTGATTTACAAGTGTCAAACTTTTTGCATTGCCAACTTTAACACTGACCACTTTAAATAAATACGCATTATTAATCATTTGTTAAACTAGAAATTATTTCTAACCCATATATTAAATTAGAATTTAAAGTTTATATTGGTCTAGGAATACCCTCTGATTTAATAAATGATAGTAATAGTCATTATTACTTCATCTGAAGTGTTTGGTGTCATTGCCATGTGTGAAGAAAGTTTGAGATTTATTATACATAAAACTGTAAATAAATAAGAGTCTAATAATCAATAATTTTAAAAATTAGAAATAGAAAAATTAAAGTTTAAATTTTCAACTGAGTTTGAACTTAAAATAAAGAGATGGAAGATTTATTGTTGAAATACAAAAAAGTCATATCCCAAAAAGCTCTGGAATTAAGCATTTGAAATTAATGGCAATCTAAGTGCATCAGATTTCTAAGACCAAGATTGCCAAAACCATGGGGAAAATCATCAAATAAGAACTAAAGAAAATGGGTTTTCCCCCAACTGGAGAGTGATAAAACCATCAGCATTTACTAATATTTCACATCCATATTAAAAACAATCAAATGATTTACTGCTTATGAGTTTATAAAAATGTGTGATGGAGAAGAGCAATGTATCTCGAGTTTCAAAGTCCAGCATTTTGTTATCGCACTAAATGATGCAAGGCTCCATTTACATTGAAATAATTTCAAAAATGTATGTAAAAGAAAACTATATCAATCTTAAAATTTAATAATAATTTAAATAATATTAATCAATGTTATTTCAACACTTTTGGGAATCTTTTTGAAAGATTAATTTTATTAAAATTTATGAAAAGAATGCTTTTACAATAGAGAATGAAGCTGCTGTATTACGTTTTAACTGTTCTTAATGAACATGCTTTCCATTTCTACCTTTGTGGATCAAATTATTACTGTTTGAAAAAAAAAGTCCCCCCCCCCTCCAAGGAAAACCATCAATTTATTATTTAAGAAAATCTCTGCTGAAACAATATACAACTCTCAATAACATTCTACAAGAAACACAACATTTTGGAGATTTTTTTTTCTTGTATTTGTTTTAGAAATTCCTTTACATTTACATAGTACATTAGATGCATAAATGCAGTGATAGAATAATAGATTCTAGGTCTCAAGATTCATAGATCACAGCTCAACTCCAGTATGTCTGGTGTTTGGGCTTCATTTGAATAATTATTTTGAATAATTTATTTGCATATTCTAATGCTGACATCACCAAGTTGTTGGTTTTTTTTTGATTTGCAATAGCTATCTATTCTTTCACATCTCTCTTCATCAGATATGAGAAGACAAATTGTCACATGAGATGGAAAAATGCTAATTGTAGGCATAGTTTTACCATATACCAAAAAGCTCTTCTTTCTGGATATTATTAGACCTTATCACTTCATGTTTGATCTTAGAGAGTCACGTCATGTTTGAGCGAAAGTCACATGACATTTTAGTATTGGAAGTGACAGTCAAGTTGTTTCAACAATAAATTTGGATCCCCAATGGTTTTTTTGCTTATCTGCAGCAGAAAGGAATTTCAGTAACTCAGATTTATGTTTCTATGGATAAACACCAATTGTACTACCTAATTAATAGCACAATTGAAAAACTTACTAATTGTGAGTAAATATACATCCTGATTACAACATATTTCTTTGGAAATATGATGCTAGTAGATAGTCGGGGGGGGGTCCATATACTAAATAAATAAATAAATTCAAGATATTATCTTTATTGATGTTTAATGTATATTTATTATCATATTTATTCATTGCAGTTTTTGATTTATAAAATAATTTACTCATATCTTTTCTATTTGTTAATCTATGTTAAGCAATAAATTATTTTGATTAGATCATTTATTCACAGATAAGGAGATCATTATTTTAAATCACCATGGAAATATTATATTTAAATATGACAATTGGTCAGCTATTTTAACAAATACCATTTTAAAATTTAAATGTTCAATTAAATCACAAATGTTTCCTGTTCAAAACATCAACTCAAATATGAACCTTTTTTTTTTTTTTTGCATGCTATCTTATAACCTTTTAATTGTTTTATACCTTTCAGTTTGTATTTCTTTGGTCTAAAGGTCCAATAAATTTGTTTTTGAAGTAAAATTTAAATGTTCTCATTTTTCCTGCCATTATCGTGATACTTCAAATTCAATACTGGTTTTTTCTCATCAGTAATTCTATATTTAGGAGAATAAAACTTTGGTTAAATTTTAATCTTAAGAACTGGCAACTGTAACAAAAAATAATCGTAAAAACAAAACAATAATAAGAGAAAGACAAATGCGGTTAAAGTAGTTGACTATTAGTAATAGAATCATCATATGTGGATTGAAAAAAATTATGAGTATTTGACAAAGAGAAAGAAGTAAAATTTAAAGAAGAGGCTCACATTACAATTACAAATAATCCCATTAGTCAACTCGGTGTGATAAACTACCATATTTGCCAAACTCTCACTATCCTTGCTCTAAAGAATGAGAAATCAGGAAGGCCATCATTATATAGAATAGTCTGATTGGTTAGAGCATCATCTTAAATTCACTATTTATAAATCTTTAAATTCCAATTCATGAATCTAAAGGTTACTACTTCAGGCGTTTTGTTATAAATGTTAATGGTAGGGTACCCAGATTCTGAAGTTCAAGGCCCTTGGATTGAAGCCTCTTCTGTCACTCCAGGGACTCAAATTGTAAGCAATAAACTATTTGATTGTCTTTTAATGGAATCATTTTAATTTAAATATAACTCATCACTTTGTATTATATACATATTAATTTAAATACATGCCTAAAGAGGTAAATTAACTCTAGATTCTCTTGATAAGAATAACTGGGATCAAATAGTTAGCAAAGAGACATCATGTATTTTATTTAATTTTTTTATTTTGTACAAGCTCTCGATTTGAACTCACAATTTTATAATTAAGCAAGTGCATATTGGGTTTTTGAATAAGTGATCCAAGTTCACATCCATAGCAAAAAAACCTCTTCACCATCCTCATCACTAAAAAAACAATTCTTAAATAAAACATGTATTTTTTGGGATTGTTTGTTCATTGGCTACTGGGAACATTTTGAGCAAATATTTATAGTTTAAAAATTTAAAATAAATAAAAATAGGACGTTAAAAAAATAATTGTATGGTCAATTGCTGACAAAATCATAAGCATTTGAGCATCTAAGTGATAGATTAAGCAGAACAATTCTTCCAGGTGACCAAAGTGAGATGGGTTCATCAATCCAGAAATCTTGACTCTGTTATAATACTACTACGTTAAACTGAGAGCACTAAAACAGCATCAAAGAGAAACAACTCTCAAAATTGATGATACGATAAAAATAATTGAAAAACTAAGAAGATAGAAAAATAAAAGAAACAATTGTAGTATAAGTAACTATCATTAACAATATTCCATTGAACTCTGGTAATAATTGTGGTTTAATGCAGTAGACTCTGGTGTTTAGATACTTCCGCTTTTGGCAGCCATCTTTGCAACTGGTCTTATTAAAAGCGTCCCTTAGCGATTCAGTTTCAAGAAGACAGGGACGATTGTCCCCTTACCTTTACATCTTTTATTCAAGGTAAGTCGGTTTTAAACATTATATATTATGGAAAGTGATAATATAATCGATAACTCTCAAATTAATGTTAACCCCGATCTCAGCATTCAACCTAGCAATGCAGCCATCGGTCGTAAATATTATAGCCTTAGATCTAATCTAAATGCAACTAAACTAACTTCTACTACAAATAAAAACCCACAAACCAATAAATCAAATGAAAACACCATCGCAAATATCAACAAAAGTTTAGAAAATATTCAACTTACCCCTAATATAAACAATAGCATAAATATCTCATCAAGCGAAACTATTGAAATCCTTAACAATACAAGCAAAAAACAATCATCTCCTCTCCGAAGATTTTACGCTCCCTCAGAAGACTCTAATGAGCAATTTTCTTTGCCCTATAATACCCCGAAAACCATATCTGAAAATAATAGACAAAATTTCCAACAAGATGATTTCGGCGAATTTTTTAAAGTTAAAACTTTTCCACCAGAGGTCGACAAAACCAGCGCTGTCACATTACAGTTTGTCAACAGTAAATTTAAAAATCAAAAAGAAGAAATAAATTTTAAAACTAATAAACCGCATTCCAAAACAAACAAAGATTATAGCACAGAACAATCCATTGCTACATCAGCCAACTTGCAATCTAAACCAATTTCCTCGATTCCAATATTGAAAAATTCCACTACGTACGCAAATATCGTAAGGTCTAAAAATTCTGAGAGCATCTCCGAAAATATTAAGGCCGATAATTTCAATGAACTTTATTTGAATATCTCAGAATTAGACACAGAGCAAGAATCAAACACTCTGGAAAATGTCCCATTTAATATAAACGATCTTAATTATGACATGTTCCTAAAAGTAAATAACGAGTTCAACAAAACGATTCCCAACACTCTGTATAAATCGTTTACAAACTACTACAGCGATAAGTCATTAATCTTAGCCATAACAAATCAACAATGTGCGTTATATAAGTTCCCTCTAGAACAATTATACAGTCTAATCAATCAAAATCAATTAGGCAGAGGCATTCACATGATCCTTAATCATCCCAATGACCGCTATGTTATCGTTGAGTTTAAAACGTGGGCCGACCGTATGAACTTTAAAAATAACTACCGATCTTTGGGAAATTATATACTTTGCTCCATAGATATGAACTGTCCAGTTACACTATCCGGCAGAATTCAAAACTGCCTTGCCCACTTGAAAGAACAAGAACTACAAGACATCCTTATTAATTATGGTTCAGTTAGTAAATTTAAACACCTACTAAACCCTCACTTTGAAGATCAAATTCTGTCCAATACAGTTGTCTTCACACTTACTTTAAAGAAAAACATTATACCCACTGACATACCCACCATTATTACTGCAAGAGGCTCTCCTATGGTTTTGACCTTCAGGGGAGTACAGCCACAATGTTTCTTCTGCCTTCAAAGAACACACCTTATTAAAGATTGTGCAGCAAGAATATGCATACACTGTGGTATTAAAAAGAATAAAGTTCACAGATGCCCTGGTAGACCTATTAATATGGCTATCACATCCTTAAATAGACAATCACCACATGGGACTAATTCAAACAGCAACCTCACAAACCCAGACAATCTGACTCAAATAAATCCTCCAACAAACCCTCTCACATCCAAACCTATCTTTCAAAATGAAAATCTTCAAGAAAGAACAAACACCAACCTCTACACTAATAGTAGTGAATCAGAGAACCAAGCAATAACATATACTGCTACTAAACCAATCTCTCAAACCAATAATACTCAAGATCATTCATTAGATACATATTGTACTAATCCCCGAGAAACAATGCTAGGCCAAACCCTTTCTATAAAAGAAGACAATATGACCAAACCATCTAATGAGAGCAAGGAAAACCCAGGCGATGAAGAAAATACACCTAAAAAATTTCAAAACAATTCATCTATAACAACTCCCACCCAGCTTAAAACCAATGATGCATCATCATTCGGGCCAGCTAAGTCTAATAAACCTAAACAAAGTGATCCACAAACTGTCCTCAATTCTTCAATGCCTGCAGTAATCAACCATCCAGATGAAAAGACTTATCAAACACTCAACCCGAAAGTCAGCATAATTAATGTTTCACAACAGTTACAGCAAACCGAAAATGACTCAGATCTAAAATTTAAACCAAATTCTTATAACAATAAAAAAACACTTTCATCAAAAGTACAGGAAAAAGAAAACAACACTACTAAACTTAAAACCCCCCAAAAACCAACACAACAAATACCCAAAATACAAACAAGAAAATTAAAAGAAAATCAATTCGCTCAGATAAATCAAGCTCTGATGATGACAGCTCCCATCCAATACATTATTCACCACCACCCGCTACCAAACAAATCTCAGATATATCCAGCACAAAGCTTCACAAATCCATAGAAAAAAAGAGGAAAACCATGGATCCTATAACCATCGATACCATTGATCCATCTGACGAATCTCAGACAGATTACACTACTTCATCAGACACCGAAGACTTCATGGATGCGTTTCCTCAACCAACAAATATATCACCAATCCATCCACAAGTTCAATCACAAGACTCTGATTTCCAAACAACATCAGAACTCATTAACATGGAGATGCCCCACATTGACTTGGTACACTTTGCTGAGGACGGTTTGGATTAATCTATCATGTTCTGCAAAATTGCTGGCATTAATATTCGCAGCATCAACTCAATTGATAGAGTTCTAGCTATTAAAAACTGGCTCTCGCTCTGCTCCCCTCATATACTTCTTATGGGTGAAACTAAATATCACCATAAGACTGATCATAAAATATTATCTCTTCTCTCAGCTCTCGGATTTACTAGATTTTCCATAGGCCATTCTGCTTCAGGTGGAGTCGGTATTCTTCTCAGCAAGTCAACACCACCAAACAGTTTTAGTATTCTATTCCTAGATGCCAATATTATTGTCATAGAAATAGACTATTGGGGTTATCCGATCATCATAGCTTATATATATACAGCCAAAGACACCTCTCAATATCTAAAAATAATCCATATCCTAAATGCCATCAACGCTAACAGAGCCTCTCCTACTATTCTTCTGGGAGACTTTAACACTACATACAATGACTTCAACAAGAGATTTTTGCATCTAATAAATCGCAGATTAATGTGTGGAGAGGGTTTCTTCCCTCCTGAAGCCTACTCTTTCTATACTAAAACTAAAAAGTCCCTGATTGATTTGGTTTTCTACACCCCAGACCTCCATTTCAACCTTGATGCAGCCTTGGCCCCTGTTGCTTTCTCTGATCATATGGCTCTAATCTTACAACTTACACCTATTGCAATCCCTACACCCATTGATGGACCTGGTAAAACCATGCGCATGATCACCCAATCAAATATGACCGAAGCGATAGTGTCTGAGGCATACATCCTTTTCCAGAAAATAAACATCCTTTCCCTGCCTGCTGAGGAGGGCTGGTTTTCCTTCATTGGAATACTTCAGTCCATATTAAATCACCACACCAGGAAAATCAAAGGACCTAATGGCCTTCTAAATGACCTAACAGACATTAATATACAACTTCAAGCATCACAGCAAAATTTCACAAATACAGAAAAAATTATCTTCCTTAAAAATCTCTACAAAATCAAGCAAAAGTCCCTTGCAGAATATATATCCATCAGAAGAGCCAAATGTTTCTTAGCACAACAACACTGCTGGACGAGAGACTATCTCAGATGGGCACTGGGATACAATAAAAAACAAATCACTCCCTTATCCATTAATACTAATGGAACCAATCTTATTGGCTTTCCAATGATGCAGCACATCAGCAAACAATTCTGCCAATTAATGCAAAAAGATGGAGCTCCTCCTATAAACAGCTGGTTAGATGCTGGTGACCCCGGCGAACATGGCATCACGGAAATCCAAATCAAAAAGAAGATAACATCTCTCCCTGATGGCGTTCATCCTGGCCTTCATGGCATCCCAAATTTCCTTCTCAAACACCTCAGTCAATTCACTGTGCCAATTATTAAAAAAATGATTGATCACCTAGCCTCCGGCAACAGAAACATAACAGATCTTTACCCAGTGGCACTCGTGCCTTTTATTAAAAAAGCAAAACCACTAAACGACATTAACAGTATCCGGCCAATTTCCATGACCCCATTGCTTATCAAGATAATTGAGTCAGTCATTAAAGATCAAATCCAAACTCAAATTCTTAGCCATATCTCGTCAAACCAATACGGAAAAAAGGGATCATCAACCTCGCATGCTATGTCCAATGTAACTGCACTGTTCAATTACATCAGAGGACATCGTAAATCAAAACCTATTGCTGTCCAGCTGGATGTTGCAGCAGCATTTGATTCAGTCCAGATAAACATCCTTCTGGATATTCTGTTGGAATGCGACATTCCAGCTGGGATTGTACAGATGGTCAGCAATCTGCTCAACAACAGAGAGATTTTTCTCTCTCTTGATGGCAAGATCACACCAGGCTTCAAGCTATACAAGTCGATCCTTCAAGGATCCCCGCTCAGTACCCTTTTCTTCACAGCATACATCAACCCTCTTCTGATGGATATAGAAAAAAACCTCCCTGGAATTTTCCTTCCCTCTCTCAATAAAAGCTTCAATGTATTTGCATATATTGATGACATCATGGTTGTGCTTCCCACCATTAAATACCTTCCTCATCTCATGAACATATTAAACAGAAATACAGCGAAACTTGGCCTACAAATAAATTTTAACAAATCTTCCATCTGGAAGATAATGTCTGGTAAACAAATTAACTCTCCCTTTTCTGCAAAACCCCAAAGATACCTAGGTTTTCCAATCTACAAAACTCCAACTGCAATGGCAAGAGAGATTCAAGATGCAATCCTCCATTCAACTGAAGCCATCACCACTTCACTCTCTAGAGTATACCTTTCATTATATGGAAAGGTTGGCCTCCTCAACATGATCATAATGCCAAAAATCTCATATTATCTTCCATTCGTTAAAAGGTCTAAACAGTTTCAAAATAAAATTAACCGATTATGTACCAAACTTCTCTGGAAAGGAAGGACAGTTGCTATTAGCTTGCGAGGTATCCAACGTCCACGCAGGTTCAATGGACTGTCATTCCACTCAATACAAGCAATCATTTTACAGAAAACCCACAACACTCTACATAATCTGATCCTCTCCTGCGGATACTCTAACATTATTAAAAAAGTTACACCGACAGATCGTCCTCCACCCTCTTCCAGTTCATGGATAGCATCCCTAATACAACAACTACAACTTTATAACCCGATAATATCCTTTAACCTTAACCAAAAAATCACCTTATGGGAAGCATACAATATAATCAACTATAATCAACAACCCATTAAAACCAGCCTAAAAATAACCAACCAAAGACTCATTACACACTTCAAAAGATGGAGTCTGGAACCCAAATTCCTTGACTTCATCATTAAAATAAATCTTAATGCGCTACCCACAAATTGGTTTCTTTATCACCGAAGAGGTTTTACCAGCATTGACCCTATATGTGGTCTGTGTGCTTGTGAAGATGAAACCATAGACCATATTATACACCGGTGCCCAAGACTTAAAACTCTGAAAGATATAATTATAATCAATTCCAACATAAGACCTGATATGATTTTCTCACTCGAAAATGCCATTCAGAATGGTTTTTTTTCAATAATAAGGCTTTCTACCTTTGTCCTTTATTCCATATGGATAGTGAGATGCAAAAGTCTCATGGAATTACCCCCGCCACAAATCATACCATTGTTCTATCAAACGCTCAAAAAAATCAAGAAACGTGACCAGCTCCTTGCCTCCAGTAAAGTCTTTGCTGACACCTGGTCTTTAATTCTTCTTTCCTTTTTCTGATTATCAATTC